>CM054153.1:12976768-12996768 GCA_028751875.1 Rapana venosa
ATCACCAAGACACTCGTCCAAGGGGATTTTTCTTTCCTGGAATTAACATCAGTACTGACTCCACTCCCACAAAAGTCCTTCGGATGAGACTATAAACTGAGGCCCTGTGTGCGAATACACGAAGAGCATCTTGGCGCACATGTTGAATGTTAAAGGTACATGGTCTGTACATGCATACGGGTGTGAATACATGCAACACACACACACGCACGCACGCACGCACGCGCACACACACACATACACACACAAACACATACACACACAAACACATACACACATACACACACATACGCACACAAGCATACACACGCTCTCGCGCGCGTGCGCACACACACACACACAAAGACACACAGAGTGAATGAATGAATGAATGAATGAATGAATGAATGAATGAACACACATACAGAAAAAAAAACACTGTGAATCATCCCCACCCACCACCACCACTATTAACAAAGAAAGAACCAGGATAGAAATTAAGTTTCAACACAAACTGAGCTGAAAAACAAGACAATAACCAGTCACTGCACAAAATGCCCCTGGGAGTTTAAAACGTTGAAGTATGGCTTGAAAAAAAAAAGAGCTTTCACTCCCACGCTGAACCAAGCAAGCCCTATCTTGTCAGGATGTGTAGTGAAACGTTATGAGGACACACTGTGCTGCATTCCTGATTTGTGGCCTGTCTTTATTGACTTCACTCAGGCACTCCTGCTCTGTTTTACGATGCAGAAGAGATAGTGAGGGTGTGAATTTGTGTTACCTGTTTTTTTCTGTTCTAAACAAGCATGCTCACGACAACAGAAACGAAATCGGCATGAGAGGGTCGTCTTGCTTTAGGTAAAAAAAAAAAGGTAAAGGAGTCCCATAACCTATAAGGTCGTAGGGGAGCGAGGCGTCACAGACCTCACTTCTCTAGGGCCAGCATATTGAGGGCGGTGCCCATCTCCTCTCCCTCGCTGCTTTACCTTCCCTGACCCTAAAGAGGGCAGGTACCCATTTACAGCTGGGGGAACTGTACTGAAGCCAAGGCGCGCAAACGGTCACCCATCCAACTGGTAACCACACTCGACGCTGCTTAACTTGGCTGGGGGAAAGCGAGTGCTCCAAGAGCTTTCACTCCCACTGTCTTGCTTTATCTGAAGGAAATCGGTGGTCTAGAGGTTACTAACGCGCCTGCCTAGAAAGCGAAAAGTCCAGGTTCGAAATGTGTGGTGGTTCGAACCCCCCATTCGGGCCCGAAACTTTTCCCTCCAATCCACTATACCATGTG
Source organism: Rapana venosa (assembly GCA_028751875.1). Classification (NCBI taxonomy): domain Eukaryota; kingdom Metazoa; phylum Mollusca; class Gastropoda; order Neogastropoda; family Muricidae; genus Rapana; species Rapana venosa. The sequence continues at coordinate 12,978,039 of CM054153.1, forward strand.
GGTGCTGGTCTTTCAGATGAGGCGATAAACCGAGGCCCTGTGTGTTACATATATTTAGCACACGTCAAAGAACCCACGGCAACAAGAGAGTTGTCCCTGGAGAAAATTCTGTAGAAAAGAAAGCCAACGCTGATAGGGAAACAATTACAGTTGCAGACGGGAAAAGAAAAATAATAATGGGTGGCGCTGCTCTTGTGGCGAAGCGCTGGCCCTAGGGAGAGCAGCCCGAATTTCACAAAGAGAAATCTGACGTGAGTTAAAGTGGTATACAATACAATACTATACTATACTATACTATACTATACTATACTATACTATACTATACTATACTATACTATACTATACTTTACGGTACAATACAATACAATACAAAAAGCACATCACTTTCCTCAGCAATATCTCCGAGGTTCACCAATGGTGAGGTTTTTGTGTATGCGACCGTTTTTGTTTTTTGTTGGTTTTTTTGTTGTTGTTGGGATTGTTGGGGTTTTTGTTGGTTTTTTGTTGTTGTTTTTTTGTTGTTATGTTGTTGTTTTTTTGGGGGTGCCCAACATGTAGGTAGCCCTATTCCTACTTTGGGGATGATGTCTAATAAACACGACGTCTGTTTGCAAAAATGATGAAGTGATGTCAACTTTACATGCTAAAGCAAGTAAAAGTAGAGATAGGATACAACACAAAACAGTTTTATGTAAGATAAACGTGTTTTTTTCTTAATCTGAAAAAAGGTAAGTGCAATATGTAGGTTATAAGAGCAAAGATAATATAAAAACTATTTATCTTGAATATCTTCTTCAGAAACACCCAACAAAACAACATTAGTGGATACACAAAACACTGTAACGAAGACAAACGTGCTTTAAAAAAAAATTGTGAAAGATGGCTGCAATATGTAGGCCATGAGAGCATTTTCATCAAAGACTATATGAACTTGTTAACATGAATATATTGCCCATAAATAACCACTGACAAAAACAACAGGAGTTGGCGCTTCATAGTTGATATATGGGATCTACTTTGACATAAAAGAGGAGGCCAGTGTGTGTGTTGTTTTAATACAATAGACAAAGGACTACGTTAATCCTCTGGCATTATGGATAAACGGATACGTCACTGTCAGTCAGTGTCACTTGCGATCTCCATAGGTTTGGGTGTGTGTGTATGAGTGAGCGTGCGTGCGTGCGTGCGTGTGTGCGTGTGTGTGTGTGCGTGCGTGTGTGTGTGTGTGTGCGTGTGTGTGTTTGCATATATGCAAAAATAGTACGAACCGCAATATTAAAAGAGAACGTTTTCAAAAGTGAAATTCCCAGTGTCTAGCAAAATTGATTCAACTTCGTTTTGGTGTGTATGTACGGTAAGTACAGAGAATTCAAGTAAAACACAAAAATTACTTGACAGATACCCAAAATCCTTATGACGAAAAGCAAGTTTGGATCGTGGGATTATTAATAGGAGAAGCAATTTAACTTTTTTATAGTATGCTTCACAGACTGTTTGTCTCTGTCTGTCTGTCTGTTTCTCAATAGGAGAAGCAAGTTAATTTCTATTTAGTCTGCTTCACAAAGACCCTGTCTCTGTCTAGGTGTGTGTATTCTCTCTTCTCTCTCCTCCCCCCCCCCCCCCTCTCCTCTCTCTCTCTCTCTCTCTCTCTCTCTCTCCTCTCTCTCTCTCTCTCTCTCTCTCTCTCTCTCTTGATGGTTTTTTTTTTGTGGTAGTTGTGGGTATACATTAACACTTTGGTTTGTGTGTGTTACTTCTCACTAAAATACTAAGCAGTTTGGCTACCCCCTTCATGTATGGCAATGGGCTTTTTGTGAATAAATCTTTCGAGTTCGAGTTCTCCTCTCCTCCTCTCCTCTCTCTCTCTCTCTCTCTCTCCTCTCCTCTCTCTCTCTCCTCTCTCTCTCTCTCTCTCTCCTCTCTCTCTTCTCATCTCTCTCCTCTCTCTCTCTCTCCTCTCTCTCTCCCTCTCTCTCTCCTCAGCCACACGTCAAGTAAATAAACACAGATTACCTTTCGTAACAACCAAAATAAAACATACGAAATCCAACACACACCCAACAAAAAAAAACAACCAACAAACAATAAACCAGAAAGAAAAAGTGCAGCATGGTCTTCTGTCTTATCTGTAGTTCCAGACGAACCGCTCCTTGCAAACTATTGTTATTGTTGTTGTTTTGTTGTTTTTGCCGTGTGATTAGTGATTTGATTACAGCCTGGTAGATTGTGTGACCCGACGTGTTAAAAGAGTGAAAAACAAAGGGAAAAACGGTACCTGAAGTGTTCAGCGCTTTAAAGAAAACAAGACAGGGAGAGAGTGGAGGTGGCTGTTTAATTATTATTCCAGCCATTGGAGTGCTTGTGTGTCAAAGCGTACGTGTGTTTGTATACCACTTTCACATAACGGCAGATTTCTCTCTGCGTGAAATTCGGGCTGCTCTCTTCCCTCGGAGAGGAGAGCGCGTCGCCGCAAGAACTGCGCCACCCTGTTTTCTTATCAGACTGGCTTTTTTTATACAATTTTTGTTGTTGCCAGGGACAACTCTTTTGTTGCCGTGGGGTTCTTTTACGTGCGCTCTCGGTTTATCGTCTCATCTGAAAGACTAGCATAAATATAATATACGTGCTCACACATATACATAAAACGCACGCGCACACACACACACACACACACACACACAAGCGCGTGCGCACACACGCATGTCTATAGTGCACAGAGAGAGCGAGAGACGCACACACACACAGAGTGAGAGAGGGGGAGGGAGAGAAGAGAGAGAGAGAGAGAGAGAGAGAGAGAGAGAGAGAGAGAGAGAGAGAGAAGACAGAGAGACAGACAGAAGACAGACAGACAGACAGACAGACAGACAGACAGACAAGAGATAGATACAGAGAGAGAAACAGAGACAGAGAAACAGGGAGACAAATTACATGTTTCCCCAGATACAGAAAAAAAAATCCAGGAAAAATACAAATCCGTTTAAACAAGACACGGAACAAAACATGAAAACAACAAGAAGACCTCATCTGCGCGCAAAACTATGCTGCTGGAATTTCAAGCATTTCACTGCCAAAACTGCTCCTGGAGTTTCACTCATTCAGTCTAAGGTGTGGCAATAAGAAAGAGCTCCTCTTCTATCTATATAATGATAATGTATGGAATTTATATAGCGCTGAATCTTGCAAAGTAACAAATCAAAGCGCTCTTTTTTTCTTTTCTTTTTTTAAATATCGAGGATAATGGAATAAGCACTCATGTGCTTTTTTACATCCAGTCCCCGTGTGTATGCGGCTTTGTAAATTTTGTCATCTGTTCCCACCGCCACACACTGGCCTACTCTTTTCGAAAAGCGGAACAGGATTTAACGTGTGCGCAAGATGTTCTGCATGCGTTCGCACACGGGGCCTCGGTTTATAGTCTCATCCGAAGGACTTTGACATTCAGTTCGATTTTTTGTGTGTGGTCAAACTGGGGAGAGAAAGGGCGAGGCTGGGGATCGAACCCAGAACCTCACGGTTGACTTGTTGGCAGGCGAACGTCTTAACCATCCTGCCACCTTCCTTCGTATATAACTTGCACTGCCAAACCTCCAGCTCCGTTAGTTTGTCAGGTGTCTAGGGAAACAACGTGTTGGCAGACGACTGCATTCCTGATTCATTTTGTGGCCTGTCTTTTCAACGACTTCTACACTCAGACACTCCTGGTCTGGTGTTGTTGTTGTTTTTTATAGTACAAAGGGGAGAGTGAGGGTGTGAATTTTGTTGATGGCCTGTTTTCTCAACAAGGATGTAAGTTATGAGAAAAGCATCAACAATAATAACATCAATAACAACAAGAAAACAGAGGGGTGTTTTGTTTGAATGAAGGAGGCAGAGATCTAACTTAGCAAAGTTTCGATTTTTTTAATTTATTTTACTCCCGTGGGGATGCCGGGACCCTATCAGTAGAAATAGCACCGTCCTACCACCTTCTGAATGTTCTGTGCTAGGAATTTCCTCTTCTCTATCCCTCTCTTTGTTTCTGCCTCGTTTATTGTCTTCCTGTTACTACCTCCTTCTTGTCTTTATTCTGCCTTCTTAGTCCATTCCTTTTCCTTTTATTCCCCCAGAAAGACTTAAAAGATAACCATTCTCTCTCGTGCCGAAGTCGGATGCGCTAGGCCTGACTTGTCAGGCGCTTAACGGCAGCGCAACCCATTTGGACTCAAATAACAGACAATACTAGTTGCTGTCTGAGCGTGCGACAAAGTAGGAAAAAGAACTAACTGATTTGAACTAACTTAGGAAAGTTTAAGATTGTTATAATAGTCGGGTGAAGGATACAAAGGTGTGCACTTTTTAAGTTAATTCCAAAGCTTGTTTTTAAAATGAAACACGGGGCATCATTATTTGTGCTATCTTATGTTAGAAATGTTTGTTTTGCTGTTGGGTTGGGGAGGGGGGTGTCTTTTTAGCAATACTTGTAACCCACATGAATTTCTTCTGATTTTTAGGTGATAAAGTGTTTGTATTGTACTGTATTGTATTGAACTGTACTGTATCGTATCGTAATTTCCAGATTGCAAACAAGCAAAGAAAAGGCACCAGATGCAAGAAAATGAAAACGCCCTCAGTTATGTGCATACTTCTTATTTGAAATATGCACGATACTCGCGTAGAGGAAATGTGTCACTTACGTACGTACGCCCTTCCACATCTTAAGTGCAAAATATGTTAGCTTTTCAAGTCAGACCTGACATAGCTTCAGAGGTTAAAAACGATAGATCCCATACGAAAAACAAACTAGCTTTTATATATATATATATATATATATATTTATATATATTCGAGACTTGATACCTCTTTTGATCTTGAATATGATATACAGAATTAACCTACAAAACCATCGCGAAGAGGTGTTACTTTGGTATAACTAATGATTTACTATGAAGTCAACGTAAAGTCAGGGGGGGTGGGGGGGGGGGGGGTTGCTTTAGAATAGTAAACTTCCCCCAGGGGATGCTGGGGGCCCTCTCAGTATGAATAGCATCCCCACTTTCTGGAAATTCTGCGCTAGGAATTCCCTCTTTTCTATCCCTCTGCCTGGTTTCTACCTTGTTCCTTTTCTTTCTGTCACCTCCTTCTTGTCTATTTTTACTGCCTTACTGGTCCATTCTCTTGCTGCCTATTTTTTTTACCAGAAAGACTTAAAAGATAACAATTCTCTCCCACGCCGAAGTCGGATGCGCTGGGCCTGACTTGCCAGGCGCCTAACGGCAGCGGAAGGCATTTTGGCTCTTGTGATTCTCTGTCTCTGTCTCACTGTCTCTCTGCCTGCCTGCCTGTCTCTTTCTCTTTCTTTCCTTCCCCAAGTTCGATCTACCAACGAGACTCCCGCTCAAGTGGACTTTTTCACCCTTCAAGTTTACAACAGTGCCAACTCCACTTCCCCCCAAAAGTCCTTCGGATGAGACTATAAACCAAGGTCCCGTGTGCGAACTCACAGAGAACATCTTGCGTGCGAATACATTCAAACCTGTTCCGCCTTTTTGGAAGAGTAGGCCATGTGTGGCGACAGGAACGGATGGATGACCAGGTTGGGGAGGAAAATCAGTAATCATCATGTACTCTTTTAGAAGTAGGAGGAAGGAAGAAAGGATGGAGAAACTATCAGTCTTTACTCCATCATCGTCTCTGCTCTCTAATGTTGCTGAGGAACATAGTATAATAATACAGAACGAAAGACAATGGGCAGATAGGATGCAGAGGGAGAAATGGTAAACATATGCTCGTTTTTTATGAGTACTTGTTTATTTTTGGTCTTCTCTGGTTGGTTGGTTGGTTGGTTCGTTCGTTGGTTGGTTGGTTGGATGCCTGGTTGGTTGGGGCTTTTTAGGGGAGGAGGTGGAGGGCATGTACACTCACTTGAAGTCACGGTAGATTTCTCTGCGTGAAATTGGGCTGCTTTCCCCAGAGGAGAGAGCGTCACCATAACAGCAGCACCACCCATTCTTTTTTTTTTCTTGTCTGCATGTGTATGTCTTTCCCTATCAGATAGGCTTTTATTTGTTTTTACAGAATTTTTCCAGGAGCAACTCTCTTATTCCCATGGAGGGTTTTTTAAGTATGCTAAATGCGTATTGTAAAACTGTCTTTGCAAAGACAGTTTTACAAGGCACTGTCCAAGGAGGAAGAAGAAGAGGCAGACCAAGGAAGAGCTGGGAGGATAACATCAGCGAATGGACAGGCCTAGAACTCAACAAAACCCTGAGAAAGGCAGAACAGAGAGAGGAATGGAGGGAACTGGTTGTTGAGTCTTTGAGGGTGCCTCCACGGTCGTCAGACTACGGGACAGATAGATAGAAATGCGTATTGAAAATGGGACCTCAGTTTAGTGTCTCATCCAAAAATACTCGCACACAGACCACCACTCGCGGTTTACGAATATGAACTCTTTAAAAAATATCTCAAAAGTACGAAAAATTCGTCTAGTGTGTGGGGGTCGGGTAAAAAACAGTTTTGGGCACAAACTTGAGATCGAACCCCGGAATTTTTCCGAAGCTCTCTAGGCAGGTGCGTTAACTAACGTGCGTTACCTCTAGACCACCTCCGATGCACCTAGTAAAAAAAAAAGTAAAGGTGTCCCATACCCTATGTGGTCGTAGGGGGAGCGAGGCGTCAAAGACCTCAGCTTCTCTAGGGGCCAGCATATTGAGGGCGGCGCCCATCTCCTCACCTCTCCCTCGCTGCTTTACCTTCCCTGACCCTAAAGAGAGCAGGTACCCATTTACAGCTGGGTGAACTTCGGGGATTGTACTGAAGCCAAGGCGCGCAAGCAAACGGTCACCCATGCAAGCGGTAACCACGCTCGACGCTGCTTAAACCTTGGCTGGGGGGAAAAGCGAGTGCTCCGACCACTGAGCTATCCCGTCCCCCGTGATGCACCTAGGAGATTATCCTAAACTAAGGGTGAGAACATAAGAGGGATGGGCCTAGAGCATTAGGTGAAGCCTTAGACACTAGTGCATTACCGGTAATAGCGTGGGGGAAGTACAGAGATTCCGCAAGGGCCACCAGTACAGTCAGTGTCTCTCTGGCACCGCTATGCTGTGCTGTGCGGTGCTGTGTTTATCTTCACTCTTCATTTCCACAGCTTCTTCTCACGCACTGTGGGGTTTCTTGGAGTCGAGGGGGCGGGGGTGTGGGGGGGGGGGGGGGGGGGGGTGGCGGTTGGGGGGGAGGGGTATAGGGGGTATGGGGAGGGGGGGGGGAGCAGGGGTATGGGAGGGGGGGGGGGGGGTTGAGGCTGTGGTTTTTATGGTATGGTATGGGTAAGAGGTGGGGTGGGTCGGGGATGAGGGCAGTAGGAGGGGAAGGGTGTGTTTGTGTGTGTGTGTGTGTGTGTGTGTGTGTGTGTGTGTGTGTGTGTGTGTGTGTGTGTGTGTGATAACAAGTGCAAATGAGGACTCTCTGTCTGTCTGTCTGTCTGTCTGTCTCTCTCTCTCTCTCTCTCTCTCTCTCTCTCTCTCTCTCTCTCTCTCTCTCTCTCTCTCCTCTCTCTCTCTCCTCTCTCTCTCTCTCTCTCTCTCTCTCCTCCTCTCTCCCTCTCCCTCTCTCCTCTCTCACTCACTCCGTTCACAGTCCACCACTACGGCTTCCTCCACACACACACACACACGGAGAACGATGTGTCCATTGGTATGGAATCAATGATGTTTCTACTAAATGACTAACACAAAGTCAACACAGGAAAGGAATAACCAGTAACCCCGGACAGCTACTTCAAAGATTGTCGGTGGGTCCAGTTGTTACACGTCCTGAGTGGATCGCTGGTGTAGAAGGTAACGCACCTGCCTAGAAAGCAAAAAGTCCGGGTTCGAAGTATGTGGGTGATTCGATCCCCGTTTGTGCCCGCCACAAGAGCAGTGCCACCCTTTTTTTTTTATCTTTTGGTCTGCAACTGTATTTGTTTCCCTATCAGAGTGACTTTTTTCTAAGAATTTTACCGGGGACAACTCTCTTGTTGCCGTGGGTTCTTTTACGTGCGCTGAAAATTTTGTGTAACACACGGGACCTCGGTTTATCGTCTCATCCGAAAGACTAGCGCCCAGACCACCACTCATGGTCTAGTGAATGGGGGAAAATTTTCGGATACAAACGGGATTTGAACCACCGCTCACTTCCGACCCGGACTTTTCGCTTTCTAGACAGGCGATTACCTCTAGACCACCGATCCACTTGCTCAGTGCTCTAACCACTAGGGGACTGTCTGGATTCCTTCCTTCTCCGATGTGGGACAGGGTATTTGTGGAATCACCTGACAGGCTGTGCCAGCTCTGGAACTAAAAGAAAGCAGCACAATTTTGCATGGAGAGAAAGAGAGGGAGGGAGGGAGAGAGATTCCGATTCCAAATATTTATTCATTATCCATCCTTCGGATGAGACTATAAACCGAGGCCCCGTGTGCGAACGCATGCAGAACATCTTGCGCACATGTTAAATCCTGTTCCGCTTTTCGAAAGAGTAGGCCATTGTGTGCCGGTGGGAACAAATGACAAAATTTACCAAACCGCATACACACGGGGACTGGATGTTAAAGAAAGCACATGAGTGCTTGTTCCATTGTCCTCGATATAATTTTTTTTAATGTCATCTGAGCGCTTTGATTTGTTGCTTTACAAGATTCAGCGCTATATAAATTCCATACATTATTATTATTATTATTATTATTATTATAAAGGCCATGGCCCCTTAGAAGGGGTTTGTACGAGACACTGTTGACAAGACACATCCACATTAACAATTTTTTACACACACTCACTTCGCTTTGTACAAGGGGACGGGATAGCTCAGTGGTCGGAGCACTCGCTTTCCCCCAGCCAAGTTAAGCAGCGTCGAGCGTGGTTACCAGTTGGATGGGTGACCGTTTGCGCGCCTTGGCTTCAGTACAGTTCCCCCAGTTCACCCAGCTGTAAATGGGTACCTGCCCTCTTTAGGGTCAGGGAAGGTAAAGCAGCGAGGGAGAGGAGATGGGCGCCGCCCTCAACATGCTGGCCCTATAGAAGTGAGGTCTCTGACGCCTCGCTCCCCTACGACCTTATAGGTTATGGGACACCTTTACCCTTTACCCTTTTACAAATGTATGCTTAATCTCTTAACAGTAGTTTCGATTGTTGTTGACATTAACAATATGAGTTTAAATAAACGTGGATACCTGAAATATGTTCATGGAATAAATTGTTTTCTGATATCTTTTAATTCTGGACACAGAGAGAGAGGGGGGATGGGGGGAAGAGAGAGAGAGAGAGAGAGAGAGAGAGAGAGAGAGAGAGAGAGAGAGAGAGAGAGAGAGAGAGAGAGAGAACTCTGAAACTCTGAACTCTGAACTCTGAAATGATTTAATGTACATTGGCCTTGGACCACAATACATTTGTTGGGCTCAGGATGGAACAGTGAGTTCATTCATATCACTGGCAAAACAAATGCACAACAAATAATGATTTATGACTGATTAAAGAAGAAATACACACAAATATAGATAGCGAACTCATACAAATAGATGATGTCAGTAACAAATTATGACTGAATACAGAAGAAAATTACATGATTATAAACCCTAAATCAACCATAACCCAATCATAGAGAGAAGATGCTATCTAAGAAAAATCATCCATATTGAGTATATCAAATCGCTGCAGCCTTTCAACAAAGTGTTTGAGAGAGAGAGTGAGAAACTCTCTCTGACACTCTGAAATGATTTAATTGCACATTGGCCTTAGGCCACAATACAATATAGAAAAGAAAATAGGAAAATATCTTATTTAGCAGCACCTATCTATATTCTACAATCATTGGTTACCTGAAAACCATATACATCTCATACCTACTACGGTTCAAATTGTAAGGATAGTTGTCAAATCACAGTTTTCATTTCACATATACTGAAAGGATCAGTCATAGACATTAGTATAAAAGGGGGAGATACAGAAAATCATGATCATGTTATGCCACGAATTCTTGATAATACGCGATATAAACAAAGGTGAAAATGTTTACGTGGTTTAACAGACGTACATATAGCAATATTGGTTGTATTTTTTTATCAAAAATGTTTAAAAAAAGTATTTACTGTCATCTCTTTATATTTCCGAAAAACTCTATTAAGCTGAACTACTGCCTTTTTCCCTTTTGTTACTAGATGCTGTGTACCATTTTTCGCACTGATCATAGTTGTGAACCTGAACCCTAAATAGCAATAATTGTTTACTACCTCTAAGCACTTACCATCATAGAACCATTTCTCATGTTTACCCAAAAAGCCCCCTTTTCTAAATACCATAACTTTTGTTTTATCTATGTTTACATCTAACTTTATCTTATTACAGCAAGTTTTTACAACATTTAACTGATTCTGAAGACTACTCGGTGTTGATATCAATGCCACATCATCTGCAAATAACAAGATGAATAATTCCATAATATCTGGAAATAACTGTACCCCATGTTTACCCCTTTCGTTAATTTGATATGCTAACTGGTTTACAAATAGTGAAAACAGTGTCGGGCTAAGAACACAGCCTTGCCTTACCCCAATGGGACAATCAAACATTTCGGTTAATTCAAAATTTGCTCGAACGCATGATTTTAATGACCTATACATGGCTTGTAGTGCAGCAAAGAATTTACCCTGTACTCCTTGATCTTGAATGCACTGCATGAGTTTGTTATGCTGAACAGAATCAAAGGCTTTTCTGAAATCTACAAAAGCAACATAGAGTTTTCTTCCTTTTTTGTTGAGAGAGAGAGAGAGAGAGAGAGAGAGAGAGAGAGAGAGAGAGAGAGAGAGAGAGAGAGAGAGAGAGAGAGAGAGAGAGAGAGAGAGAGATTCAACCAAATCCACCACGAAACGCTTTCAGCAACCACCATAAGATAAGACTAATGCACAGTTAAATGAATCCCCGAGTACGGCGGTAGAAATTACACGGGTTTGGTTTTTTTTACCCCACACACCCACATAACACTCACATAAATCCATCCACACAAGGAACAACTAACTAACTAATCTAAACTAGGAATAGTATACAGTTCCTTTCAGCTTAGCATCAACATTGCACTCAAACCCCCATCCCTTACCCCCCCCCCCTCACCCCCCCACCCCCCCACCCCTTCTTACCTATCACCACCTTTAACACCCACCATCCATCCTCCCTCCCACCCCACCCAAATCCCTATACTATCTCCCCCTTCTTTCTCTCCCCCCCTCCCCCCCCCCTCCCCAAACCTCACCACTTCACTCCTCCCTGATCGCATTACTGTGTTGGCGAAGAGCTAAGTGTAATTGCAGCCCAGGAGACTGTACTTTGTGGAAGAGAGAGAGAGAGAGAGAGAGAGAGAGAGAGAGAGAGAGAGAGAGAGAGAGAGAGAGAGAGAGAGAGAGAATGCGAATGCGAAAGTTTATTCATTATAGGCCTTAGAGAGAGAGAGAGAGAGAGAGAAGAGAGAGAGAGAGAGAGAGAGAGAGAGAGAGAGAGAGAGAGAGAGAGAGAGAGAGCGAATGCGAAAGTTTATTCATTATAGGCCTTAGAGAGAGAGAGAGAGAGAGAGAGAGAGAGAGAGAGAGAGAAAGAGAGAGAGAGAGGGGGGGGGGGGGGGGGAGGAGAGAGTGAAGAGAGAGGGGGGGGGGAGAGAGAGAGGGGGATGGGACAGACAGACCGACAAAGAAAGAAAGAAAGAAAGAAGAAAGAAAGAGATGATTAGACATACAGGTGCACAAGCTCAGAGAGAGGGAGAGCCACAGACAAGAGACAGAGAAACATAGATTGATGGACAGATAGACATGCAGATAGAGAGATACACAGACAGACAGACAGACAGACAGACAGACAGATAGATAGATAGATAGATAGATAGATAGATAGATAGATAGATAGATAGATAGATAGATAGATAGATAGATAGATAGACAGACAGACAGACAGACAGATAGTTAGACAGACAGACAGACAGACACATCCATACATGTATACATACATGTATACATACATTACATTAGATTGGGTTAGATTGGGTTAGATTGGGTTAGATTAGATAAGATTAGATAGATAGATAGATAGATAGATAGATAGATAGATAGATAGATAGATAGATGGATGGATGGATGGATGGATGGATGGATGGATGGAAATGCACATATACAAATATAGATTTATCTATTCAGATGCGTACACACATACACACACACTCTCTCTCACACACACAAAACACACACACACACAAACACACACACACACACACCACACACACACACAAGAGGGGAGAGAGAGAGAGAGAGAGAGAGAGAGAGAGAGAGAGAGAGAGAGAGAGAGAGAGAGAGAGAGAGAGAGAGAGAGAGAGAGATGAATCTGGGGGCAGGTAGGCGTAAATCTATGAAGGTGGGAGTATGCATACATGTTGCATCCAACAAGTGATAAACCACACGTACAAACTCCCAGACGAAAAAGACAAGATTTCAAAATGGTATTTTAGTCAGTTGAGAATATATGAGACTTCTTTAAATGTTACAAGGACATTCAACGAGTTTTAAAAATTCATTTATCTAGGGGGAAAAAACAAAAGCATAAAAGTCAAGTTTATTTATGTATGGCTTGGCAATCGTATTTCCAGTTCTATATTTAAAAAAATAACAATAATAAATAAAACAAATGAATAAAATATCCATCCTTTTCTGTTTTGGTTTTAGAGACTGTTTAGTCAAAGTTGGCTGGTTGGGTTGGTGGGTAGGTTGGGTTGGGTTGGTTGGTTGGTTGTTACATGGTTGAGTGGTTGGTTGGATGGGTTGGGGTGGGTTGGGGTGGTTGGTTGGTTGTTACATGGTTGGTTGGTTGGTACATGGTTGAGTGGTTGATTGGTTGGGTGGGTTAGGGTGGGTTGGGTTGGATGGTTTCGTGGTTGGTTGATAGGTACTTGGTTGAGAGGTTGGGGTGGGTGGTTGGTTGGTACATGGTTGAGAGGTTGGGTGGGTTGGTTGGTTGGTACATGGTTGAGAGGTTGGGTGGGTGGGTGGTTGGGTGGTTGCTTGCTTGCTTGCTTGGGTTAGGTTGGGTTGGTTGGTGGTGTTAATCTAAGGTTCTTTTTTCGGTTTTAACGGGGTGATGGCATTGGGACGAAATGCTTTGATCGTTTATTTCTTTGTCTTTGTTTGTTAGTTGCATATTCATCTATGTTCTTTCTTGTTTGTATGCTTGTTTTATTCTTCTCTCTCTTCTTTGTTATTTTTTTTATTTTTTATAACAAGAAAGTGATTTTCCTTCAAGTGTTGGTTTTTTCCTTCTTCTTCTTCTTCTTCTTTCTTCTTCTTCTTCTTCTTCTTTTCTTCTTCTTTTTCTTCTTCTTTCTATTCCAATCACATCGATAAATAAAATCACCGTCGCAGAAGAAAATCTTTGAAAAGAAGGGGTCAAATAAATATCAATATTGCTACCGCCCTCTTCGTCCTCCACCCCCCCCTACCCCCACTCTCCTTCCTCTCTCCCCCCTCCCCCACCCCCTCTCCTCTCTCTCTCTCTCTCCCTTTCTCTCTGTCTACCTATTGGGAAATGTTTAGAAGTAGTAGAAAGAGAAGAAGGAAAAAAAAAGACGTATGAAATGCTTGCCAATTCTTCTTGTAGGATAGAAATGCCAGCAGCGTGAAATAGATGAAAATGATATCGCCACAAAGACTGCGCAAAAATAAGCAAGAGATAAACTAAACCAAGAAAAAAACAAGATTAAATCATATCTACAATAAAAATTAAGAACAGAAAAAGAACATTGGGGGAAGGGGTGGAAGGGGAAGAAAGAAAAGTTTGTTTGTTTTTTAAAAGAAGAAATATTTAGAGAAAATGGATAAGATAAAATATGTGACCCAAGAAATCAGTTTTTTGAAGTGTATATTTTTGTGAAAGTTTTGTGGGTTTAACAAAAAACAAGGGGTAGGGTTGGGTTCTTTTACAGGGGGCTGGGGTGGGGGTAGGTAGAGGCTGGGGTTGTGTGTGTGTATGTGTGTGTGTTTGGTTGGAGTGTGTGTGTGTGTGTGTTTGGTCTTTTGTTTTAAATTTGTGTTTTGTTGGGTTGTTTCTCTGTTGTACTTTTCAGCAGGTAAGAATGTCCATTGGCTAGCAGGTTTTTTGTTTGTTTGTTTGTTTGTTTGTTTAGTTGGTTGAGTGGGTGGCTAGTTGGCTGGTTGGTTGGTTTGTTGGCTGGTTGGCTGGTTGGTTGGTTGGCTGGTTGGTTGCTTGCTTGCTTGCTTGCTTGCTTGGCTAGTAGTTGGATGGATGGCTGACTGGTTGACTGGCAGGTGAATTGGTTGATTGGCTGGTTGGTTGATTTTTTCTTCTTTTTTTTGGGAGGGGGGGGGGGGGGGGGGGGGTTGCGGGAAAAGTTGAGATTAAGGTTGCCGTTGTTTGCTTCAGTTTTCCAAGGAGCATGGGCCGATTATGTCAAAGTGCGTGATCAATGCTGTGACAAGTGCCTTACATGATTGCATGGGGCTGTGTGATGGTGTGTGGTATTGTGTTGTATTGTATTGTATCGTCATTACTGTATTGTATTGTATTATATTGCATTGATTTGTATCATTCTATTCTGTTCAGTTCTCTTCTGTTCTATTTTATTCTATTGCACATTACTCTCAGTCACAGCAGATTTGTCTGCATGGAATTTAGGGCTGCTGTCCCCAATTAAAAAAAAATAATGCTTCAGCATTATATGTATTTGCTTCTTTAAGAGAGTAGCTTTTTATACAGAATTTTGCCAGGAATAAATCTCTTGTTGCCATGGGTTCTTTAACATGCACTGAATATGTGCTACACACGGGACCCCGCTATTTTACGTCACATCCGGAAGCGGTGTTGTGTGTGATGTGTGGTGTGTGGTGTGATGTGGTATAGAGTGATGTGGAAAGATTCAAGTGCGGCACGGTGCATTATGATGCATTGTGTCAAGTCAAATCAAGTCAAGCCCAATTTTTATTTCCATGTGGTACATTGAATCAGCAATGCATTTGCTTTTTTTTCCATCAAGCCATCTATCTAGGAACAAATTGTGTGTGTTTTGTGTGTGTGTATGTGTGTGTGTACGCGCGCCTATGTATGTGCGCGCACTAGCGCGCATGTGTGTGTGTCTGCATGTGAGTATAAATTGCCGGTTGCACGTACTGTTGTGTGTACCCTATGATCAGACTGACGTGATTGCACCTCTGGGATTGTGCTTGACATCTTAAAAGGCAATAAATGCCAGGTTACCCCAAACGAAACGAAAGATTTGATGAAAGGGAGAGAGGGGAAGAAAGGAACCATGCTTTAAGATATCCTTGACACACAAAGAACACCTTCAGAAAAAGAAGAAAGATGGTCATCTTTTGAAACTTTTGCGTGACAATGAGCACAGGCATAATGCAACTTGACACAGACGCATCACTGTGTAACACGTCACAATAAACAACCAGTCTGTTTTATTCCACGCAAATTCTGTTTTATTCCAAGCAGGTTCGGAAATAGCTCAGTGGTCAGAGCTCTCGCTTTCCCCAAGCTAAAGAAGAGCAGCATTCAGCATGGTTGCTTAGTGAATGGGTGACCTTGGCTTCAGTACAGCGCCCCCCAACCCCCCAACCCCCACCCCACCCCCTAGTTCACCCAGCTTAAAATGGGTACCTGCCTCTTTTAGGGTCAGGGAAGGTAAAGCAGCCAGGGAGAGGAGATAGGTGCAGCTCTCAAGATGCTGGCCCCTACTAGAGAATCTGAGGTCTCTGACATCTCGCTCCCCAAAGACCGCACAGGTTATGGGACACCTTTACCTTTACCCCTTTCTTCGGTTTCACTTTAACGTCTGTTCACTCTTAGTGATATTAGTTATTTATGTGTGGATGCAGGCAATCATAGTATCATACACACACAAGATGCTGGGCCTTAGAGAAGCTGAGGTCAATGACACCTCGCTCCCTAAACGACAGCCGAGGTTATGATATAAAGGTAAAGGTGTCCCATAACCTATGTGGTCGTAGGGGAGCGAGGCGTCAGATACCTCCGCTTCTCCAGGGGCCAGCATATTGAGGGCGGCGCCCATCTCCTCTCCCTCGCTGCTTTACTTTCCCTGACCCTAAAGAGGCAGGTACCCATTTACAGCTGGGTGAACTGGGGGAACTGTACTGAAGCCAAGGCGCGCAAACGGTTACCCATCCAAGTGGTAACCACGCTCGATGCTGCTTAACCTTGGCTGGGGGAAAGCGAGTGCTCTGACCACTGAGCTATTCTGTACCCTTATAATAATTTATAAGGAGCCCCTTAAAACACACACACACACACACACACACACACACACACACACACACACACACACACACACCAGACTGCACGTGAGCCGAAAGAGAACATAGAGCTAATAACTATTTATTGTATTGTATTGCATTGTTTTATATTGTGTTGTATTGTAATGTATTGTATTGTATACCACAATAAGCCACTGCAGATTTATATGCGTGAAATTCGGGCTGCTGTCCTCGGGGAGAGCGCCTCGCCACAAGAGTAGCGCCACCCACTATTTTCGTTTTTGGTCTTTTCCTGTCTGCGTATGTAGTCATTTTCCTATCAGAGTGGCTCTTTTTCTACAGAATTATGCCAGGAGCAATTCTCTTGTCGTGGGTTCTTTTCACGTGCACTAAATGAGTATTGCACTTGGGACCTCGGTTTATCGTTTCATCCGAAAAGCTAAGCACCCAAACCACACCACTCGCGATCTATTGGATGGGGAAGGGGGGGAGGGGGAGGTGGAGAGAAAAGTTTCGGGCACAAACGGGGACCGAACCACCCACCACACATTTGAAAACACGGACTTTCTATTCTATTCTTTTATTTCGAAGATAATGGAATAAACGCTCATGTGCTTTTTTTCATCCAGTCCCTATATGTATGCAGTTTTGTCATCATGTTTTGCATCCGTTCCCACCTACACACAATGTCTTCTCTTCCGAAAAGCGGAACAGGATCTAACGTGTGCGCAAGATGTTCTGCGTGCGTTCGCACACGGGCCTCGGTTTATAGTCTCATCCGAAGGACTTTTGGGAAGAGTGGAGTTGGCACTGATGTTAACTCCAGGGGGGAAAACATCCCCTTGAACGAGATTCGAACCCGGGTCGTCAGATTGCGAGCGCAATGGTCTAACCACTAGGCTATCTTTTCTTCCCTAAGCAGGTGCGTTAACCTCTAGACCACCGATCCACTGTGCTATCCGGACAGGCTGGATTTATTGCTCTGGCGTTGGCTGGAGAGGTGAAAACGGTTAGTGTGGCATGAAATAGGAGCTGCTGTTCTCTAGAGCTAGCTGCCTGCACCCCCCCCCCCCCTCTGCTGTGCTGTGCTGTGCTGTGCTGTGCTGTGCTTGTGGCTGTGCTGTGCTTGTGGCTGTGCTGTGCTTGTGGCTGTGTTGTGCTTGTGGCTGTGCTGTGCTGTGTTGTGCTGTTCTGTGTGTGTGTTGTGCTGTGCTTTGTTGTGCTGTGCTGTGCTTGGGGCTGTGCTGTGTTGTGCTGTGTTGTGCTGTGCTGTGTTGTGCTGTGTTGTGCTGTGCTGTGTTGTGCTGTGTTGTGCTGTGCTGTGTTGTGCTGTGCTGTGCTGTGCTGTTCTGTGTTGTGCTGTCTGTGTTGTGCTGTGTTCTGCTGTGTTGTGCTGTGTGTTGTGCTGTGCTTGTGGCTTGTTGCTGTGTTGTGCTGTGCTGTGCTGTGTTGTGCTTGGGGCTGTGCTGTGCTGTGCTGTGCTTATGCTTGCTGTGCTTGTGGCTGTGCTGTGTTGTGCTTGTGGGGCTGTGCTGTGTTGTGCTCGTGCTTGTTGTGCTTGTGGCTGTGCTGTGCTTTGGTGTCTGTGTTGTTGTCTTGCTTGTGTTGTGATGTGCTTGTGGTGCTGTGTTTGCTGTGCTGTGTTGTGCTGGCTGTGTTTGTGCTGTTGTGTTTGTGCTGTGCTGTGTTGTGCTTGTGCTGTGTTTGTGCTGTGCTGTGTTGTGCTGTGCTGTGCTGTGTTGTGCTGGCTGTGCTTGTGGCTGTGCTGTGCTGTGCTGTGTTGTGCTGTGCTGTGCTGTGCTTGTGGCTGTGCTGTGTTGTGCTGTGCTGTGCTGTGCTTGTGGCTGTGCTGTGTTGTGCTGTGCTGTGTTGTGGCTGTGTTGTGCTGTGCTTGTGCTGTGCTGTGCTTGTGGCTGTGCTGTGCTGTGCTGTGTTGTGCTGTTCTTGTGGCTGTGCTGTGTTGTGCTGTGCTGTGCTGTGCTTGTGCTGTGTTGTGCTGTTCTGTGCTGTGCTGTGCTTGTGGCTGTGCTGTGCTGTGCTGTGCTTGTGGCTGTGCTGTGCTGTCGTCTTATCGCACGCTTTGTACCTGTTTAGGAGGGCTTGTTCAGCTACACTTTACTGTATAAGAGGCTAGAAAAGATATCGCCCGTTTCTGATGAAAAGGAAGAAAAATATTACAGGTGATAATATATTATATGAGATATTGAATATAACTTTCTCTCTGTCTTTGTCTCTCTCTGACTTTGTCTTTGTCTGTCTGCCTGCCACTCTGTCTGTATGTCTCTCTCTCTCTCTCTCTCTCTCTCTCTCTCTCTCTCTCTCTCTCCATCTCTCTCTCCATCTCTCTCTCCATCTTCTCTCCTCTCTCTCTCTCCATCTCTCTCTCTCTCTCTCTCTCTCCTCTCTCTCCTGTCTTTCTCTCCCTCTCTCTCTCTCCATCTCTCTCTCTCA
>CM054153.1:13009268-13019268 GCA_028751875.1 Rapana venosa
GTGTGTGCGTGCGTGCGTACGTGTGTGTGTGTGTTGTGTGTGTGTGTGTGTGTGTGTGTGTGTGTGTGTGTGTGTGTTCTGTAAGGATACAGCAATCCATTTTAAACCAAAAAAATCCCAGTAGAAAGCATTAGCTCTCTCTCTCTCTCCTGTGGCTTTGTGTGTGAACTGCTGGTTGCACGTGCTGTTGTGTGTACCCTATGATCACACTGACGTGATTGCACCTCTGGGATTTGTGGCTTGACATCTTAAAAGGCAATAAATGAGAGATGATGTGGGGCACTAGGGAACAGAGGGCTATAGGAGAGACAGAGGGAAAGAGAAAAAAAAAAAATAAACAACCTCCGTTTGAATCTGCAAGAACAAGCTTATTTTCTGATTGTAGGGGTTGGGGGAGGTTGTTGATTTATTTTTTCCTTCTGTCATCAAAATGTTTCTGCTCCCTTAATTTTACAAATTGCTGTCATGCTTTCATTTTCGTTGGCATACTTCTAATTTTGTTCTGGTTTATTTTTAAAAAATTTTCATAATTAACATTTATTAGGTCGAGCAGGTTTAATTCTTAATCAGCTTGTCTTAGAGAGCTAGAGAGGGAGGGGAAGGGAGGGAGGGGAGAGGGAGGAGAGAGAGAGAGAGAGAGAGAGAGAGAGACAGACAGACAGACAGACAGACAGACAGACAGACAGACAGACAGACAGACAGACAGACAGACAGACAGACAGACAGACAGACAGAGAGAGGGGGGTAGGGAGAGAGAGAGAAAATCTCAACCATCTATGTCTAAATTCGATCGTCGTTTATCGTTCTTTCCTAAGGCATCTTGTTTTGATTTCATGTTTTATCTTATGCTATTCCAGTTTAACCTTTTCTCTTTTTTTCCCCTTCTTTTCATCCATTCATCATACTCTAACTCGTGTCCTCTCTTTCTTTTCTTTTTCTCTTTCTCTTTTTTTTTTTGCTTTTCGAAGTGCCTAGACTGTTCTGAGCCACCCTGAAAAATAAAAAGTGGGAGACATTCCTTGTATGTAGTTTTTTTGTTCTTCTTCTTCCACTCCAAAACATCTTCTGATGGAGAGAGAGAGAGAGAAGAAAGATGTGAGGGTGGAGTGAGAGCATTATCGACAGAGAAAATTAATTTGCACCCTGTTTCTGAAAGATTCTGCTAGAATGATGCTGCTTGTGAAGAAGGAAAGAAAACACACAGAGAGAGATTTTATTTATTTTATTTATTTATTCTTTTCTTTCGAGGATAATGGAATAAGCACTCATGTGCTTTTTTCATCCAATCCCCGTGTGTATGGAGTTGTGAAAGTTTGTCATTCGTTCCCATCGGCACACGATGGCCTACTCTTCCGAAAAGCGGAACGCGTTTTAACGTGTGCGCAAGGTGTTCTGCGTGCTTTCGCACACGGGACCTTGGTTTATAGTCTCATCCGAAGGACTTTCGAGGAGAGTGGAGTCGGCACTGATGTTAACTCCAGAGGAAAAATCTTCTTGAAGTGGAATCGAACCCGGGTCTGCAGATCACGAGCGCATCACGCTAACCACCAGGCTATCCCGTCCTCCCGAGAGATACAGAGAAAGAGAGAGAGAGAGAGAGAGGAGAGAGAGAGAGAGAGAAGAGAGAGAGAGAGAGAGACAGACAGACAGACAGACAGACAGACAGACAGACAGACAGACAGACAGACAGACAGACAGACAGACAGACAGACAGACAGACAGACAGACAGACAGACAGGCAGACAGACAGACAGAGGGAGGGGGAGAACTGAGTGCTGAACAGAAGGGGGGGGGGGGGTGAACTTGATTGGTTGTGGTACTAGGTGCAGTTTATTTATTTTACACATACGTGCGCGCGCGCGCACGCACACACACACACACACACAACACACACACACACACACTTGCACAAACAGACACTTACACACACACACATACAGACACTCAAACACACACCACACAACACGCGCACGCACGCACGCACGCACGCTACACGCGACCAACAGATGTGGTGCATTAGTTTTAAACGTTTACTCCTCAGCTTATCTTTCTCTTGTTCTCTTTGATTTTATTTCTTCTCTCTTCTTCGTCAAAGCTCTGGCAGCAACTATAATTGTTGTCTGTCAAATGAGCGAAAATGCTTTATGCTGCCGTTGAGCTCCTGACAAGTCAGGCCCAGCACATCCATCTTCGGCGTGGGAGAGTATTGTTATCTTTTAAAGTCTTTCTGGAAAGAAGACAGAAGAATGGACCAAGAAGGCAGAAAATAGACGAGAAGGAGGTGACAGGAAGAAAAGAACAAGGCAGAAACAAGGAGAGGGAAAGAATGGAGGGAATTCCTGGCACAGAATTTCCAGAAAGTGAAGATGCTGTTTATACTGACAAGCCCCCGGCATACCAACTTGGGATTTTTTTTATATTGCTTCTGATTTTATCTGTATTTTTTCGTGCTTTATGCTTTTTTTCATATGGATTAAAGTATGTTTATATCATTAGTGTTGCACCCACTTAATTGATTCATCGTGTTTACTTCATTTGAATAATTTTTACCTGTTATTATTTCTGTTTTGCTTTGGTAAAGCTGCATTTTCGTTGGCTACCTTTTCATTTTCGTCTTGTTACACAAATAGCCTTTTTTGTGTGGTACTTGTGTGTTGGGGTTTTTTTTTGCGTGTTCTTCTAAATATCCTTTGGCTAGAAAAGGAAAGAAGGAAAAATGGAGAATTAGAGAACAGTCAACAGTAAAGATTTGATTATTGTTTCTCTTCTTCTTCTTCTCAGCATTTTTACCGCGACTGCATTTTTTTAAGTAAGAAAATAACATTGCAAAATGCATGAGTCATTGTGTGAACGTGTGCACATTGTGTCTAGGTTTATTCTTCTGTTTTCGTTTTTAAGCTACTTGTTTTTTTGTTTTTTGTTTGTTTATTGTGTGTGTCATAGGGTTTGGGGGCAGGGGGGGGGGGGGGGGGGAGTTTGGGGGGATTTTAAAATATTTTCTTTGGCAGTTTAGCTTTTGAAGTTTCCTTTTTTTTTTTACCTGAAAGCAGTAGTGCCGTTAGTTTTGCTTTTTGTGGTTTGCAGGTTTAGGGGTTTCTTTTGGCTTGGGGTTTTTATTTATAGATAGATAGATAGATAGATAGATAGATAGATAGATAGATGGAAAAGGATGATGGATGTGATGGATGGATGGATGGATGGATGGATGGATGGATGGATGGATGGATGGATGGATGGATGGATGGATGGATTGGATGGATTGGATGGGTGGTGGTGGTGGATGGATGGAGGGGGGATGGATGGATGGATGGTGGATGGATGGATGGATGGATGGATGGATGGATGGATGGATGGATGGATGGATGGATGGTGGATGGGATAGATGGAGATAGAGATGGATATGGATGGAGATGAGAGATAGATAGATAGAGATGAGATAGATGATGATGATGATAGATGATGGATAGATGATGATGATGAGGATGATGGAGATGGATAGATAGAAGATAGACAGATAGACAGACAGACAGAAGAAGATAGATAGATAGATAGATAGATAGATAGATAGATAGATAGATAGATAGATAGATAGATAGATAGATCGATGGATGGATGGAGGGAGGGAGGGAGGGAGGGAGGGGGAGGATGGAGGAGGAGGTGGGTGAGTGGATGGAGGGAGGGAGGGTGGATGGGAGGGTGGATGAGGTGGATAGGTGGGTGAGTGGATGGATGGAGGGGGATGGATGGTGGATAGGGTGGATGGATGGATGGATGGATGGATGGATAGATGGATGGATGGATGGGTGGATGGATTGATGGATGGATGGATATATATTGCTTTGTTTTGTAGTTTTCAGCCGCGATATGTTGTTTTGACATTCAGATACTTTTAGTGTGTTGTAATTTCCGGACAGATGAAATACCTGACCTCCCTGGAAAACTCTGAGAATACTGTAATACTAGTAAGTAAAAAGTAAAGTAAAGGAGTCCCATAACCTATAAGGTCGTAGGGGAGCGAGGCGTCAGAGACCTCACTTCTCTAGGGCCAGCATATTGAGGGCGGCGCCCATCTCCTCTCCCTCGCTGCTTTACCTTCCCTGACCCTAAAGAGGGCAGGTACCCATTTACAGCTGGGTGAACTGGGGGAACTGTACTGAAGCCAAGGCGTGCAAACGGTCACCCATCCAACTGGTAACCACGCTCGACGCTGCTTAACTTGGCTGGGGGAAGGCGAGTGCTCCGACCACTGAGCTATCCCGTCCCCTTACTGTAATACTACCTGAACAAATAAAGAAAAATCATCTAGTGCAGTTGTTTGCTATGTAGCTTTTAAAGTGTCTTTTACGACATCGTTCAGGAACTATAGCCAAGTTGGGTGAGTTGGGTTGTCCAGGAATTTCGGCT
This sequence comes from Rapana venosa, assembly GCA_028751875.1. NCBI lineage: Eukaryota > Metazoa > Mollusca > Gastropoda > Neogastropoda > Muricidae > Rapana > Rapana venosa. Next base: position 13,013,673 of record CM054153.1, read on the forward strand.
TTAGTTCAATTATAGTCTTAGACATTAACACAGACACAGACAAAGTAACACACACACACACACACACACACACACACAGAGACAAAGACACAGACAAAGACACACACACACCAAGAACTTCGGTTTTAGTTCTCTTATAGTCTTACACGCAAACACAGACACAGACAAAGAAACACACACACAACACACAGAGACAAAGACACAGACAAAGACACACACACACCAAGAACTTCGGTTTTAGTTCTCTTATAGTCTTAGACACAACACACAGACAAAGAAACACACACACACACACACACACACACCACACACACCACTCACACACACACACACACAAGCTTTACGTCTAATATCACTTTAAGTGAACAGACGTAAAATTGAAGACACACACACACACACACACTCACACACACACACACACACACACACACACACACACACACACACACACATACACCAGGAATTTCGGTTTTAGTTCTCTTGTAGTCTTACACGCAAACACAGACACAGACAAAGAAACACACACGCACACACACACACACACACACCACACACAGACAAAGACACACACACACACACACACACACACACAAACACCAGAATTTCGGTTTTAGTTCTCTTATAGTCTTACACGCAAACACAGACACAGACAAAGAAACACACACACACACACACACACACACAGACAAAGACACAGACAAAGACACACACACACACCACACACACACACACACCAAGAACTTCGGTTTTAGTTCTCTTATAGTCTTACACACACAGACACACACACACACACACACACACACAACACACACCCACACACAACACACACACCACACACACACACACACACACACACACACACACACACAACCACTCTCGCAAACTCTTTTTTTGCGGCCATATTTTGCCTATAGTTGACTATGCTTCATCTCTTTGGGACAGCTGCAGTAATACAAATTAAAATTGATTCATAGATTTAAAAAAGAGCACTAAAACTTTTTCTACAAAAAATCACCCCCTAACCATCAACGATTAAGAAAACAAATTCCAACCTTCAAAAACAGATTTTTCTAAATAAAGCCTATTTGCCCAAAATTTTGTATTGGAAATGCCCCCCCAAAAGTCCCCAAATAGTTTCAAAAAAATGAACACAGACAAAATTCTACTAACACCGAGCCAAGTAATCTTTACAAAACAAGTTCTTGTACCAGGTAGTGACTTATAAAAGCCCCAAAAACCTTAAAATGTATAAAAACAAAATCAGTTCAAGACCAGCTAAAAACCCATTAATGCATGAATGCCTAGGAATTGATAATAAGCAAATAAACCCATGTTTAAAACGGCAAAATCAACCCATATTACATTTCCCCAGCCAATGGTTTCCTTCAACAACAAAAAATTAAAGTAGTCTTATGTACTAAAATTTCCAGTCACACACTGTATTGTGGGAGGAGGGAGGGGAGGCGGGAAAGGGGAACTAATTATGCAAGAAGAAGAGTAATCTATGCAAGCAGTAATAATCTGCAAGTTAAACAAGGGGAAAAGGGGGAAATTTTTAAAAAATTTTTTTAGGGTAGACCTATAGCTTGATAGTTGTCCTTCTCTCTCTCTCCTCTCTCTCTCTCTCTACTCTCCTCTCTCTCTCTCTCTCCTCTCTTCTCTCTCTCTTCTCCCCTCTTCCCCCCTCCTCTCTCTCTCTCCCCCCCCTCTCTCTCCTCTCTCCTCTCTCTCTCTTCTTCTCTCTCCTCTCTCCCCCCTCTCCCTCCCCCCTTTTTCCTTTCCCCCTCCATGCCCTTTGTCTTGTCTTTTCAATAGATTTTATGTGGTGTTTTTTTTTTTGCAGTTAAAAAATTATTAGGCTATTAAAAAGCGATACTTTTTTAGTTTGATATTTTTAGTTTGATGTCCAGGGGGATTAGGGGTTTTTAAAATTCTGATCGTATGGGGGGGTTCTACTTTTTTGAAAAATTGGTTTTTTTAAAACTTTAAATTCTTTTTTTTGATAAAGATTATTTCCCCTTCCCCCTTAACTCCTCCCCACCCCTCCTTCCTTTCCAATGTTTTTTTTATTTTCGTTATGTTTTTGTTCAGGGATGGGATCATTTGTTATATTTTTTGTCTCAGGGTGATGGTGATTGTTTTTTAAATTGTATCTCTATTATGATAATTTTATTGTAATCTTATTTGACTTATCTTGCTTTGTATTTTTGTGTGAAATGTCATTTTTAAAAAGCCATTTGAAAAGTGGGGCCAAAAAAAGCACAGTTTGTGGGGGGGAGGAGGAGAGAGGGGGTCTTTTGAAGGAATATTTCAGTAATACGAATCCTATATTTTCAACGTTTTATTCTTCCCTTTTTTATTATCTAAAGAAAAAAACGTGAAAGAATGGAGAAACAGTGGGTAAGTAATTTGTTTGTCCGAGTTTTTGATTTTTTTTTTAAAAATTCTTAAAACTTTTTATTTAAATGTGTGTGTGGAGTGAGCGCCCACGCGCTTGGGGTGGCTAGTATGTTGGGGTGTATATTATATGTGGTAATTTGTTTTTTATGTATTTCCTTATCGATTTTTTTCCCTTTTTTTACTGGTTTAATTTAACGGTAAATGATGCAAAAGTATGTCTAGTATAACATTACGAAATTTGTTCTTAAAGATGGTTGATGAAAAAAAGCAAAGCATTGCTTATTCAAAGTACCACTAAAAAAAAATTTTGACTTACTTTACTTGACTTGACACACACCACACCACACACAACACCACACACACACACACACACACACACTCACACCACACACACACCACAAAAAACACACCACACCTACACACACTGTCTGTTTCTGTCTTCTCCCTCTTTCTTTCAGGGAGTAGGGGGGATGGGGAAGAACGGGACAAAGCAAAGCAAACAAAAGGGGGGGGGGGGAGGAGAAGAGAGAAGAGAGAGGGGAGAGAGAGAGAGAGAGAGACAACAGACAGACAACAGCAGCAGACAGACAGACAAAGACGACAACGACAGACAGAAACAGAAGAAGAACAGAATCGGAACCCATAGCTTTGTTATCCCCCGTTATACCTGAATCTTGCCGCATTTTTTGTTTGTGTGTGTGTGTTGTGTGTTGGGTGTGTGGTGTTGTGTGGTGGTGGGGTGTGTGTGTATGGTGTGTGTGTGTTGTGTGTTGTGTGTGGTGTGGTTGTGTGTGTGTTTGTGTGTGTTGTGGTTGGGGTTGGTGTGGTGGGTTTTGGTGGTGTGTTTTGTGTGTTGTGTTTTGTGTGTGGTTTGGTGTGGGTGTGTGTGTGTTTGGGGTGTGTGGTGGGGTGTGTGTGTGTGTGGTGTGTGGGCGTCGGTTGTGTGTGTGTGGTGTGTTGTTGTGGGGGTGTGGTGTCTCAAGTTCCTTACGTCATCTTTTTAAAATGCGCAGAAATTTTTTTGATTTACCCATGTTTAACTTCTGGGTGTTTGTTTGTTGGTGTGTGTGTGTGTGTGTTGGTGTGTGGTGTGTGTGTGTGTGTGGGGGTGTGTGTGGTGGTGTGGTGTGCGTGCGTGCGGCGTGCTTGCTTGCTGGGGCGTGTAAACATGTGTGTGTTTGTGGTTTATGTGTTTATTTGTGGAGTGTGTTATTTGGTTTGTGTGTGTGTGTTTTGTTTTTTTATTTATTTATTCTTTTTTATCGAGGATAATGGAGGGGTGTGTTGTGTGAGTGGTGTTTGTTTGTGTGCTTTTTGTGGGTTGTGCATATTGTGCACTGCCCGCCTTGTTATGTGTGTATATGTGGTGCCGCTGTGGGTGTGGTGTGTGTTTTTTGTGTCGCGGTATACGTGTCCCGTTGTTTTTTCACAGAGTTTAAATTTGCAGGCTGCAAAAATCTTAACCCCTTCGCCAAACAGAAACTGAATCAGTTGGGGAAGAGGGGGGTGGCCAAAACGAAACAAAAACCGCCGAAATATTTTTTTAAGAAGAAGGAAAAACGGAGTAAGAGAGGAGAGAAAAGAGAGAGGAGAGAGAGAGAGAGAAGAGAGAGAGGAAAGAGAAGAGAGACGAGAGAAAGGGCAGGACGAGGAGAGAATACCTCGATAATTTTTGGGTTTTTCTTTTTTTCCCCCAAATCCCCCTTCATTATTCTCTCAACAATTCTTTGGGGTTTTAGCTACTGAGACTTCACTTTATTTTTTTCTTTTTTCTATTTTTTTTATACCATTTTAAAAATCACGGCAGTTTTCTTTTGTGAAATTCGGGTGCTGTCCCTGGGGGGAGCGCCCGCGTCGCCACAAGAGCAGCCCACCAATCTTTTTTTCTTTTTTTGAATAGATTTTTCACTTTTCCCTTTCAGAAAGATTTTTTTTTTTTGAAAAAAAGAACAATGAATAGGATTTTTGGTTTTTCAGCTAAGCATACTTCAGTTTTTTTTCTAAAAAACAAACAAAAAAACAATTCTCAGCATTGATCTAAAATCGTTAAATTTGCCAAAGTTGGAAATTTCCCAAAAAAATTTTTGTAGTTCTTGTTTTATAAGTCGCAGGGAATCAGGGTTTAAAATTTGGGCTGTAATTTTAACTTCACTTCATGTATTTTGCTTAAGACCCACCGACCACAAGGCTAAAAAGCATTCTTGAACAATTGGGAAGTGTCCCTACGACCTTTTAAAAAATTGAAATAGGCCACATATCAAAATGTTTTTTTTTTAATTTTTTTTCTCGTCCCTCGGCTATTTTCCCAAAGGTTTTACCAAAGATGAGCTTTTGTTGCGCAACGGTTTCGCCACAATTTTAAAAAAGCCGCATTTTTTTAAACCCCAGGGGTGTCCCCGTCTAAAAAAATGGCACAAAAAAAATGCACGGTCCTTTTTAATATTTTTTTTTTATTATCCGGTCTTACCGGCACGAATGGCCTACTATTCCCACAGGTAGATAGGGTATTAATGTGTGCACAAGATGTTCTGCATGCGTTCTCACGTAGGCCATCAGTTTGTAGTCTCATCTGAGGGACATTTTGGTGGAGTGGAGTCGGTACTTATGTTAAATCATTTTTTTATACTTATTTTTCTTTTTGATTTTATTTTTTACTCGAGGGGTAGCATCCGTTCAAACGGGCGTCTCGGTTGTAGCTGGAGCCTGAGCTTGATCCCAGGCCATCGAATCGCGAGCCCCACATTCAAACCACTAAGCTGTCCCGCCCCAACAATTAACAATGAAACGACTCTTCATGTAAGTGGGCTGCTTTTTATTTCGCTTATGGGGTACGAGGTAGCTCAGTGGTCAGAGCACTCGCTTTCCCCAAGCCAGTGTTAAGCAGCATCGAGCGTGGTTACCACTTTTGATGGGTGACCGTTTACGCGCCTTGGCTTCAGTACAGTCCCCCAGTTCACCCAGCTATGAATGGGTACATGTCCTCTTTAGGGTCAGAGAAGGTAAAGCAGCGAGGGAGAGGAGATAGGCGCCGCCCTCAATATGCTGGCCCCTGGAGAAGCTGAGATCTTTGACCCCTCGCTCTCCTTCGACCACATATACGTTATGGGACACCTTTACCTTTACCTTCAAGGGAGACGGACAGGATGGCCGAGTGGATAGAGCGTTGATTTCGCGATCTGACGACCCGGGTTCGAGC
>CM054153.1:13029268-13031768 GCA_028751875.1 Rapana venosa
AGAGAGAAAGAACACAGAAGACAAGAGCAAGAGAGAAGTGGGAAAGACAGCGAGAGAGCAGTATTTTTTTTTTTCAATGATAAGGTACAAAACCTTTTTTTTACGTGTGTCAATGCGCTGGAGCAAGAGAGAAGAGAGAGCAGAGGAGAGAGAGGAGAGAGAGAGAGAGAGAGAGAGAGAGGGAGCAGTATTTTTTTCAGTGATAGAGTACAAACCTGTTTTTACGTGTGTCAATGCCCTGCGGATGTGTGGATGGGTATGGGTTTTTTTGTTGTTATTTAGGTTTTCGTTTGGGGGATTTTGCATAAGCAATCAATACAACCATCGTCTAATCAAACTATGTCCATTTAGAAGAATAACAAATCACACGTCTTTTTAGATTTTGTTCTTTTTTTTGAAAAAGTGCTTAATCTCAGGGTTTTTTCAGGGGTACATCAGTTTTTAAAAAAATCTTACTTCGTTTTAAAGATTCAGTCTGAAATTGACATCCTAGCAATTTTAGGAAATTGGAATCCATTTTTAGAGAAACAATGCATGTCTTTTTAGTAGTTGGGCATGCACATTCGAGACAGCTTCTGAGTGCAAACGCACACACACACGGGCGTGCGCGCACATCACACACACACACACACGCACGAAGGCGCGCGCACACGCACGCACACACACACCAGCAACCAAAACACATACACATGCACACACAAAAAAACATAGACACACACATACACACACAACACTCTCTCTCTCTCTCTCTTTCTCTCTCTCTCTCTCTCTCTCTCTATCTCTCTCTCTCTCTCTCTCTCTCTCTCTCTCTCTCTCTCTCTCTCTCTCTCTCTCTCTCTCTCTCTCTCTCTTTCAACACAACACAAACACACACACACCACCCCACAACACACCACAACACACACACACAAACACACACACACACACACACACACACACACACTCACACACACATAAACACACATACTCTCTCTTTCAAAGTTCAAAAGTACAAAGACAGCGATCATTAAGAGGATGACGACACATTTTTGTGTTTACAACATCGTGAACAAAGTGCTGAAACAAAACACTAGCAAAAGCAATGGAAAGGCCAGGTAAAAGATGAATAGGAGTTGAGGCCACAAGACAGACAGACAGACAGACAGAGGAACAGAGAGATAGAGGGATAGATAGATAGATAGATAGATAGACAGACAGACAGACAGACGACAGATAGATAGATAGATAGATACATAGATAGATAGATACATAGATAGATTAGATAGATAGATAGATAGATAGATAGATAGATAGATAGATAGATAGATAGATAGATAGATAGATAGATAGATAGATAGATAGATAGATAGATAGATAGATGGATGGATGGATGAATGGACAGATGGACGGACGAACGGACGGACTGGATGGATAGATGGATTGATAGATTGATAGATCAATGGATGGATAGATAGATAGATAGATAGATGGACAGATAGATAGATAGATAGATAGATAGATAGATAGATAGATAGATAGATAGATAGATAGATAGATGGATGGATGGATGGATGGATGGATGGATGGATGGATGGATGGATGGATGGATGGATGGATGGATAAAGAGAGAGAGAGGAACTGAAAGACGTGAACATTCATATACATACGCGCGCGCGCGCACACACGCATGCATACACACACATATGCACTCACACATGCATACACTCACGCACACACACATTACACTCGCGCGCGCGCGTTCACGCATGCATACATGCACGCACACACACACGCACGCACACGCGCGCGTGCGCGCACGCACATACGCAAGCACACACACACAACTACGCACGCGCGCACACACGCAAACATACAGACACCGATTCCACTCTCCCCAAAAGTCCTTTGGATGAGACTATAAACCGAGATCCCGTGTGCGAACGCACACAGAACATCTTGCCCACACGTTCCGCTTTTAAAAATTTTATTTTGTTTTATTCTTTTATATCGAGGATAATGGAATAAGCACTTATGTGCTTTTTTACATCCAGTCCCTGTGTGAATGCGGTTTTTATAAATTCTGTCATCTGTTCCCACCGGCACACAATGGCCTACTCTTACACAAAGCGGAACAGGATTTAACGTGTGCGCAAGATGTTCTGCATGGGTTCGCACACGGGCCCTCGGTTTATAGTCTCATCCGAAGGACTTTTCGTAGGAGTAGGCCATTGTGTGCAGGTGGAAACAGATGACAAACTTTACAAACCTGCATACACACGGGGACTGGGTGTGAAAAGCACATGAATGCTTATTCCTTTATCCTCGAAATAAAAGAAAAGATAAAAATGATTTTTTTAAAAATGTCTCTCTCTCACCCTCTCCCCTTTATCCCCACTCCCCCCTTGCTTTCCAAAACATCCACAACCTTTCCAAAACACACACACACCACACAACACACACACACTCACACACACAACAACACACACACCACACACACACACACACACAATACACACACTCA
>CM054153.1:13036768-13041768 GCA_028751875.1 Rapana venosa
CTTTGTGTGTGAACTGCTGGTTGCACGTGCTGTTGTGTGTACCCTATGATCAGACTGACGTGATTGCACCTCTGGGATTTGGGGCTTGACATCTTAAAAGGCAATAAATGGCGGGTAGCCTGGGGCAATAGGGGCAGGGTGATGAAAGGGAGAAAAGGTAGGGGAGGTGATATATAAAAGTAAAAGAGTTGGCCTGGAATCTGCAAGCAAAAGCTTATTATCTGATTGTGTTTTTCTACCTGATAGCATGACAATGGTCATTGTGATTTCTTTTATGGATTATAGTCTTTTCTTTTGTTGTTGTTGTAATCGTACGTTTGTGTTGTTTTGTGTGATTAATATGAGGTCAGATTTCTTTGTTGTTGTTGTTATCATATGTTTGTGTTGTTTTGTGTGATTAATACAAAGTCAGTGTGTGTTATTGGTAAAATTTGTGTTGTGTAAGTGTATTTCTTTATGGTAATCCTGTTTCTTAAACTGTAATTGTACAGTACTTGTTTTCAGTTCCAGATTGTAGAAATTTGAGTGATTTTCTGTCGAATTCTTTGTCGTTGGTTTTTTTTAAAGAGTATCAAGAAATTCACAGAGAGAGACAATGACAATCGTTGATTGTGGTTTAAGCTGTTGATTCCATTCACAAGGAGACAGTGGGAATGGGACAGGGCACAAGAGAGAGAGAGACAGAAATCAGGTCGAATACTGCTGTTTTCTTTTTGATGTTGACTTCGGAGTTCCATTTTTGTGATTTGTAACATTTCTTTTCACTTTGTCTATAGCTATTCTTCTCATTCTCTTCTATATTTTTTTCACTTAGTTTCCTACTTTTTTTTTTCCTTTATGTATTTATTTCCAATTCCACCTTTTTGGGGTCATTGTGTTTGTTAATTTCACTGTCGTTTCCTTTTTCTTTTTGGGGGGGGTTATTGAATTTTCCTCGATAGTATCACCTGTATTCTATTTTCAGCCAGACAAGAACAATTGAAAGGCGTTTTATCTTTGGGGTTTTTTTTTTCTTGCACTTCCTAGCGTTCTCTGACAAAGAGAAGATTATATAACAAAGAATAGAGGAGAGAAGTTTTTTTCTTCCTTGCATTTTTCGTTTAGATCTTTTCTCTGCTACACTGGATTTTTCAATCCAAAATAGAAACATGGGGAAAACATATGATGCACGAAATATGATGAGAACGGGAACACAGCTGTGTAGTATGTTGATTTGAAAAAAACAATTCTGTTCTTTTGTTTTTGTTTGTTGACTTTTCTGTTATTGTTGTTTGCTTTGAGCTGGTTTGTTGTTCTTTTTTGGCTAGGCATGATTTGCTTTGGCATTTAAATGGGTTTGGCATTTTTGTGCAGTGTGGTGCAGTTTGCGTTACACTAAATCACGCACTGGCTCTGGAAGAATCACACAACAACAACAAATAGTGTACGTCATATGAGTTGATAGAAAAAGTACACTCAAGAAGAGATTAATATTTCAATATACCTTTTGGTTACTTTAAATTCTTGGGGGGGGGGGGGGTGGGGGGGTTCGTGGAAACTGGGTAATGCTTGTTTATCAGGCTAAAAAAAACATCAACAACTTGGCGTTTCTTTTCAAGTGGTACCACTTTTCTGCTTTTTATTCATGGACACAAACAGGGAAACACACACACACACTCGCACACACACAAACACACACACACAGTCACACAAGTACACACACATGCACGCGCACGCACACACACACACATGCACGCGCACGCACACAAACACACACCAATACACAGTCACACAAATACACACACATGCACGCGCATGCACACACACACACACACACCAATACACAGACACACACTTACACACTCACACACACACACACACACACACACACACACACACACACACACGTATAGATGGAGAAACAGACAGACAGCCAGACACACAGACAGACAGCCAGACACAGCAAGCCAGACAGACAGCAGCCTAACAGCTAGACAGCCAGACAGACAGACAGACAGACAAAGAAGAAACCAACAGAGAAACAAAGACACAGACAGTGACACATGAGAAAAAAATAGCGAGAATAAAACAAACAAACCTAAAAAAAACCTAACGAAGAAAATCGAGAGAGAAAGATAAAAGTTTAAAGTGTGTGTCTGTCAGTTTTAAACCCCGCTGTAGGAATTCACAACCTTCTTATCAGTTATATATATATATATATACACTTGGCTCTCGCCAACATGGCTTGATGTTTTTGTTGTGTTGTTTGAGTGCAGGTATGTAAACTGCTTGGTTGCCTGTCTGTCTGGTCTGTCTGTCTGTCTGTTTGTCTGTCTGTCTGTTGGCTTGTGTCTATCTGCCTGCCTCTCTGATTGGTTACATTGTCATCTGTACCTCTCTGGCTCTCTTTCTCTTTTCCTTTCTCTTCTTTTTGTATAATATATCACTCTCTCTCTCTCTGTCTCTTTATCTCTCTCTCTCTCTCTCTCTCTCTCTCTCTCTCTCTCTCTCTCTCTCTCTCTCTCTCTCTCTCTCTCTCTCTGTGGCTCCCTCTGTTCTGTCTGTCTCTCTTTCTCTCTCTGCTTGTTTCTTTCTTTCTTTCTTTTCGAGGGCTGGATGTAAAAAAAAAACCGTCTTGTACTTATTCTATTACTCTCAGAAAATAAAATTTCGTTATCGTTAATTTCGTTATCTCTCACTCTCTCTCTCTCTCTCTCTCTCTCTCTCTCTCTCTCTCTCTCTCTCTCTCTCACTCTCTCTCTCTCCTCTTTCTCTCTCTCTCTCTCTCTCTCTCTCTCTCTCTCTCTCTCTCTCTCTCTCTCTCTCTCTCTCTCTCTCTCTCTCTCTCTCTCTGATTCTCTCTGTCTGTCTCTGTCTTTCTGTCTCTCTGTGTCTCTATCTTTCTCTCTCTGTCTATATCTGTCTCTCTCTGTCTCTATCTGTCTCTCTCTCTGTTTACTTGTGTCTGTCTATCTGCCTGTCTGACTGATAAGGTCATCATCTGAACATCTCTGACTCTCTTCCTCATGTTTTTTCTGTCCCTGTTTCTCTCTTTCTTTCTCTGTCTCTCTCGGTCTGTCTCTCTCTCTCTCAGTCTCTGTCTCTGTTTCTCTGTCTGCGTCTGTCTGTCTGTCTGTCTGTCTGTCTGTCTGTCTGTCTGTCTCTCTCTCTGTCTGTCTCTCTCTCTCTCTCTCTCTCTCTCTCTCTCTCTCTCTCTCTCTCTCTCTCTCTGGGACTGTTTCTGTCTCTCTCTGTCTCTATGACTCTTTCTCTCTCTCTTTGTCTCTCTCTCTGCCTAGTCTCTGTCTCTCGTCTCTCTCTGCTCGTCTCTCTCTCTGTCTCTCTCTCTGTCCTCTCTCTTTGCTCTCTCTCTCTTGTCTCTCTTATCCTCGTCTCTCTCTTTCTTCCTCTCTCTCTCTCTCTCTCTTTGTCTGTCTGTCTGTCTCTTCTCTCTCTCTTCTCTCTCGTCTCGTCTCTCTCTCTCTGCCTACGTCTCTCTCTCTCTTTCGTCTCTCTCTCTTCTCTCTCCTCTCTCTCTCTCTCTTGCCTACGTCTCTCTCTCTCTCTTTGTCTTCTGTCTCTCTCTCTGCTACGTCCTCTCTCTCTGTCTCTCTCTGTCTCTCTCTCTCTCTCTCCTCTCTATCTCTCTCTCTTTTCTCTCTCTCTTGTCTCTCTCTTCTCTCTCTCTCTTCTCTCTCTCTTCTCTCTCTCTCTCTCTCTCTTCTCTCTCTCCTTTTTCTCTCTCTTCTTTCTCTCTCTCTCTCCTTTTCTCTCTCTCTCTCTTTCTCTTCTCTCTCTCTCTCTCTCTCTCTCTCTCTCTCTCTCCTCTATCTCTCTCTCTCTCTCTCTCTCTCTCTCTCTCTCTCTCTCTCTCTCTCCTCACATGCTTTAAAACCGCTCATTTCTCAAATACCACCCATGTTTTTACTTATTCCGGTATTTCCAGCGGTTTGTTTTCTTTCTCTCCTCTACACACACATACACACACACACAACACACACACACTAACACACAACACACACATACATACACACTAACACACGCACACACATACACACACTAACACACACACATACACACACACATACACACACACACACACACTAACACACACTCACACACACACACTCACACACAAGTGCCAAGCGACAGGCTGCAATAATACTTAAGCTCTTCGCCAACCCAGAAATACGATCAGTTAGTTAACTTAGCTGAGAGAGAGAGACAGAGGGAGATGGAGAGAGAGAGAGAGAGAGACAGACAGACAGACAAATAGATAGATAGATAGATAGATAGATAGATAGATAGATAGATAGATAGATAGATAGATAGATAGATAGATAGATAGACGGACGGACGGACGGACGGACGGACGGACAGACAGACAGACAGACAGACAGACAGACAGACAGACAGACAGACAGACAGACAGATAGGTAGGTAGAGAGAGAGATAGAGAGATAGATAGAGAGATAGATAGATAGAGAGAGAGAGATAGAGAGAGAGACAAACAGATAGATAGATAGATAGATAGATAGATGGATAGATAGATAGATAGATAGATAGATAGATAGATAGATAGATAGATAGATAGATAGATAGATGTATGGATAGATAGATAGACAGACAGACAGACAGACAGACAGATAGAGAGATAGAGAGATAAATAGATAGATAGATATATAGATAGATAGATAGATAGATAGATAGATAGATAGATAGATAGATAGATAGATAGATAGATAGATAGATAGATAGATAGATAGATAGATAGATAGATAGATAGATAGATAGATAGATAGACAGACAGACAGACAGATAGATAGATACACAGACACATAGAGAGACAGACAGACAGACAGATAGAGAGATAGAGAGATAAATAGATAGATATATAAATAGATAGATAGATAGATAGAGATAGATAGATAGATAGACAGACAGACAGACAGACAGACAGACAGACAGACAGACAGATAGGTAGACAAACAAACAGGCAGACAGGGGGTTGTGGGGGAGTT
>CM054153.1:13061768-13089268 GCA_028751875.1 Rapana venosa
TCCTGTTCCGCTTTTATCAAGAGTAGGCCATTGTGTGCCAGTGGGAACAGATGACAAAATTGACAAAACCGCGTATACACAGGGACTGGGTGTCAAAAAGCATATGGGTGCTGATTCCATTATCCTCAAAATAAAGAGAATAATTTTTTTTAAATAATAAATACACACACATGCACACACACACACATACACACACACACATACACACATACACACACATACACACACAGAAGAGAGAGAGAGGTGGCCAGGGAGAGAATATGACTGATAGAGCAATATGATTGAGAGAGCAATATGACTGAGAGAGACAGAGAGTCAACGACTGTAAAGACTGGATATCCTCCTGTACAAACACCACAGAGCTTTCTTTCCCTCAGCCCAACAAAGGCACTGGGGGCTGTGAATGGAGTGCTCCACTGACTGAACTAAATGCCCGACAAGCAAACCGCTGCATCCAACAGTCCTCGGCCACTCTACTCCTCCTGCAGTCAATTGACGCTGTGGAAAATAGATTGCTGACAAAATAGCACTTCCCCCCACCCACTCACACCCTCACGTTCCCAGAGCTTTTAGAAACGTAGAGATTTTGGAATGTCGCATAATAGACTGTCTGTCTCTGTCCCTTGTCATTCTGTGTGTGTGTGTGTGGTGTGTGTGGTGTGTGTGTGGTGTGTTGTGTGTGTGTGTGTGTGTGTGTGTGTGGTGTGTGTGTGTGTGTGTGTGGTGTGTTTCTCTGTTTCTTCATCTTTGCGGTGGAGAGTAAATGCCTGCTACCATCTGTAATTTCTCTGTACACCCTTTCCATTTTGCCTTTATTAGTCTCTCTCTCTTTTCTCTCTCTCTCTCTCCTCTCATCTCTCTCTCTCTCACCTTTCCTCTCTCTCTCCTCTCTCTCCTCTCTCTCTCTTTCTTTCTCTCTTTCTCTCTTCTCTCTCTCTTCTCTCTCTTTCTCTCTCTCTCTCTCTCTCTCATCTCTCCTCTTCTCTCTCTCCATCTCTCTCTCATCTCTCCTCTCTCTCTCTCTACCTCTCTCTCTCTCTCTCTCTCTCTCTCTCTCTTTCTCTGTGCCTTTGTCTATCTTTGTCTCTATCTCGTCTCTGAAACACTGACTCTGATTCTGTCTCTGTTTACCTGTTTACCTGTCTGTCTGAGTCTCTCTCTCTCTCTCTCTCTCTCTCTCTCTCTCTCTCTCTCGTCTCTCTTTCCCCCCCTCATCTCTCTCTCTCTGACACACACACACTCATATACATACATACATACAGACATGCATACATACACACATATACTCACAAATGCAGGCATACATTGGAACGTGCAACCACGTGCATGCATGCGCATACACTCACACGCACACATAAACAAACACACACAGCCACACACTCACAGAGAGAGAGAGACAGACAAACAGACCAACAGAAAGACAGACAGAGACAGAGAACAGAGACAGAGAGTCAACGACTATAAAGACTGGATATCCTCCTGTACAAACCCACAGAGCTTTCCTTCCCTCAGCCCAACAAAGGCACTGGGGGCCGTGAGTGCTCCACTGACTAAACTAAATGCCCGACAAGCAAACCGCTGCATCCAACAGTCCTCGGCCACTCTACTACTCCTGCAGTCAATTGACGCTGTGGAAAATAGATTGCTGACAAATAGCACTTCCCCCTCACTTTCCTAAGTGTTCAGAACCTTAGAGACTTTGGAATGCTGATAACAAGCAGGATTCAATTGCTCATCTCCCTGTTTATGTTTCTGTCGTTCTGTTTGACTTCTTCTCGATCTCTTTCTTCGTCTGTTTGTCTGTTTGCCTGTGTGCCTTTGCGGGGTTTGTCTCTGTTTGTTGGTTTGTCTGGCTGCCTGGCTGGCTGGCTGGCTGGCTGGCTCTCCCTCCCTATTTTTTTCTCTCCCTCCTACACACATTCGCATACACACGCACACGCGCGGACACACACACATTTTGAAATGTCAATGATAGAATGTGTTCTTTGTCTCCATCTCTCTCTCTCTCTCTCTCTCTCTCTCTCTTCTCTCTCTCCCTCCCTCTCTCTCACTCTCTCTCTCTCTCTCTCTCTCTCATCTCTCCCTCCCTCTCCTCTCCTCTCTCTCTCCTCCTCCCTCTCTCTCATCTCTCTCTCTCTCCCCTCCCTCCCTCCTCTCTCTCTCGCTCTCTCAATCTCTCTCCTCTCTCTTCTCTCTCTCTCTCTCTTAGTCTAAGTTTCTGTTTCTTTGACTGTCTCTGTCTCCATCAGTCTCTGTCTTATGTATGTATCTCTCCGTCACTCTTTGTCGTCCTGTCTCTCTCTCTCTCGTCTGTCAGTCGTCTGTCTATTTCTCTCTCTCTCTCATCTCACCCATTTCTCTCCCCCCCCCCCCTCTCTCTCTCTCTCTCTCCTTCTCCCTCTCCATCTCTTCCACTCCCCTCCCCCTCTATTTCTCTCTCCCTCCCTCCCTCTTTTCCTCTCTCTTGCTCTCGCTCTCTCATTCCCTCCCTCCCTCTCCTCCCTTCCTTCTCTCTCTCTCCCTCCCTCTCTCCCTCCCTCTCACCCTCCTCCCCTCTAGGGATACCACGTGTTAACACTTGTAAAGCCTTACACTGTTTCCACCTGTGCATATTTTGTAAAGAGGAAGGTGGGAAAAAAATCAGCCACAGTGCCAGATTCCTCAGGTATAGGCACCCACACACCCACCACACCACCCACCCCCCCCCTTCACCACCACCAACCCCTCCTCACCCATCCCCCCACCCCCACCCCACCACCCTCCTCTCCTCCTTGTCTCTTCTTTTCTTATTTTATATCAGCATCTGGGGGCAAAATGCTGTATGGTTAGAACGTTGCTCTGCGATTTGATGGCCCGGTTCGAGCCACCACCGAACAACCCAATCTAAGGGATTTTTTTCCCCTCGAGTTAACATCAGTACTGGGACTGACCTCTGTCTCCTCACTTCTCCGAAAGTCTTTCGGATGAGATTGTAAACCGAGGCCCCCGGGGCGAAATGCGGCAGGCATAAATTGTTGTGCGTACAGTACAGTCTAAAAGACCTGTTCCGCTTTGGAAGACGTAAGGCTGTTTCGGCCTGTAGAAGGATTTAAAAAAAAATGTATTTATATCACTGTCATGTCACGTCAGATTTCTCTGCGTGAAATTCGGCTGCTCTCCCCGGAAGAGCGCGTCGCACAGAGCAGCGCCGCCATTTTGTGTTTCGATCTCAACGCATTTGTTTCCCTATCAGAGTGGGTTTTCTACAGAATTTTTGGCCAGGGACAACTCTCTTGTGGTCGTGGGTTCTTTTACGTGCGCTAAATAATGTTTGTGTAACACACGGGACCTCGGTTTATCGTCTCATCCGAAAGACTAGCGCCCAGACCACCACTCATGGGGACAAATTTTCGGATCCAAACGGGATTTGAACCACCGCTCACTTCCGACCCGGACTTTTCGCTTTCTAGACAGGCGCGTTACCTCTAGACCACCGATCCACCGATGAGAATTTTGAAGGGAAAAAAACGAATGCGCATTTGATATTGTGGTTAGACACCATCCCCGAAGTGGGAGTGTGGCTGGCTACTTTAGTAGTAGCGGGTGTACAGGCGGTTGCATACGCAAAAATCTCACCATTGGTGAACCTCAGAGCTCTAGCTATGGAGTGAAGAAAATATGACATTGTATTATGTCAGCGCAGCGTCTACTTCCTTTCACTCTCTCTCGATCTATCCCTCGCCTCTCATCTACTCATCATGCAAATCTTCTCGATCTCAAACATCTCAACTCTCCTCTCATCTCCTCTCACTCTTCTCTTTCATTATACAGCTCGTTAGTGCTATCTCATCTCGATCCCACTCTGGATTTTTAGGCTTTCGTATTTGTCTTGTGGTTAGTACTTTCATTCCATCTCTCTCATTTGTGGGATCTGTGTGCTGTGCTGACTTCTCTTTGCTTATCTCTTACAGCTCTCTCTCGCATCTCCAATATATCTTCATCTTCATTCGTCAACCTCGTCTCTGCCTTTTAGCTGTAAATTGCTTTTGTCTCCCTCCTCTTCCTTCACTCTCTATCTCTCTTCTCTCCCTCTCTCTCCCTCACTCCTCTCTCTCCTCTCTCTCGTCTCACTCCATCTCTCCTTTCTCTCTCCCTCTCTCTCTTTCTCTCTCTCCCTACTCCACCCCCTCTCTCCTCCCTCTCTCCTCCTCCTCCCTCCTTCACTCCCTCCTCTCTCTCCCTCTCCCACTTCTCACTCTTCTCTCTCTTTCTCCCTCTCTCTCTCACCATCCCTTCTGTCTCTTCCTCCCTCTCTCTCCTCGTCTCTTCTCTCCTCCTCCCTCTTTCATCCCTCCTGCCCTCTCTTTCTCCTCCTCCTCTCTCTCTTTCCTCTCTCATCCCTTCTCTTCTTCTCTTCCTCGCTTCTTGATGTTTCGGTAATGTCTCCCGCTCTCCTTCTCCTCCTCTATCTCTCTCTCTCTCTCTTCTCCTCTCCTCTCTCTCCTCCTCCCTCTCCTTTTCTCTCTCTCTCTTCTCTCACCCCCTTCCCTTCTCTCCTCCTCTCTCTCTCTCCTCTCTCTCCCTACCCCCTCTCCCCTCTCCCTCCCCCTCCCTCCTCTCTCCCTCCCTCTCCCTCCTTCTCTCCTCCCTCCCTCTCTCCCCTCTCCTCCCTCTCCCTCTCTCTCTCTCCTCTCTCCCCCCCTCTCCTCCCCCTCTCCCTCCCTCCCCCTCTCCTCTCTCCCTCCCTCTACCTCTCCCTCTCTCTCTCTCACTCACTGACGATCAAATCATCAAATCGTACAGCCCCCTGTATGTAAGTAACCACGCCAGGAAAGACGGTGGAAAGATCACTCAAGAGCTGCGGGTTTTCTAATCACCTCCCTGCTGCTGTGTCTCTAAGCATCATGCACTGAGCGTTTCCACAGCTGAGGGAAAGAGTAGAGGGAGGTGTGTGTGGTGGGGGGGGGGGGGGATGGGGGGATGGGGGGGGGTGGAAGATATTAGACAGGAATACACTTTACCTGATGGGCAGATAAAAATGCGGAGAAAGCAGAGAGTAGATAGACAGACAGAGAGAAGAACAGGTGCATGTATAGTAGACAGATAGATATCCAGAGAGAAAGTGAAGTCATAGCGCTTCGATTTGTTTCTTTTACGAGATTCAGCGCTATATAAATTCCGTATATTTTTTTTTTCTTTTTTTTTTCATAGGCATGGTGAAAGATTCAGAAAATAATAAAAGATTAACGAAATGGAGAAAAACTGGTAGGAGATTTTTTTTTAAAAGGTGGGTGGGGGGTGGATGATGGCGGGGAAACTATGGCATAAGGATGGAGCGAGATAGAGTGACAGACAGGCCAACAGACAGACCTCAAAATAAAATAATCGCCAGAATGCTTTCTTGCCTCTTTAAAAATTAACAGTTAGGGGCTTTTTTTTACGTTCTTCAGCTCGTACTCCGAGGTTCACCAATGGTGAGACGTTGCGTGTGTGACCATTTTTACCCATTCCGATTTCAGGGGTTGAAAATGGTGTAAGATAAAAAGTGGATTTTATTCCATATTTGTGACTAGTCGAAGGCTTTACCTAACATATCGTACAACGATATATTATGGTAACATGTGTTGCTATCGAAGTTCTCTTTAAACTTGTACTAGTGCTGGTATTGTACTATTGCTGGTATTTTTCTCATTTCCACGAATGCATTTCTGTTCCCGTGCCATATTGTGCAGTTTGTACATAAAAAAAAACCTTGCCGATGTACAATTTATTTACTGACACATTGGGGACTTCCACCCCACCTCCCCCTTATTAAATAGACTCAGTTTTCACTGATTAGCAAGGTCTTAAACTATCAGATTCATTTTCTGAAATGAAAGCCTAAAGTCACCTGACCTATGAATTTGAGTGGATTTCTCTTTCATGGATTTAAGGTTGGAGTCTTAACTCCATTCCCCTTGACAGCCCTTTAAATGAGACTATAAACCGATGTCCTATATTCACCCTCACCTTCACCTCTCCTGTAGTCCCTTGGACCAAGGGGGGCACCACTGAATATTTTGCAACCAGCTTCCTCCACTCCCCGCGGTCTTCTGCTTCCCGTAGCAAATCGTTCCTTTCAAGGCCTGTCCACCACTCTCTGATGTTGGCTTCCCATCGTTTTCTCTGTCTGCCTCCTTCTTCGTCTCCCTCCTTGTGCTGTTCCCTGTAGTAGGACAGTCTTGGCCTGTTCGTGTGATGGCCTATATCACTATGGGCCAAAGCCTCGTCTTATAATATTTCTGTAAAGATAGACAGCAAAATGCAGTTCTAGTTCTAAAAGAGACAAAACTGATAACCTTAACAGCAATGGTAGTTGCTGTCTGACCCTTCGACGACGACGAAGAAGAAGATTCATAGCAATGTTGCCTTCCCATTGCTGAAGCCATCTCACAAGGTGGGCCCCATCTCACCCCCATAGCCCATCATCATCTGGCTGCTAGACTTCCTTCAGCTAACCTCTCTGCTTCCTTCCACATACTAGGCCTCCTTCTCACCGTTTCTCAATCAGAAAGCTCCGCTGGGACATAGATATATCCGCTACAACAACAACAACAACAACCAACAACCAATCGCTAACGGTACACTCCCGGCTGTTTTCTCTCTCTCTCTCTCTCTCTCTCTCTCTCTCTCTCTCTCTCTCTCTCTCTCTCTCTCTCTCTCTCTCTCTCTCTCTCTCTCTCTCTCTCTCTCTCTCTCCTGTCTCACTTCCGTTTTCCGCTTCCGGGCACCGTCGGCGACCTTTCCTGTTCGTTGCAATATTGACAATGTGTCCATCGCTGATGACCTGACCGTTGAGGCTCTGTCTCTGTTTGTCTCTGTCTCTGTGTGTCTCTGTCTCTGTGTGTCTCTGTCTCTGTTTGTCTCTGTCTCTGTTTGTCTCTGTCTCTGTTTGTGTGTGTCTCTGTCTCTGTTTGTTTCTGTCTCTGTGTGCCTCTGTCTCTGTTTGTCTCTGTCTCTGTGTGTCTCTGTCTCTGTTTGCCTCTCTGTGTCTCTATATGTCTCTGTGTCTATGTGCCTTTGTGTCTTTCTGTGTCTCTGTGCCCTATGTTTGTCTGTCTCTCCACTCTCTCTCTCTCTCTCTCGCTCTGTCTATCTCTCCTCTTCTCTTTCTCTCTCTCCTCTCTCGCTCTTTCTCCTTCCCTCTGTTTCTATGTCTCTCTCTCTCTCTCTCTCTCTCTCTCTCTCTCCTCTCTCTCTCTCCTCTCTCTCTCTCTCTCACTCTCTCTCTCTCCTCCTAGCTAAGGACTTGACGTGTGTCCAGGTGAGAGTGACGACTGTCTCTGTGTGATCCTTCTGTCAACAATGGAGGAAAGGCAGAAAAGAGTTGGGTGAGGGGGGGTAGAGAAAGGGGGAAGGGGCGGGGGGGAGAAAGGGGGAAGGGGGGGGGGAGTGCTGTGTTGACTTTAGCTCTCAGGCTGCCTGTGGCCTGTTCCCTATTTAAACGCTGTGTGGTAGTATATATATATAGGAAGTGAGGGTGGTAAAGATTTCCTCCCTTGGTGGGATGTTGTCGTCTGTTCATGTAGGGTGGGTGGGGGGGTGTTAGGGGGGTTGGGGGGGGGGGGGGTTGGTCAGTGGTAGTGGTAGGCTAGGGATGCAGTGTTTTTAGGGGGGGTGGGGTGTTGCAGTTTTTGTCTCTGTGTGTGTGTTTGAGTGTGTCTGTGTAGTTCCTGTGTGTGTTACTTTTTTTTATAGGTCAGTGTTCTTTTGTTTGTATGTCTGTTTGTGAGTCTGTCTTTGTGTGTTTGTGACTGTCTGTGAGTCTGTCAGGTTGTCAATTTCAATGTGTGTGTTTCCGACTGTTTTTTTTAAATACTTTATTTTTATATATTTTATTCTTTTATATCGAGGATGATGGAATAAGCACTAATGTGCTTTTTTACATCCAGTCCCCGTGTGTATGCGGTTTGGTAACTTCTGTCATCTCTTCCCACCAGCACACAATGGCCTACTCTTAAGAAAAGCGGACTGTGTGTGTGCCCTGTGTGTTTGTGTGTCTCATCTATTTATCTATCTGTCTGTCTATCTATCTTTCTATCTATCTATCTATCTGTCTGTCTGTCTACTATCTATCTATCTGTTTATTTATCCCTCTATCTATCTATCTCTATCCCTCTCTTTTATTAGTACATTGTATACATCTCACATCTAATTCCTTTTCTGTTTTCTGTTTTTGCTGTAATCTCAAAACGCATGTACAAGATCAGCCCCATTGGTACACAAGTAAGCAGAGGCTATTCTGATCCGGTGGCAGGTTTGGGGTTTTGGGGGGTATGCGTATGCTTGTTGCTGGGAAAAGAGGGGATATGTTTATGCTTGTGGCTGGGAAAAGAGGGGATACGTTTATGCTTGTGCCTGGGAAAAGAGGGGATACGTTTATGCTTGTGGCAGGGAAAAGAGGGGATATGTTTATGCTTGTGGCTGGGAAAGAGGGATATGTTTGTGGTTGGGAAAAGAACGGATATGTTTATGTTTGTGGCTGGTAAAGAGTGGATATGTTTGTGGCTGGTAAAGAGGGGATATGTTAAAACTTGTGGCTGAGAAAAGAAGGGACATGTTTATTCTTGTGTGTGAGGGAAAAGAAGGGATATGTTTATGCTTGTGTGGGGGGGAAAGAAGGGATACGTTTATGCTTGTGGCTGGGAAAAGAAGTGATATGTTATCCTTGTGGCTGGGAAAAGAAAGGATATGGTTTTGCTTGTGGCTGAGAAAAGAAGGGTTATGTTTATGCTTGGGGGGAGGGGGGGTAAAGGGATACGTTTATGCTTGTGGCTGGGAAAAGAAGGGATATGTTTATGCTTGTGTGTGTGGGAAAGGAGGTTTATGTGTAAACTTGAAGCGCTAGTACAACAATACATTTTTATTTCGTTTCTTGGTTAGAGCTTCGAGGCTCATCAACAGTGAGATTTTGCGTATGCCATATTTTTTTGCCCGCAATTAGGTTTCTGCATTCCGACTTCGGGGATGACGTCTAAACACAATAGCAGTGTGCATGCGGTTTGTTTGGGTTTTTTTTTTATAACTTTTATCATCCATCCCTACCGGCATCATTGACCTTCACTTCCGAAAGACAGAATGGGGTATCAAAGACTGTGGGCAAGATGGAATGTGTATCAAAGAGTGCGCAAGATGTTCTGTGTGCATTCGCACATGAGACCTCGGTTTATAAGTCTCATCCGAAGAACTTTCGTTGGAAGTGGGGGTCGACACTGATGGTAACTCCGGAGATAAAGAAAACAAATCCCCCTCGAAGGGGTGGGTTGCCTCAGGGGTGGCTCGAACCCCAGACCGTCAGATCGCGAGCTCAAAACGCCGCTGCTCTCTCTAACCGCTAGGGTATATTCCTTCCGAGCACAGCAAACACGGCTTTAAGCCGCTTGCGCTGATTTCGCCTGCTTGTGATAGTGTGCCGTCATTTCCTAGTGTTCCCCTCATAAAAGCGCTGTCTTTAGGGGTTTTTTGTCAGCGCTTGAAGCAGAGGGTAACTCAACACCCGCTTGTCATAGCCTGTATAGTAATGTGAAAGGAATACGGACAGGAGAGAGAGAGAGAGAGAGAGAGAGAGAGAGAGAGAGAGAGAGAGAGAGAGAGAGAGAGAGAGGGGGGGGGAGGAGGACCTTACTGTCAATTATCTGTCATTTTGCAGTGGGTTAATGCTATTCATGGTGGTGGCTGTAATTTGTCCCTTTTTTTATGTTGCAGTTTTCAAGGTTGTATGCCTTTTTAATAGAAATGTATGAATGTAAAAAAAATTGTTTGCGCCGAACTAAAATGGAGGAGGGAAGAAAGGTAGATGGAATACAACCTGACTGAAAATCGGTTTTTTAAGTTTCTTTTTCTCTTGGTTTTTGTAACGTGAAAAAGTGACATTTTGTTTTTAAAAAGCTTGTCTAGAGATTGGTTACCAGTACCAGTAGCAGAGGGAGTCTCTGACCTGCTACTGGTAACCATGTAACCCAGTACCACCTGCCACATGTGGGGAGTAAACCCAACCAAAAAATCCGACCTGGAGAGGGATGGGCTCCGCCAGGTTTGATTTGCCCAAGATACACCAATGACAAAGACAGCCAGAATCTCCATACCGGATCGGTCGTCGCCCGGGTTACCAAGGACCGCGCCTTCTGTTGCTCATCAGGACAGATGTCGAAAGTATGCTACTGATGTAAAACGCAGCAAAATTCGTGCCAGAAACAACACCATCATTGGCACGTGGAATGTACGGACACTAAGAGCTGCAGGCAAAGTGGAAGAACTGACACATGAGATGTCCAGATATCAATGGCACATCCTTGGGCTCTGCGAAGTCAGGTGGAAAAACATGGGAGAAACAACGACCCAGGAAGACCACAAATTATACTACAGTGGAAAACGGATAAACATGAACACGGCGTGGGGTTTCTCGTTCACAAAGACACTGTGAACACCGTCATGAGCTGTCAGCCTGTGTCCAGCAGACTTATTACCATCCGCCTGAGAGCAACCCCCTTTAACATAACTATAGTACAGGCATACGCCCCTACATCAGACTACACAGATGAAGCCGTAGAAGAATTTTATGACCAGCTACAAGAGGTTCTGAATCAAACACCCAAGAAAGACATCCTCGTTGTGCAAGGCGACTGGAACGCCAAGGTAGGAGAAGATGCATGGAAAGACTGGGAGGGCGTTTGTGGGCCACATTGTAATAACCAATCAAATGAAAGAGGCTTGAGACTCCTGGAGTTTTGCCAGCAACAACCACCCTCCAGCTAGTGAATACACTTGGCCCACACAAGAAATCCAGAAAATGGACATGGCATAGCCCAAATGGAGAGCACCACAACCAAATAGATTACATCATGGTGAAAAGACGGTTTCAGTCTAGCGTTAACATCGCACAGACACGAAGTTTTCCAGGAGCAGACATAGGGAGTGATCATGATCTTGTGATGATGACTTTGCGACTACGTCTAAAGAAAATCCACAAGCGGAACAACATCAGGATCAAATTTGACCTCGAGAAGCTGAAGGACCCAGAGGTATTAGAAATTTTTCAAGCAAGGATAGGTGGAAAGTTTGCAGCACTCACTGTGATAGACTCAGACATAGATACACTGACGAATAGTTTCAATACAGCGGTGACTGAAACAGCAAACGAGCTTCTTGGCAAACGCCGACCAGTCAAAAAACCATGGGTCACACCTAACATCCTACAACTATGCGACAAGCGTAGAGAGCTGAAGAAAAAGAAAAATGAAACAAAAGAAAGAGCAGAACAATATAGGGCAGTCAACAAAAGAATCAGGAAGTCCATGACGGAGGCAAAAGAGAATTGGATCGGTGAACAGTGCCAAGACATTGAAGAGAACATCAAGAAAAACAATAGCAAGAAAGCATATCAGCTGGTGAAAGACCTGACTAGCACGAAACAGAGAAAAGGTTTAACAATCCAAGACAAAAATGGGAAGTATCTCACTGACGACCAGGATATTCTGAACAGATGGACAGAATACTGCTCCGACCTGTATAACTATAGAACCGCAGGAGATCCAGAAGTCCTTAATGTACCCGAAAGCAAAGACACAGACAGTCACCCTCTCCTCCGAGAAGAAGTGGAAACAGCAGTCAGATCGCTGAAAAAGGGGAAGTCAGCAGGGGCTGACAACATTCCAGCTGAGTTGGTCCAAGCTGGAGGGGAAGCCATGAT
The DNA here is from genome assembly GCA_028751875.1 of Rapana venosa. Lineage (NCBI taxonomy): Eukaryota > Metazoa > Mollusca > Gastropoda > Neogastropoda > Muricidae > Rapana > Rapana venosa. Next base: position 13,073,476 of record CM054153.1, read on the forward strand.
CAGCGCCCTACTAAGAATCTGCAACAAGATCTGGCAGACAGGAAAATGGCCAACACCATGGACACAGTCACTCATCATCACCCTCCCCAAGAAAGGAAATCTACAACAATGCCATAATTACCGCACAATCAGCCTCATATGTCACCCAAGCAAGGTCATGCTGCAGATAATATTGAATAGACTGAAGCCACAAGCAGAGACCATCATTGCTGAGGAACAAGCAGGTTTCAGAGCAGGGCGCAGCACAACAGAACAGATATTCAACCTCAGAATACTATGTGAGCGGTACCTTCAACATCAACAAGACCTTTACCACGTATTTATCGATTTTAAGAAGGCATTTGACAGGGTGTGGCATGCAGCTTTGTGGGCAACCATGAATTTGTACAGCATCAATGCAAACCTGATCAGAGTCATCAAACAGCTGTACAGCGAGGCACCAGTGCAGTGTACTACAACAACAACATTGGAGAATGGTTTCGAACAACAGTTGGAGTAAGGCAGGGCTGTCTACTCTCACCCACTCTTTTCAACATCTTCCTTGAGAGAATCATGGCTGATGCACTGGAACATCATGAAGGATCAGTCAGCATTGGTGGCAGAACGATCACAAACCTCCGCTTCGCAGATGACATTGATGGAATAGCAGGATCAGAAAAAGAGCTTGCCAGCCTAACAGAACACTTGGATAAGGCCTCCAAAACATACGGCATGGAAATCAGTGCAGAGAAGACCAAACTGATGACTAATAACACCAACGGCATTAGCATTGATATCAGGGTTAATGACCAGAAGCTGGAAACAGTTCAAAGCTTCAAGTACCTGGAGCCATTGTATCCGACCAGGGATCCAAGCCAGAAGTAGTATGCAGGACTGCACAGACAATAACAGCTTTGTCAAAACTAAACACCATCTGGAGAGACAAGAATATCTCACTTATCTCCAAGATCAGACTAATGCGCTCCCTTGTCATATCCATATTTCTGTATGCCTGTGAATCATGGACCCTGACTGCAGATTTGGAGAGAAGAGTACAGGCAGTGGAGATGAGATGCTTTCGGAGACTCCTTGGCATCTCCTACAAAGACCACATAAGCAACGAAAGCGTGCATAACAGAATCCAGCAAACCATTGGACCCTGTGAGAACCCTTCTAACGATCGTGAAAAAGCGTAAACTTAAGTGGTATGGGCATGTCACAAGATCCCAAGGACTTACAAAGACAGTTTTGCAAGGCACTGTCCAAGGAGGAAGAAGAAGAGGCAGACCAAGGAAGAGCTGGGAGGATAACATCAGTGAATGGACAGGCCTAGAACTCAACAAAACCCTGAGAAAGGCAGAACAGAGAGAGGAATGGAGGGAACTGGTTGCTGAGTCTTTGAGGGTGCCCCCACGGTCGTCAGACTACGGGACAGATAGATAGATAGATAGATAGTCTAGAGATTCAAGAAAATGTCCTGATACATCATTCCTCTGAACAATATTAAATCCAAATATGATTTTTTTTTAAGTCTGACTTATTTTGATATGTCCACTAAATCAAACATGCACCTCTTTAACTCTGTTACCGTTAACACTATTTTTTCCTTTTAGTGGGTTCACTAGGTGTTTATTTTCTCCCATTTCTTATGTTTTTTCTCAACATAATTATATTGAAGCATATTTTCTTCCTCTGTTTATCCTCATCTTTTGATGGCAGCCTTAAAAGGCCACAGGAATATCAAATATTCTTCTGAATGCGATTGACGTTTCTCAATTCTGAAAAGTGTCTTGCTGTAAGGTACCACAGCAGGTGAAGCTTCAATCACTGCCAGGACCTCTGATGAAGGCTCATCCAGGAGCCGAAACTCCAGTCAGGTCAGGCCAGAGGCATGGTCCTTACACAAAAATGCTTAAAACGCTGTCATTGAAAGATTGTATTTTCTAGAGTTGTGGTTTTTTAATTGAATCTTTGAAAATTATTTTCAAAATGATTGAGAAGTTGCAAGTGTTTACATGCACTTGTTTTCTTCCGCATCTATTTCTGCATTAATACTGATTGTGCTTGTCGTTATTTCAAAATCTACCCCTCGCAGTAAACAGTATTTTGCCATGATGGAAATAACAAAGAGGTTTGTGAGACAGCTGATGAGATAGACACACACAGTCACAGACCACCAAAAAAACCTAAAATCTTCATACTCGGATTTCAGTTCTACTGCAGATTCTTAGACAAAATTATTTAAAAGAAGTCTATTCAACAGTTTGTATATATATGAGTTTGTATATATATATGAGTCATATTGTGTCATATGTCAATTATAGTTACTGACAGAATATTAATCTGCGATAATAAAAAAATTTTTTAAGTATTTTAATAAAGATAAGCTATTCAATTCAAAAACCAGATGTGTGTGTGTGCGTGCGTGTGAGTGTCTACATTTGAATTTGTAAAACCTATTGATTGTAACTGGCTGCATGTGAATGAGTGGGATGAACGAAAGCGCTATGATTTGGGGGGTTTTCAAGATATGGCGCTATATAAATTCCATGTATTATTATTATTATTAAATCCGATAATGTTATTTTTTTAATATTACAAATTGAAATGATACACCACAGGACGTGACAAAATGAGAAATGGACAAGTTCAGATCCTAATAGGTGATCAGAATAAGGGCTTGAGGATTTTTAAACATGCCTTAAAGCTAAAGGAAAATACAGATTTTTCTCATGCCTTTTCATAACAGGGTAGAATAATGGCTACAGTTTTACAATCCACCAAAATCTCAAAATGGACAACCTGACCCCTACCTGCCTAAAATGGCTCCTAGCGGAAAAGTGGGTCAGGCGCTAAGCGACTCGTTTCGTGGTGGAGCGTCACATATGTCGACAGGTCTTTTATAGCAATATGGCAGGTCTTCTCTTGCAACAACGTATAATGGCAGGTCTTCTTTTACATAAACGTGTACAGTTATGACAAGCCTTCTTTTACAGTAACTCATGTAGTTGATACAGAACAAGTTACAACTAAACGCTGATTAAAATGAAGCCATGCTTGTAGGGACCAAAAACAAACTCTCTTCCATTACTACAGCTTCAATAGAATTCGGCAATGCATCAGTCCCTCTATCCACTGCTGTAAAGTATCTCGGGGTCATTATTGACAACACACTCTCTATGCAAAAATTCATCACCCAGACCTGCCAGTCCTGCTTCTATCAATTACGGCGTATTAGTGCCATTCGAAAGTACCTGTCCACAGACGCAACATCAAAACTCTGGCATCTCTCATTCTTTCACGTCTGGACTATTGCAATTATCTTTTGGCTGGTCTGCCAGCATCATCTATCCACTCCCTTCAACGTATTCAAAACTCTGCAGCTCGACTAGTCCTCAGAAAGAAAAAATCTGAGCACATTACCCCTCTCTTGCGATCTCTCCACTGGCTGCCTGTGCCACAAAGAATAAACTATAAGATCAGTACTCTCTGTTACAAATGTCTCCACAAAACAGCATCCTCCTACCTCTGTGAATGTCTCCACCTGTACACCCCTTCTCGTTCCCTTCGCTCTGCAGCAGATTCCTTGTGCTTACAAACACCTAGATTCAACCAGTCCACTGTTGGCCGTCGCTCTTTCTCTGTTTCTGGTCCATCGATTTGGAATGGCCTCCCTATCTCTCTTCGCCAAAGGCCTTCTTGTGACTCTTTTAAATCTGGCCTCAAGACATATTTGTTTCAAACCTAAGAATTTCCTCTCCTGTTTCATTTCATAGCTATCCCTGGTTTTCAACAGCCAAAAATTCCATCATCCTGCCAAAGTGTATGGCGTGTGTGTGTATGTGTGTGTATTTGGACTTGTTAGAACTATTACTTGCTATTGGTTGCATGACTGTAAGAATGAGTTGAGTGCAAGCGCTTTGATTTGTCTGTTCAAGATACAGCGCTATATAAATTCCATTTATTATTATTATTATTATTATTATTATTATTATTATTATTATACAGGTCTTCTCTTACAGCAACGTATGCATGGTAGGTAGATCTACGCTTTCAGTGAAGAATACTAAAATAAGGCTGGTAAAAAAAAAAATTCAAAGACTATGTTCTATCTTTGGATACAGTGCAGAGCTTGTGGGTCTCATACTACGGTTTGTTAGACGTCACAGAACAGTATGTCTCAATCTCTATTATTTTTCAACATCAGTTTGTTTGGGTTTTTCTGCAAAGCTCACTAGTGCAACTGGACTGAGAAAGGGAAGAAAGAGAAGAAGAAGAAGAAGAAGAAGAAGAAGAAGAAGAAGAAAAAGAAGAAGAAGAAGAAGAAGAAGAAAAAGAAAGAAGAAGAAGAAGAAGAAGAAAAAGAAGAAGACGAAGAAGAGGAAGAAAAAGAAGAAGAAAAGAAGAAGAAGAAGAAGAATAAGAAGAAGAAGAAGAAGAAGAAGAAAATGATGATGAGATGATGATGATGATGATGATGATGATGATGATGATGATGATGATTTTTTCTGCAAAGCTCACGAGTGCAACTTGACTCAAAAAGAGAGAAAGAAAAAAAGAAATGAGGAGGAGGGGAGGATTGGGGGAACAGGAGGAGGAGAGGAAAGGTTTTTTTTATTTCCAAAAAGTGGGGGGGGGTCTTTTTTTTTTAAAAATGGAAGGGCATTCGTTTTTACAGCGGGCTTTGAAGGAGTAGAGAAAGAGAGACAGACAACGCAGACATACAGACAGAAGACGAGACAGACAAAAATGCACGCACGCCGCCACCACCCACAAAAACACCACACCCACCACAAAACCGCCGCCCCGGGCGTATGACCACAAAGGGGAAAAAAAAAAAATTTCCAAAGACCCCCCCCCCCCCCCCCCCCCCCCCCCCCCCCCCCCCCAAAACACACACCCCAAAAAACACAAAACCACACACACACACATTCGTGCATTTTTTAAAAGCCCCATTCCACTTTCCCCAAAATCTACTTCCAAAAATCCACCCCCCCCCCCTTTCCCAAATAAAAAAAAAAAACAAAAATCCTCCCACAGTATTGAAAAGAGGAAAATGCTTTTTTTTTTCTTTCTTTTTCTAGTTTAAAGACGTGTGCACAGCCCCAAACCCCCCTTTAAATACCACCCCCCTCCAATATTTTGAAGAAGTTACGGACCTTTCCCCTTTTTTCAATCCCAATTCCCCCCTCCCCCCCCTCCTCCACCCCTCTCCTTTCCCCCTTTCCCCCTTTCCCCCATTTTTCTCCTCCCCCTTCCCCCTCTCTTCTCTCTTTCCCCCTCCTCCTCCCCTCCCTTCCCTTTTTCTCCTCCTCCCTTTCTGCTTTTTCTCCTCCCTTTTTTTCCCCCCTTCCCTTCCCCCTCCCCCCCTCCATTCCTTCTCCCTCCCCTTTTCCCTTTTCCCCTTCCCCCCCCTCCTCCTCTTTACCTCCTCTTTCCTTTTCCCCCCCTCCTCTTTCCCCCCCCCTCTTTTCCCCCTTGCTGTGCTGCTCCCTTCCCCTCCCCTCCCCCCTCCTCCCAGCTATTCCCCTACCCCCTCCTCTTCCCTCTCTCTCTCTTTTTTCCTCCTCTTTCCTACTCCCCCTTTCTCCTCCCTTTTCCCCCTCTTCCTCCCCCTGCTAATTCGCGCTGCTCCTCCTCCCCTTCCCACTCCTTCCCTCTCCTACCCCTCCCCCCCTTCCTCTCCTCCTCCCCCTTCCTCCTCTTTGGGTTGCTTCCTTTTCCCCCTTCCTCCCCCCCCCCTCTTTTCCTCCTCCCCCCCTTCCTGCTGCTCTTGCCCCCCCCCTCTTCCTATCCTTTCTTCTTCCTCTTTCCCCCTCCTCCTCTTTTTTCTCTTCTCCTCCTCCTCTTTCTCCTCCTTCCCCCCTCCTTTTCCTCTTCCTCCCTTTCCCCCCTTCCCCTCTTCCCCTTTTCCTCCTCCTTTCCCCCTCTCCCCCTCCCTCTCTTCCTTCCTTCTTTTTCTTCCTCCCCCTCCTCCCCCTCTTTTTCCCCTTTCCCCCCCTTCTCCTCCTCTTTCTCCTTCTCCTCCTCTCCACTTCCTTCTCCTCCTGCTCCTCCTGTTCCTCCTCCCACTCTTCCTATTCCTTCTCTTCTTCCTCCTCCTCTTCCTCCTCCTTCTCCTCCTCCTCCTCCCCTCCTCCTCTTGCTGCTGCTGCTCCACTTCCTCCTCCTCCTCCTCTTCCTCCTCCCCCTCCTTCTCCTCCTCCTCTTCCTCCTGCTGTTGCTCCTCCTTTTTACTCCTTTCTCCCTCCTCCTCCTCTTCCTCCTCCCCTCCTCCTCTTCCTCCTCCTCCTCTTTCCTCCTCTTCTGATGCTGCTCCTCTTCCTCCTCCTCCTCTTCCTCCTCTTGCTGATGCTGCTCCTCTTCCTCCTCCTCCTCCTCCTCCTCCTCCAGCTATTCCTCCTACCCCTCCTCTTCCTGCTGCTGCTGCTGCTGTTCCTCCTCTTCCTACTCCCCCCTCTTTCCCCCCCTTTCCACTTCCTCCTCTTCCTCCTGCTGCTAATGCTGCTGCTGCTCCTCCTCCTCTTCCTACTCCTTCCTCCTCTTCCTACTCCTTCTCCTCTTCCTCATCCTCCTCCCCTTCCTCCTCTTGCTGCTGCCTGCTCCTCTTCCTCCTCCTCCTCGTATTCCTCCTCCCCCTCCTCTTCCTGCTGCTGCTGCTGCTGCTCCTCCTCCTCTTCCTACTCCTTCTCCTTCTTCCTCTTCCTCCTCCTCCTCATTCTTCTCCTTCTCCTCCTCCTCTTTCTCCTCCTTCTCCTCCTTTTCCTCTTCCTCCCTCTTCCTCCCTTGCTGCTGCTGCTTTCATCTTCCTCCTCCTCCTGCTGCTCATGCTCCTCCTCCCTCTCTTCCTATTCCTTCTCTTCTTCCTCCTCCTCCTCCTCCTCTTTCTGCGCTGCTCCTCCTTCTCCTCCTCTTTCTCCTTCTCCTCCTCTTCCACTTCCTTCTCCTCCTGCTCCTCCTGTTCCTCCTCCCACTCTTCCTATTCCTTCTCTTCTTCCTCCTCCTCTTCCTCCTCCTCTTCCTCCACCTCCTCCTTCTCCCCACCTCCACCCTCAAACCGTCTATTTGCAAATGTGCAGTCTGTTCTGCTTTTGTCAGAGCGCAAGACGCGTATCTAGCTGAACACCAGCTTTTGAAAACCATTATGTTGCACTGGCAGTTGACTATGAAAAGAGCAGATAGATGTAGACAGTGACGGGGGAAATGGAGAAAGAGTTGGGGTAGGGGGATGGGAAAGAGACTGAGAGAGAGAGAGAGGGTGGAGGGGAGGGGGAGAGACTGAGATAGAAAGAAGGGGGAGTCTGGGGTAGAGAGAGAGAGGGGATGGGGAGACAGAGAGAAAGAGAGGGAGGACAGATAGGGAGAGATGGGATATAGCTTTCAATAAGAGAGGAAGAGTAAATAGAAAAATAGAGCAGGAACAAGAAAAAGAAAAAGCATATAAAAAGAAGGAAGAAGAAAGAGTGGAGGGAGGGCAAAAAAACGTGAGGTGGAAACAGACAGATAGACAAACACACACACACAGACGCACACACACACACACACACAAGCATATGGGGGACGGGATAGCCTAGTGGTCAGAACATTGCGCTCGTAATCTGACGACCCGGGTTCGATTCCCGTTCAAGGGGATATTTTCCTCAGGAGTTTACATCAGTGCAGACTCCACTCTCCCCAAAAGTCCTTCGGATGAGACTATAAACCGAGGCCCCGTGTGCGAACGCACGCAGAACCTCTTGCGCACACGTTAAATCCTGTTCCGCTTTTCGTAAGAGTAGGTGATTGTGTGCCGGTTGGAAACGGATGACAGAATTCACAAATCCGCATACACACGGGGACTGGCTGTAAAAATGTACATAAGTGCTTATTCCATTATCCTCGATATAAAAGAATAAAATAAAATAAATAATAAATAAAATACACACACATACACGCACAGTGACACAGGAAGAGAGACAGACAGACAGACAAAACATAGAAAAAAGACAGAAAAAGACAGAAAAAGGCAAACACAGACAGACAGACAGACAAACAGACAGACAGACAGACAAACAGACAGACAGAATGCTACAGACCGGGCACTGCAGACAGGTAGGGGGGCTAAAGCGGACTGTCAGACCCCGTCACGTATGGTGCATTCATAGAGTTGATAACTGATAGCTTACAGATAAGATTTCAATGAGAGAGGTGGGGGGTGGGAGAAAGGGGAGAGAGAGGGAGAGAGAGGGGGAGAGGATGGAGAGAGAGGGGGTGGGAGAGAGAGAGGGAGTGGGAGAGAGAGAAAAGGAGGAGAGAGAGAGGGGGGGAAGGAGAGAGAAGAGGGAGAGAGGGAGAAAAGAGAGAGGGGGTGTGAGAGAGAGAGAGAGAAGGAGGGAGGGAGAGAGAGAGAGAGAGAAAGAGAGGACGAAAGAAAGAAAGAAAGAAGAAAGAGACAGAGATAGAGGGAGACAAAACAGAGAGAGAGGTGGGTAGACAGAGACAGAAAGAAAGGAGGAAGAGAGAGAGGGGGGAGGGAGAGTTGGGAGAGAGAGAGAGAGAGATCGAGACCGAGACCGAGACAGACAGACAAAGAGAGAAAAACAGGCAGAGAGAGAGAAAGAAGAGAGAGAGAAGAGAGAGAGAGAGAGAGAGAGAGAGAGAGAAACAGCCACAGAGAGACAGAGACATAGAGAGAAAGACAGAGAGACAGACAGAGAAAGAAAGACAAAGAAAGAAAGAAAGAAAGAAAGAAAAGTAAAAGAAAAGAAAAAAGAAAAAGAAGACAGACAGAAAGAAAGAAAAAAGAAAAAAAGAAACAAACAAACAAAACAAACAAACAAACAAACAAACAAACAAACAAACAAAACAAGACAGACAGACAGACAGACAGACAGACAGACAGAAGCAAACAAACAAACAAACAAAAGCAGAAAGAAAGAAAGGCAGAAAGACAGACAGACAGAAAAAGTAAGCTGCGCTCATGGAGCCACGACAAATTCTCCCAGCCCCACCAACAAGAAAGGAACCAATGAAGCAGACCAAAAGCTGCCTCGGTTATCGAGGTGAGCGAAGTACCAAAGCCTACATTGAAAAATAAGGTTGTTATTATCGTGCTCTGAAAATATATTAGAGTTAGACCGTCCTTCACTAATCCGTGACATAGCTCTTAGTATAAGCAACCCGTTCCCCCTAAGTTAGAATATAGCTGCCTTTATTGTGTTTAAAAAAGATTTTTTTAACGGTCGCAGACGTAAAATGTCACCATTTCTAGGTCGAGTTCTAAGCCTAGGAACGAAATAATTAAATAAATAAAATAAACTAAAATGATGAATAAGCAGCCTGTAAAAATCCTCAGAAATCGGAGTATGACTGCCTATGCGGTGAGGGTTGTGGGATTTTTAAACAGCTATTCTCACAGAATTTTGTTTTATCCATGACAGTTTTACAAGGCACTGTCCAAGGAGGAAGAAGAAGAGGCAGACCAAGGAAGAGCTGGGAGGATAACATCAGCGAATGGACAGGCCTAGAACTCAACAAAACCCTGAGAAAGGCAGAACAGAGAGAGGAATGGAGGGAACTGGTTGTTGAATCTTTGAGGGTGCCCCCACGGTCGTTAGACTACGGGACAGATAGATAGATAGAGTGTACTTTAACGATTTCATAAAATATGTTTGTTCATATATGGGTTTTGAGTGAGACGGGGTTACAATTTGTGGGTGAATCCCCCGAGGATGTTCAGCTAGGGAACGCTAAACAACTAACAACACTAACAATAACAACAACAACAAAGGATCAAACGAAAGCCAAGATCACAACCAGCAACAACAACAACAACAACGACAACAACAGCAACAACACATGAAATGAAAAACCAAGCTGGAAAACAATCTTTAGTGATTGGTAAGAAAAAGAAGGCAGAGAGAGAAAACGATTGGAAAGGAAGACACACACCATCAGAGAGTGGACTGGCCTTGTCGTGGAACGACTTGGCTACAGAAAGCTGAGGACCTGTGGAGGAAGCTGGTTTAGAAATCTTCAGTCTACTAGACTCCGGGGACAGGTGATGTATGCCTATATTTTTCTTATATATATGATTGGTATCTGTGGGAGGATAGCTCAGTGGTCGGAGCACTCGCTTTCCCCCAGCTAAGATTAAGCAGCGTCGAGCGTGGTTACCACTTGGATAGGTGACTGTTTGCGCGCCTTGGCTTCAGTACAGTTCTTCCAGTTCACCCAGCTGTAAATGGGTACCTGCCCTCTTTAGGGTCAGGGAAGGTAAAGCAGCGAGGGAGAGGAGATGGGCGCCGCCCTCAATATGCTGGCCCTTTAAGAAGTGATGTCTCTGGCGCCTCGCTCTCCTACGACCTTATAGGTTATGGGACACCCTTTAACTTTACATTTATCTGTTGTGGAGGAAGCTGGTTTGCAAAATCTTCAGGCTACTAGACTACGAGGATAGGTTGAAGATGAATGTGAAGGAAATGATAGATGAGGTATTCTTTTATTTCTGGATATACATGATTGGTATCTTGTCGCAGTTTCTTGTTACTGTTAATTTCCTTCCGAAATACTTGATCCGTTTTCTTCGGGAATTGCGTGGGGGCAGAAAAAGAGAGAGGAGGGAGATGGAGAGAGAGAGGGGAGGGGTATGGAGAGAGAGGGTTGAGATGGGGAGAGAGAGACAGAGAAAGAGGAAGATGGAGAAGATTGATTGATTGAATGAATATTTAATGGAGGAGAAGAAGAACAGCAGCAATAAGATCAAGAAGAACAAGAAAGAGAAAAAGAGAAAGAAAGAAGAGCCTTATTTTTATTTTGATAAAAAGATAATCGCACAAGCAAGCTTTTAGTATTTTATTTTTGTACATCTTGCCCATAAACACTGCTAGAGAAGTAAGCAAAGAAAGGAAAACGTAGAGAGAATGTGTGAGCATGCTTGTGTGTGTATTCGTGTGTATGTGCGTGCGTGCGTGCGCGTGCTTGTGTGCGTGCGTATGTTTCGTCAAGGACATTTCTCGAATTGCCTTAGGTTCTTCACATGTGCATATAATTATCGCCCATTTTTCCTACCAAAAAAATGACATTGAGTCTACCACTCAAGGTTGAGGAGAATGAAAAGAATCAGACTGATTCCAGACAGCATTTGAATTATGGATAGTTTGTGCTTCTTGAGTAAGCATTCTGGGATTTTACAAGCATTGATAAAAGTTGTTATGCGATGATACTTGCCGATCCCATTAATCTCCACAACAATCGTTCTGAGTGGTGATGTTTTCTGTGCACAATTATGACATACAGAATTTAATGGGTCTGTCAGTCTGTTTTGTCTGTCTGTCTCTCTGTCCGTCTGTCTGTCAGTCTGTCTCTCTCTATTTCTCTCTCTCCCTCCCTCACCTCTCCCTCCCTTCTCTCTCTCTCTCTCCCTCTCTCTCTCCTCTCTCTCTCTCCTCTCCCTCTCTCTCTCCCTCTCTCTCTCCCCATCTCTCTCTCTCCCCTCTCTCTCTCTCTCTCATCGCTCTATCTCTCTCTCTCTCTCTCTCTCTCTCCTCTCTCTCTCTCTCTCTCTCTCTCCCTTCCTCCCTCCTCTCTCCTCCTCTCTCTCTCTCTCCCTATCTCCCTCTCTCTCTTTCACCTCCCTCCCTCCACCTTCTCTTTCTGCCTCTCTCTCTCTCTCTGTATCTCTGTCTCTTTCTCCCCCTGTCTCTCACTCTCTCTATCTCTCTAGGGTCTTTCTTTAGCGGATGTAAAAAACCTCATTGTACTGAATCATTACTACGCTTAGTAAATAAAATCTCTCTGGCTCTGTCTCTCTTCCTCTCTCTCCCTTCCTCTGTCTCTCTCTCCCTTCCTCTCTCTCTCTCCCTCTCTATCTCTCTGTCTCTCTCTCCCTTCCTCTCTCTCCCTGGCTTCTTCTCTCCCTTCTCTCTCTCTCTCGGGTTTTTCTTTTAGAGCTGGATGGAAAAAACCTCATTGTACTGAGTGTACTACCCTTAGTAAATAAAATATCTCTGTCTCTGTCTCCCTCCCTCCCTCCCTCTCCCTCTCTCTCCTCCCTTCTCCTCTCCACCCTCTCTCCCTCCATCTCTCCCTCCCTCCCTCTCTCTCCTCCCTCCCTCTCTCTCCCTCCATCTCTCCATCCCTCCTCTCCTTCCCTCCCTCTCTCTCCCTCTCTCCCTCCCTCCCTCTCCCTCTCTCCCTCCCTGTCTCTTTCTCCCTCTCTCTCTCCTCCACTCTCTGTGTGGTGATGTGCTAGCAATAACTAAAAACTCCTCTCCTCTCGAGAACCCTTGAAGCGCAGTGAAGTCTTGTACACAAGATGGGTGGGAGGAGGAGGAGGGAAAAGAAAGCAAAAAGAAAAAGAAATGAAAAAGAGATAGAAATGATGGCAAGGAAAAGTTCTGTCCCTTGAAATCAGAGAGAGGTCTTCCCTCCCCTTCCCTCTTCCCTCCTTCCCTCCCCCCTTCCCCACTCCTCCCCCCCCCCCCCCCCCTCGCCCCCCCCTCCACTCCCCCTCCTCCCCCCCCCCCCCTCCGTTCTCCATCCAATTCATTCATCTCTTTCAGTCTTTCTGTCATTATACATCTTTCCTTCAATCTCTCACCATGTAATATTTCCTCCCTAGCCCCCACCCCCCAAATCCCTCCCATTCTGCTAAACACACTCACTCACACACACACACACACACACACACACACACACACACACACACACACACACACACACACACACACATAGACATAGTCAGAGACAGACAGACATACAGAAAGAGAGAAGGAGAGAGAGAGCTTTCTATCTATTTATCTATCTATATGTATGTCTATCTATGTATCTGTCTATCAATCTATCTATCTGTCTTTCTATCTATCTGTCTGTCTCTCACACAGGCACACACGCACGCACACACACACATACACACGCACGCACACACACACAAACACACACATATACACGCACGCACACAAACAAACACGCGCATACACGTACGCACACACACATACACATACATTGTCTAAAATCACTTTTTAGTGGATTGACGTTAAAACGCACGCGCACACACATACTCTCTCTACACTCACACCCCTGCCCCCGTCCCCTCCCCCCCCCCCCCCCCCTCACCTGGTGTATTGTGGCCTAAGGCCGATGTACCATTAAACCAGTTCAGAGTTCTCTCTCTCTCTCTCTCTCTCTCTCTCTCTCTCTCTCTCTCTCTCTCTCTCTCTCTCTCCCTCTCCCTGAGACACACACGCACGCACGCGCGCGCCCGCACGCACACACACACACACACACACACTTCCGAGTTCATCGACCGTATAAACAGCTATGGTCAGATTGTAAGGAGGTGCAATTTGGAGAGAGAAAAAAATGATGACAACTTGTGTCCATTTTCCTGTCTGCGAAAACAAGATTCAGATTGTTACTGTAGTGGAAGAGATAGATAGATAGATAGATAGATAGAGAGATAGATAGATAGATAGATAGATAGAGAGATAGATAGTTAGAGAGAGAAGATAGAAGAAGATAGATAGATAGGATAGAAGATAGATAATAGATAGATAGAAGATAGATATCTGATAGATAATATAGAAGTAGATGCAAGAAGACACACTGCAGACACTGCGTTTGTAGCTTTGCACTTAAGAATCCAAGAATCTTTGTCTTTCTTTTTTTCTTTTCTTTATTCTTTTGTTTCGGAGATAATGAAATAAGCACTCATGCGTGCCCTTTTACATCCAATTCCCGTGTGCATGCAGTTTTGTAAAAGTTGTCGTCCGTTCCCACCGGCACACAATGGCCTACTCTTACCAAAAGCGGAACGGGTTTTAACGTGTGCGCATGATGTTCTACGTGGGTTCGCACACGGGACCTCGGTTTATAGTCTCATCCGAAAGACTTTTAGGGGGCTGAGTGGAGTCGGCACTGATGTTAACTCCAGAGGGAAAATCCTCTCAATCGAGATTCGAACCAGGGTCAAGATGGTGAAGCCCATTCTTCTCCACATCGTCTATTGCATGCTGGGCATGTTGATGTCGTGTCATTTATGCCTCCACAGGCCACTGTTGGTGTTGGCTGTCATCATCAGATAAAAACAAAATCTATGGTGAAATCATTGTGTGATGGGGGGGGGGGGGGGGGGGGGGGGACACTTCAGTAATAGTTTTTAAAAGTGTGCACAAAAAGAGTTGAGTGTTGCCAGTGGTTTCTTTTGTAAAATTCCTTCTTCTTCTTATGTGTGTGTAATGTGTCTATCAACTCTCTGTCTCTCTCTCTCTCTCTCTCTCTCTCTCTCCTCTCCTCTCTCTCTCTCTCTCTCTCTCTCTCTCTCTCTCATCTATCTTTCTCTCATCTATCTATCTATCTATCTTTCTTTCTTTCTTCTATCTATCTATCTATCTTTCCCTCTTTCGTTCTGTCTCTGTCTCTTTGTTTCACTCTGCCTTTCTTCTTTTCTCTGTTGTCTGACTGTCTTCTCTCTCTTCTCTCTCTGTCTCTCTCTTCTGTCTCTGTCTCTCTCTCCCTCCCTCTCCATTTCTCTCTCCCACCCTTCTTCTCTCCTTCCTCTCTCTGTGTTCTCTCTCTCTTCTCTCTCTCTCTCTCTCGCCCCCCCCCCCCCCTCTCTCTCTCTCTCTCTCTCTCTCCTCTCTCCTCTCTCTCTCTCCCCTCTCAATCTCTCTCTCTCTCTCTCTCTCTCTCTCTCTCTCTCTTCTCTCTCTCCTCTCTCATCTCTCTCTCCTCTCATCTCTCTCTCTCCTTCCTCCCTCTCTGCCTACTTTACTGTCGTGATAGCAATAACCAAACAAAAAAGTGTTTAAAGAAAAAACAACAACCAAAAAACAGAAAAAAAGAAAGAAACACAGAGGGAGGAAAAAACCCAACTCTCCTGCAATTCAGAGACTCTTCAGACTGAGTGTGTGTGTGTGTGTGGGGGGGGGGGGGGTGTTTATTTACTCTTTTATTTATTCTTTTATATCGAGGATAATGGAATAAGCACTCATGTGCTTTTTTTACATCCAGTCCCCCGTGTGTTTGCGGTTTTGTAAATTTTGTCATCTGTTTCCACCGGCACACAATGGCCTACTCTTCCGAAAAGCGGAACAGGATTTAACGTGTGCGCAAGATGTTCTGCATGTGTTCGAACACGGGGCGTCGGTTTATAGTTTCATGTGGTTGTTGTGTGTGTTGTGTGTGTTTTGTGTGTGTGGTGTGTTTTGTTGTGTGTGTGTTGTGTGTGTGTGGTGTGTGTGTGTGTGAGTGAGTGTGATGGTGTGTTTGTCTGTGCTGTGAGTGTGTGTGTGGTGTGTGTGCGTGGAGTTGTGTGTGTGTGAGTGTGTGTGAGTGTGAGTGTGTGTGAGTGTGTGTGTCTGAGTGTGGTGTGAGTGTGGTGTGTGAGTGTGTGTGGGGTGCGTGTGTGTGTGAGTGTGTGTTTGTTGTGTGGGGTTGTGTGTGTGTGTGTGTTGTGTGTGTGTGTGTGTGTGTGTGGTGGAAAAGGAGGGGGGGGGGCGAGGTTTTTTAAGGGAGATGATGGGAAAAGGGGACAGAAGAAGCATTAAGAGACAGATGGGAAAGAAAGCCCTGCCTCCCCCCCCTTCCTCTATTCCCCACCCACCATCTCCCACCCCCACCCCACCCACTTTCCAGAAAATCTATTTGTCTGTCTCTCTCTCTCACTGTCTCTCACTCTCTCCCTATCTCTCTCTTTCTCTCTTTCTCACTCTCTCTCTCTCTTTCTCTTTACTCTCTCTCTCTCTCTCCCTCTTACTCTCTTTCTCTTATTATATTCTGTCTTCTCTTGTCTCTGTCTATTCCTCTCTCTCTCTCTTTCTCTCTCCCTTTCTGT
>CM054153.1:13094268-13096768 GCA_028751875.1 Rapana venosa
TAGTAGCAGCAGCAGCAGTAGCAGCAGCAGCAACAGTAGTTGTTATAGTTGTTGCTGTAGTTACATTTGTAGTAGTATTTGTTGTTATTAATAATTATATACTTATGTCAGCAAGTGAGTGAATGTTGTGTGTGTGCGCGCACGCGCGTGCGTGCATGTGGGCGTGAGTGTGAGCATGTGTATGTGAGTGTGTACACAAGCAGCCCAAGAATGCAGGTATTGTGACGAAACATCTTCATTAGTTTCAGCAAACGCGCGCGCGCGTGCGCACACGTACACACACACAAACATACACACTCACACAATACACACATACATACACAACACAACACACACACTACACACACACTACACACTACACACTACACACACAACACACATACTACACAACACAACACACACTACACACATATACAACACAACATACACACACACTACATACACACACACAATACACACACACAACACACAACACCATACCCATCCACCTACCTACTCTCCCACTCATCACTTCATCACACACACTCACACTCACACCACACACACACACACACACACACACACACACACACAAACTCACACACACACACACACACAAACACACACACACACTCACACCTCAACTTATTTTCCTTTACCCACCCACCCTACACCCCTACCCGGTACCCCTACCCACCCCAACATACACACACGTACAATATCATACGATGATCTCTACATGTTTCAATCATACAGCACCTATGAGGTAAAACGTGTTGGAGAAAGGACCCCAGGCGATTATTAGCCAAGCATCTCCCCACCAGCAAGAGCTGAGACCTGCTCCCCACACCCCCCCCCCCCCCCCCCCCCCACCACTGCCCTATTGACGGAGTGTGACCATCCAATAAAAGAAAGGCCCGACACCAGAGATGCTCCCACTACTACAAGAATCCTGCATCCGCGACTGCTGGGGGTTTTGCCCTACTGAGAGACGAAGAAAGAGGAGGAGGAGGATGTGGAGGAGGAGGTGGAGGAGAGGAGGAGGAGGTTGATAAGAAGGAGGAGGAGAAGGAGGAAGAGGAGGTGGTGGAGGAGGAGGAGGGGAAGAAGAAGGAGGAGGAGGTGGAGGAGAAGGAGGAGGAGAAGAACAAGAAGAACAAGATGAAGAACAAGAAGAAGAAGAAGAAGAAGAAGAAGATGAAAAAGAAGAAGAAATGGAAAAAGAAGAAGAAGAAGATGAAAAAGAAGAAGAAATGGAAAAAGAAGAAGAAGAAGAAGAAGAAGAAGAAGAAGAAGAAAAAGAAGAAGAAGAACAAGAACAAGAACAAGAACAAGAACAAGAAGAAATGGAAAAAGAACAAGAAGAAGAAGAAGAACAAGATGGAGAACAAGAAGAAGAAACATAAGTAGAAGAAGATTGCAGCATTGTTAGAAGAAGCAGAAGACGAAGCAGAAACAGGAGTACAAGAAGATTGCAGCATTTTCAGATGAAGCAAAAAAAGATGGTCTGACCACTGGTCCGATGATAGAGATTGGTACATCCGGGGCTTTGCCTTAATTAGAGATGAATAAAGAGGAGAAGGAGGAGGAGGAGAAAAAGAAGGAGGAGGAGGAGGAAAAGAAGATATAAGCAGAAGGAAAAGTAGAAGAAGATTGCACTATCATTAGAGAAAAAAGAACAAGTAGAAGATTTTAGTATTGTTAAACTGCACGAACATTGAGGGAGGTTGATTTGAAATAATAATTCTTGAAGTCTTTAAGAAATTAGGAGAGGAGGAGGACACTACTATAGTTGCTACTATTGCTACTACTACTACTACTACTACTACTACTACTACTACTACTACTACTACTACTACTACTACTTCTATCACTACTACTGCTACACTGCTACTGCTGCTCCTCGTCCTCCTCCTCCTCCTCCTGCTACTACTTCTACTGCTGCTACCACCACTGCTATCACAAGCTGCCAGACTACATCAAATCTCTGAATCATGCAGGAAAGCATCGCCCCAAAAAACAAATTAGAAAAAAAAAATAATAGAGGGATCAAAAGACATATTGGAAAGAAAATCCCCGGCCTCTCTGTTCATCAATCAAAATACAAATCATCCCCCCCTTCCTCCTCTTCCTCCTCCTCCCTAACCTCAACCCTCCTTCCCCTCCCCCCCCCCCCTACATTCCCACTCCCACACCCCCTCCCCTCCTCCTTCTCCTGTTTAAGTCATGAGGTAGCAACTGTCGATAGTACCCCCTGTACCCACCCCACGCCCCACCCCCCACTACCCCCTTTGTTCATCTCTGGGTGTGTAGAGCAGAAGAGACAGCATGCTGAGACAAAAGGAAGGCTGGAACCAATTCCCTCACTGCAGGTTGGATGGCTTTTGGGAGGTAAACGCGGCCTATGGTGTCCGACCATGGCTTTGGTAGCACTCCGTAAACAGGGGCAGGAAGTGTGGTGCATGGTGGGAAGGGAGAAGGAAGGACGTTGTCAGATCTCTGGGGGGTCAGCTTTTTGTCA
>CM054153.1:13101768-13109268 GCA_028751875.1 Rapana venosa
TACGTTAATGGATGATTTAGATTACAGTTATTTTCCTGTCTTGTTTGTAACTTTGCATACAGATGAATGACCGATTGTTCGTGCGCTTGGCTTCAGTACAGTCCTCCGAGTTCACCTAGCTGTAAATGGGTACCTGCCCTCTTTAGGGTCAGGGAAGGTAAAGCAGCGAGGGAGAGGAGATGGGCGCCGCCCTCAATATGCTGCCTTCTTTAGAGAAGCTGAGGTCTCTGACACCTCGCTTGCTTCCCAACAAGACTTGGTGCATAAGTTATAGAACACCGTGACCCTATTTGTATCATTCTTTTTTCGCCTGCATCTTTCATTCTTGATTCGTTGGTTTGTGAGTTTACTTTTTGTTTTATTTTTGTGTGTTTATTTGTATCACAGACGTACTGTTGACAAGTCTTGTCCTTAGCTCTAAACAAACTAAAGATGAGCTAGGTGGTGTGTTTCCCAGTTAGGTGACTTTCGTTTGCTGAGATCATATTTATCAGAAAAACCGATGTTGCTGTCAAATTTCTTCTTCTTCGTCGAACGCTTAGACAGCAACTACTGTTGTGGTAATTATAAGCAAAAATACGTTGCGCTGCCGTTAAGCGCCTGACAAGTCAGGCCCAGCGCATCCGACTTCGGCATGATGCTGTCACTTGATTTGTTTTGGGCCTGAGGCAAATGAAAGATTTTAATTGCAACGTTAAACCACGGTTAACTCGCAGATCAATCATCTCACCAATCAAACAACCAATCAGTCAATCAACCAGCAAATCAGTCAATCAACCAACCAGCCAACCAACCAACCAGTCAACCAGACAGACAGCCAACCAACCAACCAGCCAGCCAACCAACCAGCCAACTAACCAACCAACCAGCCAACCAACCAACCAGCCAACCAACCAACCAGCCAACCAACCAGCCAACCAACCAACCAGCCAACCAACCAGCCAACCAACCAACCAGCCAGCCAGCCATCCAACCAGCCAGCCATCCAACCAACCAATCAGCCAACCAACCAATCAACCAGCCAACCAACCCACCAGCCATCCAACCAACCAGCCAACCAACCAGCCAAGTGTTGTCCACACAGTGACACATTTCGGCGCCATGCGTTGAGAGCTCTACCACCTGAAAACTGCCTGGGGGTGGGGGGGGAGGAGGGTGTAGGGGGATGGAGGAGGGAGAGAGGGAGGAGAGAGAGAGAGAGAGAGAGAGAGAGAGAGAGAGAGAGAGAGGGGGCGAGAACGCCAAGGGAGAAGGAGTTGGGTAGAGTGGGGATGAACGTGTGTGTGTGTGTGTGTGGTGTGTGTGTGTGTGTGTGTGTGTGTGTGTGTGCTGCGGGCTTTAGGCTTTTTACTCCCCTTAGCCTACCAACCCAGCTGCCGTGAATGCGCTATTCAAGAGGATGACAGCTCCATACAAGAATGTATGCTAAGTCAAAATCACACACCTGCACACCAACGTGAACACACACAAACGCACACACACGCGCGTGCGCGCGCACACACATGCCATCACACACACATACACACTGTACCATCTATAAATACGATTTTGACTTGACATGACACGCACACACACGCACGCACACATGCGCGCGGACACACACACGCACACAACACAACATGATAAAACAGCCACACACAACATACGCTCACAATATACACACACTCTCACTCACTCACTCACAAAGAGAGACAATGACAAATTCTTTTATTTCGCGGATAATGAATAAGCACACATGTGCTTTTTTACATTCAGTCCCCGCCCTTAGGGAGAGAGAGAGAGAGAGATAGAGAGAGAGAGAGAGAGAGAGAGAAGAGGAGAGAGAGAGAGAGAGAGAGAGAGAGAGAGAGTGGCAATATTTTATTGTGTTACGCTTTTTAAGCCCATTCACAAGGGGACAGCGGGAAGGGGACTGGATACAAAATACTTTCACTTTTTCAGAAATCAAAATGTATGATTTCTACAGCTCAAATGATCGGCATGGCAAGGATTAACACAAAAAGAAACTATGAGAGAGAGAGAGAGAGAGAGAGAGAGAGAGAGAGAGAGAGAGAGAGAGAGAGAGAGAGATAGATAGATAGATAGATAGATATTTGATAGATAGATAGATAGATAGATAGATAGATAGATAGATAGATAGATAGATAGATAGATAGACAGAGAGAGAGATAGACAGACAGACAGACATACATACATACATACATACATGCATACATACATACAGAGAGAGAGAGAGAATGACAAATTCTTTTATTTCAAGGATAATGAATAAGTACCCATGTGCTTTTTTACATCCCGTCCCCGCCCATAGGGATACATCATGATAATAAGCCCAATATTCATACACTCACACAGTAAAAACAAAGAAAAACTAAACTAAACAAAACAAAAAAAAACAAAAAACACCCAAAAAGCCAAACCTATAAAGTCATGAAAATAAACATCTACACATTGTAAGTAAGGTACACACATAGCTGTTACACTCAACAATAAGATATCTGAATAAGACATTGACTAAAACTCGAGTACAGTCAACAAACCCAATAAAATTGAAAATATAAAATATGAAATAATATGTGAATAAGTCCTTCATCAGGATACACAAAGAGAGAGAGAGAGAGAGAGAGAGAGAGAGAGAGAGAGAGAGAGATGAGAGATAGAGAGAGAGAGAGAGAGAGAGAGAGAGAGAGAGAGAGAGGAGAGAGAGAGAGTGAGAGAGAGAAAGAGTGAGAGAGAGAGAGAGAAAGAGTGAGAGAGTGAGAGAAAGAGTGAGAGGAGAGAGAGAGTGAGAGAGAAAGAGTGAGAGAGAGAGAGAGAGAGAGATTTAAGAGAGAGAGAGAGAGAGAGAGAGAGAGAGAGAGAGAGAGAGAGAGAGAGAACTATCTTGCCTAAGAGGCCTTAGCTTCAGATTAAGAGACAGACAGACAGACATTTAGACCTCCAGGCGACATCTTCGAAATTAGCGCCTGTAAGTGACTGGCTTAATGAATTACTCAAACATTAATCGCTTTTCGATATGCATGGACACATATCTTCTATTTTCCATTCTTTTTCTTTATGTGCGTGTCTCAAAATTTGCTTTAATTTTTGTTTCTTTTTCTTTTTTTTGGGGGGGGCCAGCAAATTGTGGCTAATTGTCAAATTGGTGTCAAATCTTGTGAGAAGGTAGCGAGTAGTGTAAACAATCATTATCCATGTGAAATGTTGTGTTTATAGCGAATAAAATAATGGAGGGAGAGATTCACGCTTCGGCGTGTGTTAATTAGTTCTTCGGGCGTCTATGTGTCGTTGTTGTTGTTGTTCTGTGTGTTGGGGAAGGGGGGGGGGGGCGGGGAGGGGGAGGGAGGGGGGTGGAGGAGGTGTGTGTGTGGGGGGGGGGGGGGGATATGTGTGTGTATGTGTGTACGCGCGCGCAAACACACACGTTTGTTGTGTGTGTGTGTGTGTGTGTCTGTGTGTTGTGCGCGCGCGCGCGAGGGAGAGGGGAGAGGGGTGTGTGTACGTGTTAGTGTATGTGTTTGTTAGTGTCTATGTGGTGTGTGTGGGAAGGGGGGGGGTATAAGTGTATGTGTCCGCGCGCGCAAACACACACGTTTGTGTGTGTGTGTGTGTGTGTGTTGTGTGTGTGTGTGTGTGTGTGTGTGTGTGTGTGTGTGTGTGTGTGTGTGTGTGTGTTGTGTGTGTGTGTGTGCGTGCGTGCGTGTGTGTGTGTGTCTGTGTGTGTGTGTGTGTGTGTGTGTGTCTGTGTGTGTGCGTGTGTGTGTGTGTGCGTCTGTGTGTGTGTGTTAGTGTTGTGTTGTGCACAAAACACTGGGGGGGGGGGGGGAGGTGGATATGTGTGTGTGTGTTAGTGTGTGTGTTGTGTGTGTATTCGTCTGTATCCTGCCTGTCTGTCTGTCTATCTGCATATCTTTCTATGTGTCTGTCAGCTGTCTGTCTATCCGTGTATCTGTTGATCGTGTGTCTTTGTCTGTCTGTCTGTCTGTCTCTCTCTCTCTCTCTCTCTCTCTCTCTCTCTCTCTCTCTCTCTCTCTCTCTCCCTCTCTCTCTCTCTCTCTCTCTCTCTCTCTCTCTCTCTCTTCTCTCTCTCTCTCTCTCTCTCTGGAAACTACACATTATTTTCATATAAATCACCACTTTTGATCATTATCTCATAGACTTGTTTGTTCAAAATGCTCAGAAACGCAAATTGTTTCTTGTTGTTGAAATCGCTTGGAGGGAAATCACAAATCTGTATTTATTTCTAACAAATGATTATTTGTTTAGTTTGTCATACATTTTATGAATATTTATAAAGACTTTTTTCCCCATTTTAGATTTGTGTTTCAAATTTAAAGTGATGCTCTGTCATTTGATGTTTCCACTATTTGCATGCACTATTGTTCAGATGAAGTTGCATGTTTGGCACAAAACTAATATTTTAGACTTTGTTTATATATGCCCACGCTCTCCACCCCACCCCCCACCCCTTCTCTCTCTCTCTCTCTCTCTCTCTCTCTCTCTCTCTCTCTTCTCTCTCTCTCTCTCTCTCTCTCTCTCTCTCTCTCTCTCTCTCGCTCTCTCTCTCTGCCTGTCTGTGTATCTGTTGATCGTGTGTCTTTTTCTGTCTCTCTCTCTCTCCATCTCTCTTCTGCCTCTCTCTCTCTCTCTCCTCTCTCTCTCTCTCTCTCTCTTCTCTCTCTCTCTCTCTCTTCTCTTTCTCTGGAAACTAAACTACATTATTACACACGCACAAACGTGTGTGTATGCGCATGCCAATTCTGTTACCCTTGAAAAATAAAGATTCATTCAAAGAAGGAAGGAAGGTGGCAAAAGGGTTAAGACGTTTGCCTGCCAACAAGTTAACCGTGAGGTTCTGGGTTCGATTCCCAGCCTCGCCCTTTCTTCCCAGTTTGACACCAAAAACATCGAACTGAATGTCAAAGTCCTTCGGATGAGACTGTAAACCGAGGCCTTGTGTTCGAACGCTTGCAGAGCATCTTTCGCACACGTTAAAACCCGTTCCGCTTTTCGGAAGAGTAGGTCATTGTGTGCCGGTGGGAACAGATGACAGAATGTACAAAACCGCATACACACGGGGACTGGATGTAAAAAAGCACCTGAGTGCTTATTCCATTATCCTCGATGTAAAAGAATAAATAAATAAATAAATCTCTCTTTCTCTCTCCCCCTCTCTCTCTCTCTTTAGGAGCTTTTGGCTTACGTCATTAAATAATTTAAGTCTTCTCTCTCTCTCTCTCTCTCTCTCTCTCTCTCTCTCTCTCTCTCTCTCTCTTTTCTCACTCTCTCTCTCTCTTCTCACTCTCTCCTCTCTCTTCTCTCTCTCTTCTCTCTCTCTCTCTTCTCTCTCTCTCTCTCTCTCTCTCTCTCTCTCTCTCTCTCTCTTACTCACACACTCACATACACACATACACACACACACATTTTTTATCAAAACCGAATGCTGTTTGTAACTTTACCAAAACCAAACCAACAAAAACTTCATGAGATGGGCGTAAATGCGTCAATTG
The DNA here is from genome assembly GCA_028751875.1 of Rapana venosa. Taxonomy (NCBI): domain Eukaryota; kingdom Metazoa; phylum Mollusca; class Gastropoda; order Neogastropoda; family Muricidae; genus Rapana; species Rapana venosa. The sequence goes on from CM054153.1 coordinate 13,107,279, forward strand.
CATTTTCTAGGTTCCACACACTCCCAAGAGGATTCGTTAGAGGAAAAAGACTTCCACAGCAAGGAGGGGTTTCCCTGGGTATCTTTAACAGTGGCAAATTAGTGTGAGATACAGACAGACAGACAGACAGACAGACAGATAGGCAGACAGACTGACTGACTGACTGACAGACAGAATGAATCTTTGAAGGAATCTTTCTTTTTCAAGGGTAACAGAATAATCATGCGCATAACCACACGTTAGTGTGTCTTTCTTTTCTTTTATTCTTTTATATCGAGGACAATGGAATAAGCACTTATGTGCTTTTTTACATCCAGTCCCCGTGTGTATGCAGTTTTGTAAATTCTGTCATCTGTTCCCACCGGCACGCAATGGCCTACTCTTACGAAAAGCGGAACAGGATTCAACGTGTGCGCTAGATGTTCTGCGTGTGTGTGTGTGTGTGTTGTGTGTGTGTGTGTGTGTGTGTGTGTGTGTGTGTGTGTGTGTGTGTGGTGTGTGTGTGTGTGTGTAAGTGTGTGTGTGTGTGTGTGTGTGTGTGTGTGTAAGTGTGTGTGTGTGTGTGTGTGTGTGTGTGTGTGTGTGTGTGTGTGTGTGTGTGTGTGTAATAATGTAGTTTAGTTTCCAGAGAGAGAGAGAGGCACAGAGAGAGAGAGACCGACAGACAGACGGACAGACAGACAAAGACATACGATCAACAGATACACAGACAGGCAGGCAGACGGAGAGACAGACAGACTGACTGACTGACAGACAGACAGACAGGTAGACTGACTGACTGACTGACTGACTGACTGACTGACTGACTGACTGAATGAATGAATAAATGAATAAATGAATGAATGAATGAATGACGGACAGACAGACTGACTGACCGACGGACAGACAAACAGACTGACTGACTGACTGATGGACTGACTGAGAGACAGACAAACTGACAGACAGACTGACTGAATGACTGACTGACTGACTGACTGACTGACTGACTGACTGAATGAATGAATGAATGAATGAATGACAGGTAGACTGACTGACTGACTGACAGGTAGACTGACTGACTCGACTGTGACAGTAAGGCAGATTTTCCCAGGGATCTTTAACAGTGGCAGTTAGTGTGAGAAACATATAGACAGACAGACGGACTGACAGACAGACAGGCAAGCAGGCAGGCAGGCAGACATACAGACAGTCACACAGACTGACGGACTGACAGACAGAAAGACACACAGACACAGACTGACTGACAGAGTGACGAACAGAGAGACAGACGGACAGACTGACGAATAGAGAGACAGACGGACAGAGAGACAGACAGACAGACAGACAGACGGACACAGAGACAGGCAGATGAGCAGGGAGGCCACGTCATGCCAATTAACGCTTTGTTGAAGACGGTTAATTGCCTTAGCAATGATCGGTGTTTGATAGCGGCAGAACAGATTTTCTTCTGTTCTCTGTCTGTCTGTCTGTCTGTCTGTCTGTCTGTCTGTCTGTCTCTCTCTCTCTCTCTCTCTCTCTCTCTCTCTGTCTCTCTGTCTCTGTCTCTGTCTCTCTCACTCATTTAGTCAGACTGTATCTTTAGCTGTCTGTGTCTTCAGCAGTCAACCTGTCTATCTGTCTGCCTGTCTGTCTGTATGTGTGTGTATGTATGTATGCATGTAGATATATATATATAGATAGATAGATAGATAGATAGATAGATAGATAGATAGATAGATAGATAGATAGATAGATAGATAGATAGATAGATATCTGTCTCTGTCTGTATGTCTTTCTGTCTCCGTTTCTCTCTATGTCTCTCTATCGCTCTCTCTGTCTCTGTATGTCTGTCTCTGTCTCCCTCCATGTCTCTTTGTATGTCTGTCTCTGTCTTGGTCTCTGTGTGTCTCTTTCTCTTATTCTTTCTCTCTCTCTCTCTCTCCTCTTTTCTCTCTCTCTCTCTCTCTCTCTCTCTCTCTCTCTCTCTCTCATTTAGTCAGACTGTATCTTT
>CM054153.1:13142682-13187682 GCA_028751875.1 Rapana venosa
ACGCTTTCTGTAAGGACTGACCCTCTTTGTCTTCAATAACGGAGGTCTTTGGCTGCTGGGACTTGGTTAGTACCTTGATGGTCTGGTACGCCTCTTTGCTGTCTCCTTTCGCCATTGCCTCCTCAACCTTGGAGCATTGTTCTGACATCCAGTTCCCCATGACCTCAGTCATCTTCTTCTTGATTGATCTGTTGACTGTTCTATACTCTTCGGCCGTTTCTGGGTTTTTGTTCTTCACTGGCTTTAGCTCCCTACGTTGGTCGCACAGGTCCAGGATATCGCTGGTAACCCACGGTTGGTTCTTTTTCCTCTCTTTCCCAAGGATCTCCAGCGCTGTCTCCTGAATGGTCTTGCTGAAGGTCTCAGTGAGGTTGTTGATGTCATCTTGGAGGAAATTCAATGCTGCAAATCTGCCCCCTATCTCAGCTTTAAAGATTTCAGCGACTTCGGGGTCCTTCAGCTTTTCCATGTTGAACCGCAAACGGGGATTTCTCTTCTGGTTTTTGGTCTTCAGCTTGATCTGTAGGGTCATGAGTACCATGTCGTGGTCACTGCCAATATCAGCGCCAGGGAAACTTCTTGTCTGGGGCTTTGTTGATGCTCGACTTAAATCGTTTGGGGGCCAAGATGTAGTCAATCTGGTTATGTGTCTTTCCATTTGGTGAGTGCCACGTCGTTCTTCTTGATGTCTTGTGGGGGTATAAAGTGTTGGCGACAGTAAGATTGTGGCTGCTTGCGAATTCCAAAAGTCTGAGACCTCTATCATTAGTTTCGTCCACGCCAAAACGGCCTACTGTCCCTGGCCATTGGTCATAAGCGTCAGGTCCGATCTTGGCATTCCAGTCGCCCTGGATCACGAGAAAGTCCTTCTTTGGAGTTGATTTGATGGCGCTCTCCAAATCTTCGTAGAAACACTCGATTGCTTCATCATCGTAGTCTGATGTTGGTGCATAGACTTGTATGATGGTCATGTTGTGTGGTTTTGCTGCGACACGCATGGAGATCAGTCTGCTTGAGATTGGGGTACAGCTGATGATACTGTTAGTCCTCTTCTTGTTGACAAGAAATCCTACTCCGTGTTGGTGTTTGGAGTCGTCGCCACTATACCATAGTTTGTGATCTCTTCTGTAGTTGTTTCGCCGAATCCGACCCAACGGACTTCGGCCAGTCCAAGTATGTCCCATTCGTATCTTCGAAGTTCATGGGTTAGCTCTTGGAGCTTCCCACATGCGTGCAAGGTACGGATGTTCCATGTACCAATGATGGTCCTTTCAGCCTGGAGTTTGATTGCTGTTGTTTGCGTCCCAGTCGCATATTTTCCACCTCCATCCTGGAACGCTCCAATGGAAGGCGCGGTTGTTGGTATTCCGGGCCTCAACCGATCCGGCATGTCTTTCCTTGCAGTGCTGTCCATGTTGGTATTTCTGTGGGCGTGGATTGCTTGGCGGCGCCCATCTCCTCTCCAAGCTGCTATTTGCCCATAGCTGGGGATTTTTGGGTCGGGTTATCTCCCCACTGAGACAGGTAGTACTGGGCTACAGGTTACCAGTAGCAGAGGAACACCTCAAAAGAGACTTTAAGTTAAAATTGTTCTTAAAAAGAATGCAGATACACACACTGACATGCCGCGCGCGCACGCATGAGCACACACACACACACACACACACACTCAATCACTCACTCACTCACACACACAATACACACACACACACACACACACACACAAACACACACACACACACGCGCGCGCGCGCGCACACATACACATGCACTGACTCAGTTACTCACTGGCATACCATTATTCATACGTGATAGCACATGCACACGTACACACACACTCACACACACACACACACACGCATTGTGCGCACGCGCGCACACACATACAGACATACACACATATACAAACACACACATACATACACACACACACAAACGCGCGCGCACACACACATACACACACACTCACACATTCTCTCTCTCTCACACACACACCTCACACACACACACACTCACACATTCTGTCTGTCTGTATATATCTGTCTGTCTGTCTGTCTGTCTCCCTCCCTCCCTCTCCCTTCCTATCTCTCTCTCGCACACACACACACACACACACACACACACACACACACACACACACACACACACACACACACACACACACACCACACACACACACACACACACACACACACGCACACACACACACACACACATCATAGACACACACACACACACCCTCCATCACTCACCAGAGGTAAAGGGATGTGCATTCATTCATTCCATGACGAATGTAGAAACAACATCAGCTATACCTTATACATACTTTGAGCAGATGGCTTCTTGGCGCAGACAAGCACCACGAGTGTTGTCTTGCCTCTGTACAAGATGAATGTTGTGCTGGACAGCAAGACAGTGTCCTTCCTTTTGTTCGTAGGTAGGCTTTTTTTTTTTTTAATCCAACAGTCTGTCAGACAATGGATAGACGTCCATGTGTAAGCTTGTGCTGAAATGTGTGTTTGGTGCTAGTATGTGTGTGTGTGTGTTGTGTGTGTGTGTGTGTGTGTTGTGTGTGTGTTTTATTTTTATTTATTTTATTATTTATATCGAGGATAATGGAATAAGCACTTATGTGCTTTTTACATCCAGTCCCGTGTGTATGCAGTTTTGTAAATTCTGTATCTTTTCCCACCGCACACAATGGCCTACTCTTTCGAAAAGCGGAAAGGATTTAACGTGTGCGCAAGATGTTCTGCGTGCGTTCGCACACGGGGCCTCGGTTTATAGTCTCATCCGAAGGACTTTGGGGAGAGTGGAGTCTGCAAATTTATGTTAAAATCCAGGGGAAAATATCTCCCCTTTAAGGGAATCGAACCCGGGGGCGTCAGATTGCGAGCGCAGTGTTCTAACCACTAGGGGTATCCTGTCCTATCCCCTGTGTGTGTGTTTTTTGTGTGTGTGTGTGTGTGTGTGTGTGTGTGTGTCTTTGTGTGTGGTGTGTGTGTGAGTGGTGTTGGTATGTGTTTGTGTGGTGTGTGTGTGTGTGTGTGTGTGTGTGTGTGTGTGTTCGATTTTACGTTGTTTTTTCACTTTCGGGATATTAGACGAGAGTCGGAGGGGGGAATGATCAAGTGAGGGCTTTAGAGCAAAGAGATAAGTGTTGGTATTGAAAGAGTTTGTGTAACAATATGTTGCAAAAAACTTGGCAAAGAAAAACAAATAGCACAAAACACAGAACAATTGAACACTGTGCTAAAAGCGGAACCTGTACAATTGCAAATCAGTCGGAAAGTAAAAACTATTACAGACTTATGTGTGTCTGTGCGTGCGTGCGTGCGTGTGTGTGCGTTTTGGTGTGTGTGTGTGTGTGTGGGGGTGTGTGTGTGAAAGAGGGGGGAGAAAGAAATTTGAAAGTTTTGTGTATTGTGTATCTTGAAAGGTGTGCGTGCGTGTGTGTGCGCGCGCGTGTGTGTGTATGTGTGTTTTGTGTGTGTGTGTGTGTGCGTGTGAGAGAGTGTTGTAATTTGAAATTGCGAGTATTGCGTATTTTGTAGTATGTATTGTGTGTGGGTGCGCGCGCGAGCACGTGTGTGTGTATGTGTGTTTGTTTGCATGTGTGAGTGTATGTGAAGCAGTTGTCATTCTCCAGCCCTTTTTTGTAAGATAATGTATACGTCTGAGAGTGTTTTTCCTCAACCTGTCATAGTTTTGCCAGATTTATGTGAATGTAACCCTAATCCTTACCCTAAAGAATCTGACCTGAAAGTAAAGAGAATTCATAAAGTCAGCAGGGCCAGTGAAGACCGGAGCAACATATTGGAGGAGGAGGATCATGTGGGTGTCATTGGCTGTACGTGTGACGGCTAATACCGAACTTGGTGATGCCGACAGGTGAGACAGGTGAGAACCCTCAAGTAAATCAGGGCTCAGTTTATGTTGTGTACAACCTAGTGCTGATTTTCTTGCTGCTAGGCGTTCTCTAGATTAACATCTTTGGGGTCATCTGGTATTATGACATAGTCTGTCGTCATTTCATCACACCTTGGGATTTGTCAGACTGCAAAATGCACACTGGATGAACAGTTTGCGTGTATGGCTGTTTTTTGAACACATGATCTTGTAGGCAGCCATACTCTGACCAGTGATAATTTGTAAAGTAAAATTGGTTGATGATGATGACAAAATAATTTATTAAACCACCAACACTGACTGCAACAACACTGACAGAAACCATAATATTTTTTCTCTCTAGTTCATCGGCTAGAGCTCCGAGGCTCACCAACGGTGAAATTTTGCGTACGCACCCGGTTTTTTAAAAAATCCACCATGAAGGTAGACCGCATTCTGACTTTTGTGGGAAGAATCAACTATATAAAAAAAATCATTTTAGTTTAGAAAAGAACAAAACCATCACAAAACAACTTTTGCATAATATATCCATGACCCCCGAAATAAAAGAATCATCATCATCATCATCAGTCCCGTGACCTTGACAGTCGTGGAGGAGACACGAAAGACGATTCCGTGGTAAGTCTCCTCCATCCATCTCGGTCCTCGGCTCTGCGCAGTAGTGGCGAGTCATTCATCCTAGTCCATTCTCTGATGTTGTCCATCCATGACTTGTTCTGTCTTCCCCTCTTTTTGCCACCTTCGGTGTTCCCTGCAGTACTTTTTTTTGGCAGAGTGTTGTGGCGGGTGACGTCCCCGAACCATGTCAGTTTTTCTTCTTGACGATGGTGAGAAGGGGTTCCTGTGGACCTGCCAGCCGTGTTTATTTGACTCTGACAAATTCATTGGTCTTTCGTTCTCTCCAGTTTTGCCCAGCAGTTTTCTAAAGGCATTTTGTTTCAAAATGACTGAATTCGCTTTGCTGTTTTCAGCAGTCAATGTCCAGGTTTCACTTCGGTACAGCAGGATAGTCTGAATTAGGGCTTTGTAGAGCTTTAGTTTGATTGGGAAACTGATTTCTTTACTTTTCCATATGGTGGTGAGTTTTTTCATGGAAGATAATTGCCATGGCTATTCTGACTTTGATTTCTGTCCCTCAATCGCCCGTCCTTGTGACTGTAGCGCCAAGGATTTTAAAGCGTCTACCCCCTCCAGTTGCTGGCCGTTCATGTACATTTTAGCAGTGGGGTTGCCGTGCTGTTCACAAGTACTTTACTTTTCTCCGAGCTCACCTCCCTCCCATATGCTCAGCTCTGTTCTCAAGTCTGGTTTGTAAGATCTTGCAGCTCTGTGTTACTTCCGCCCATGAGGTCAATGTCATCGGCAAACCGCAAGTTGTTGAGGGGTGTGCCGCCAATGGAGATGGTAGAGTGGAAGTCATGGAGGGTCTCTCTCATAATGTTTTTCAAGAACAGATTAAACAGGACTGGAGATAATAGGCATCCTTGTCGGACCCCAACTGTAGTTCTGATTGTTCAGAAGGACTGCACTGCTTGCGGTGTTGTATAGTGCTTGAATGGTTTGCACTAGTCGTTCTTCAATGCCAAACATATCAAATAAAAAAAGATCTATCAATATTTCCACAAAACAACTCTTGCATAATGTGTCTATCCATTACCCTCGAAATAAAAGAATAAAAATTAAAAATTTCCCAAATTTTAAAAAAAAATTTGATCAATATTTTTTTCCCATCAGCCCTTGAAAGGGAAACTGACCTCACCAACGTACCCTTGAGGCGACAGGGGAGAATACAGGAGGAAGGTCTTGTCCTTTTCCAGTTTCTGTTCTAAATCTATTTTATCAAGGAGGAGATACTGTTTTTTTGTCCCCAAACCTGGATGAAAAATCATGTACTCCCTTTTCATCATCATCACATCATGCTTATTTTTCACCCCCGTCTGTCGTCTGTCTGGTCTGCTACCTGAGGGAGATTCGGGTAGGGGGGGGGGTAGGGGGTGGGGGGGGGGGGGGTCAGGAGGAAAAAAAAAACCCTTACCCCCCACAAAGCCCTTCATTAGCCCGGCAGGGCATGGCATAGCGTGGTATGGTATGGTATGGTATGGTATGGATGGAATGGTATGGTATGGTATGGTATGGTATGGGTTTGGTAGGAAATGGAAAGGGAAAAGGGAAAGGTATGGTAGGTATGGCGTGTGTGGAAAAGGAAATGGTAGGGCATGGTATGGTAGGGGTATGGTAGGGCATGGTATGGTATGGCTTTGGTATGGTAGGAGGGTAGGGTTTTGGTAGGGTAGGGTGGGTTTGGGGTAGGGTATGGATGCATAGCAGGTATGGTAGGGAAATGGTATGGTGGGGGCATGGTAGGGTATAGAAAGGGTAGGGGCATGGAAATGGTATGGTAGGGTTTGGGGGGGAAAAAATGGAAATAGCTGGTAGGGTATGGCATAGAATGGTTGGAAATGATATGGTGGGGGTATGGTATGGTATGGCATTTTTGGTAGGGTATGGAAAGGTATGGTACCCGTGGGGTAGGGTTATGGGTGGCAGACCCAAGGGAAATTGGTATGGAATGGTGGGGGAAAGGTATGGTATGGTATGGAAAGGTATGGTATGGTAGGGTTTGGGTATGGTATGGTATGGGATGGTAGGGTAGGGTTTTGGGTTGGTTGGCATGGAGGGAAAGGAAAGGGAAAGGTATGGTTTTGAAGGGCCCAGGCTTTGGTAGGGTATGGATTATGGAAATGGTATGGAATGGTAGGGAATAGGATGGATGGTATGGAAAAGGGCATGGTATGGTATGGAAAGGGCTTCTCCTTTTAGTTTTTATTTTGGCTTTTTGTGTTTTTTTGGGGTTGTACCCTCCCCCTCTCTCCTCTCTTCTCTTCCTCTCCTCTCCTCTTCTCTCTCTCTCTCTCTCCCCCCCCTCTCTCTCTCTCTCTCCTCTCTCTCTCTCTCTCTCCTTTTTCTTCATCCTTCGATGAACTAAAAACCGGGGCCCCCGGTGCAAAACGCATGCAGAAAAATTTTGCCACACTTTTAAATCCGTTCCGTTTTTCGAAAGAGAAAGGTCATTGTGTGCCGGGGGGAAAAAAAAAAAAACAGATAAAAAATTTAAAAAAACCCAAACACAGGGGGACAAATGTAAAAAAGCACATACTGCTTTTTCCCAAATATCCTGGGAAAAAAAAATCTTCTCCTCTCTCTTTTTACTCCTCTCTCTCTCTCTCTCTCTCTCTCCCCTCTCTCTCTTCTCCCCTCACTCTCTCCTCCTCTCCTCCCTCTCCTCTCCCCTCTCTCTCCTCTTTTAAGTTTTCGCTTTTCAATGGCCCCTCTTCTCTTCTCGGGTGTCGTTCTTCCTCTGTTTATTTGGGTAGTTTGCCCTTGTCTGTTTGTCTTTTTTTTGTCAAAATTCTGTCTGTCTGTATTTCGTATTTTTTGCTTTGGGGGTTTCACCCTTTTTTTCCTTTTGCCCTGTCGGCTTTTTCCCTTTGCGTTTTCCGGGAGTTTTTTTGCCCTGTTTGTCTGTCCCCTTGTCTGCTGTCTTTGCCTAGCATTTTTGGGGGTTTTTAACTCGGTCTTCCTGTGGTCTGTCTGTTTCTCCCCTCTGTGTTTAACCCCGTTTTTTCTTTGGGCCCTTTTACCTGTCCCCCCTTTGGGTTTGTATCTAGTATTTTGGGGTTTTTGCCCATTTTTCTTTTTCTGTCTGTGCCCTGCCCCCTTGTTTATTTATTTCTTTGTTTGTTTGTCTTTTTGTCGTTTCCCATGCCCTTCCCATGTCTCACTTGAAATTTTTGGGTTTAAATTTTCCATTTTTGTGTGTCTGCCCTCTCTGTTTTTGTCTTTTTTTGGCTATTTGCTGCCCTTCCCCTGTCTGCCTTCTTCTGTCTAAACGTTTGTCTGTCTACCCTGCCCTCCCGGTCTGCCCTGTCCTCTTTTCTCCCCCTTCCTTTTCTCTCTATCCCCTGCCTCCCCTTTTCGTCCTGTCCCCCTGTCTCTCTCTCTCTAAAAATTTTTCCTCTGCCCCTCTGTGTGCCTTTCTGCCCTTGTCTATCTGTGTCTTGCGCAGAGGGGACTTTGAGAGGTACACATTTTCTGGTTGGGAAAACGAAAGCTATTTTTTAAAATGATTTTTTTATTTTTAATGGTTTCTTGTATAAAAAAGTTGAAGAAGAAGAAGAAGAAAAAATAAAACGACTAGAAACCCCAAAAAAAAAAAGGAAATGACTTGGGAAAAAGGGTTTTAGGAAGAAAGTAAGATGTCGGGAAAAAAGAAGTGGGAATGGGGATAGAAGGGGGGGGAGAGAGAGGGGGGAGGGAAAAAGGAAGGGGGGGGGGGGAAAAAAAGGGGTGGGGAAGGGAGGGAAAAAGAGAGAGGGAGGGAGAGGGGGAAAGGGGGGAGGAAGGGAAAAGAAAAAAGGGAGAGGGGGAGGGAGGAGAGAGGGGAGAGAGGGACGAGAGGGAGAAAAGGGAGAGAGGGGGGGAGGGGGAAGAGAGAAGGAAAAGGGGAGGAGGGAGGGGGCGAAGGGAAGAGGGGGGGGAAGTGGGGGGGGGGGAAGGGGGGGAGGAGGGGGGGGAGGGGGGGGGAGAGGGGGGGGAGAGGGGAGGAAAGGGGAAAAGAAGGGAGAGGAGAACAGCCCCCCAAAAACACACAGCCCAGAGAAGTTGAGATAGGTAGAGCCCAACAAAAACAAAGTCGAGAGAGAGAAAGAAGAGAGAGAGACAGACAGACAGACACACAAAACAAAGGGAAACACACCCAAACCACCCCGGGCCGCGGGGCGGGCAAGCAGGGCCCAAAACAGAGAAGAGAGAAGAAGAAAAGAGAGAGAGAGAGAGAAGAGGAGGGGGGGAAAGGAAGGAGGGAGAAAAAGTGGGGGAGAGAGAGAGGATTTGTGCAAATTTGATTTCCCAACCAACACATCCCCACTGTTTTAAATCACACCGAATAAAAACCCCTTTTTTGGTCTCTGGAGACATACGTGTGAATGATCAAAAGCCGTGTTTTTTACACACCACACACCCAAAAACCACCACACACACCACACACACACACACACAAACCCGCTTTTACGCATGCACACACCGCACAAAACCACTTTTCACGCACGCCCCCACCCCTCGCATTTACGCTGCACAAAAATCCCACACACAACAAAACTCAAACCCCACACACACACACACCACACCCCATAACACAAAATAACCGCAGATTCACAAAACATACACACACACACAAAAACACACACAAAACACACACACACAAAACACACTCACACACAACACACAAAACACACAAAACACACAACACACACACACACCCCAAAACACACACAAAACACACACCCCCAAACACATTTATTAAATTATGGAAAAATGTAAGCTTTTAAAAATTTTTTTCGGTTCTGCTAGAATTTAGAAGTTTCCCAATGGCGAAGTTTTCTTTTTTCTTTGCGTATCAGCAAACCTTTTCCCGCCCCCCTATTAAGGCAGCTATTTTCCGATTTTCAAGAGATTCCCAAAGTGTGTCACAGTTTTTTCCTTTCACCCCCCTCCCTGCTTTTTTTTCCCCCATTTTTAGAAAGGGAAGGTTTTGCCATAAAGGGCCCAAACTTGAAGGCAGCCCTAAAAAGCCTGAAATCTATTCCTTCTTTTTTCCCCTTTTTACGGGGTCCCCTCGGGGCCCTGGGGTCGTCTGGCTTTTGGGGTCATTTTCTGTCTGTTTATCTGGGTTTTTTGGGCCCTGCTGATTATCGGGGTCTTTTTCTGTCTGTTTATCGGGTCTTTGCCTATCACTCCCTGCGTATCTTTCTGCCTGTCTGTCTGTCTGTCTCTGTTTTTCTTTTGTATTTTTTCTGTCTCTGTTTCTGTCTCTGCCTGTCTCTCCTGTGTTTTGTTTTTTTTGGTCACGGGTCTTTTTTTTATATCTGTCACCCCCCTCTTTTGTCTCTTGCCTATTTTATGTTTTTTGGGTATTTTCCCTCCCTTTTGTCCTCTAGTCTCTGTGTTTTTCTATTTTCTCTACACACCCCACCCACACACACTCACACACAAAAACCCCACACACACTCACACACCCCGCACTCCATACATACATACAACACACACACACCACACACACACACACACAAAACACACACACCACCCCAAAAAAACACCCCAACACACAATTTTTTTCTTCACTTTTCTTTCTCTATGAACTTTTCTACTACAGTGCTGCCAAAATCAGATAAAAGATGGGACTCTAAAAAGTACTTAGCCGTGATTGTGTCTGTAAGTTTAGGTGCTGTTCTGGGGGCCTCTTCATTTGACGGAAGGCACCACTGCACCTCGGCGGTCATTTCTTGTTTGCGAAAGTCAGTTTTCCAAATTTCTGGCCTACTCGGGCCCTGTATAGAGACACTGTAAATGGGAATTTTTAAAATGATTTTTAACGGGGCCCAAAAGAGACTGAAACATCTTTAATGTTTAAAAAGATTTTTAGTCTCAGAAAAGACCGATACATCGAATTTTGGGAATGATTTAGGGGGTCAGAACTGATACATCACCTTACGAATGATTTCCTTTGGGTTTGATTCTCGCAAAACCGGCTTTTCTGCCATATTCGAATTTTTTTTTATGTTCCTGGGCTTGAGAGGTTCCGGGGTTTCACGAATGGGGAGATTTTGTGAAATTGGAGAAAAGCAGCATAACCCCCACCATAAATATATATTTTAAAAGGAAAAGATGCAACATTGCTTGTCGATAAATATTTTAGTTTTTTTTTTAAAATCGTTTTTTTTCCCCCTTTTGGACCATAGTCTAGGATAAAAGCAACATCCCCCTCTCGTTTCATATTTTTAAGGGGGAAAAAAACAATAGATTCCCTATCTATGAAATTTTAAAAGAAAAAAATACAAAAAATTTTCCCCTCTTTGATGTTTATTTTCGAGGGAGAACCAAGCAACACTTTCTCTGCCCAAACCCCTTTTAGTTTATGAAAAAAAAAAGCAACTGTTAAAGCAGCAAACCCTTTTACATACACCACTCGTAAAACCCTGACACGCCCGTTTTCTGCCCTCCATCTTTTTTCAGAACTGCTTGGGACCCCACGCTGTTTTGGTGCAGTGGCATACTTTGGGGCTCGACTTCCCGCTGTTTGGGTTTGCACGCGGAACACGAGAGGTCCGTGACATGCCTCTTGATTTTTGGCAAGGAAAATTTCCTTTTTTAAATTGTTTGTTTTTGTGTTGTGTTTGTGTTGTTGTGTGGGGTGGTGTGTGTGTGTGGTGTTTTGTGTGGGTAAATTTTTGAAACGCACATTTTTTTTTTGTTTTTTTTTAAAGTTTTAGTTTTTTTTTGGGTTTGGGCCGGGTTCTTGGCTGGTTTTTTGAGTGGGGAGTTTTCAGGGGAGGGGTTTTTAAACCATCAAAAAGGGAAGAAGACGATCTGAAAAAAAAAGAAAAATTTAAAGGGCGTTAAATTTGGGATCCTATTGTGATTCACCACGGTTTTTTAAGAAGTGAACATGAATATTAAATCAAAACACGTGCATGCATTTTTTTGTGTATGTGCACAAAAATAAAATTGCAAAAAGGGCAAGTGTGTGTATGTATGTATGTGTTAGTGAGTAAAATAAAAGAGAGTGGGGTGTGAAATGAAAGAAAAGAGAGAGTGAAAATGAGAGGGGTGTGTTATGAAAGAGAGAGAAGAGAAGAGAGGGGAGAAAAGGAAGAGAGAGAGAGAGAGAGAGAAAAGAGAGGGGAGTGTGTGTTTTTTGTGTTTTTTGAAAGAAGTTTGGGAGAAAAAAGGGGGAAAAAAGAAAACAAACAAATATTTTTTTCGGAGGAGGGGGGTGGATGGGTGGTCTTCCATTTTCAAGTTAAAAAATTAAATTGTTTATCACTGGGGTCTACATGAAATTAACATTTTTTTTTTTTTTTAAATTTCCATTTGAATCTAAAGGGAACTTTTTGCCCCTGCTACTTAAGAAAACAATTTGTTTACTGCCCGACATACAGTTTAACATTTTTGCCATACCAATTGAGAAACAGAGAAGGTTAAGGGAAATTTGTAAAAAAAAAAAGACGAAGAAAATTAAACGAATCATTGATAACAATAACTCCACAACAAAACAGCAAAAAGGGCAAAAAAACAAAATTCAAAAGGCAGTACAAGAGGAAACAACACCCCAGGGGCCCAAAAAAAATTTGGGATAAAGCAAAATAACGGGGAAAATTGACAAGACAGACACAAAAAATTTTTTTTAGTTTTAAATTGAACTTTTTTTTTTTAAATAATTTTAAAACCCAAAAAGATAAGGACTAAAAAATCATTAAAAAATTAAAGAGGAAAAAAACCCGGGAAAAGAAAAAGGGAAAAAGAAGAAAAAAGGGGAAAAGGGGAAAAGGGAAAAAAAAAAAAGGGGAGGAGGGGAGGAAAAAGAAGAAGGTGGAGGAGGGGGGAAGAAAAAGGAAGGTGGAGGAGGGGGGAGAAGAAAAAGGGGAGGAGGAGGAGAAGAAGAAGAGGGGGAGGAGAAAAAGGAACGGGGGAAAGAGGAAGAAGCAAAAAAGAAAAGAAAAAAAAAAAAAAGAAAGCCCAAAAGTCCCTCCCACTACCTTACAGAAAAGCCTGAACAATGGGCCCAGACTGGGGCTGAAATTTTAAACCCATGTTTTGCATTGGGTATGGATACTTTAAGTTTTTTAGTAAAGTTCCTAGTTTATTCAATCACAGATAAACGAAAAAACTTACCCATCCAAAATGAAGAGAGAGAGAGAGAGAGAGAGAGAGAGAGAGAGAGAGAGAGAGAAGAGAGAGAGAAAAGAGAGAGAGAGAGGGAGGGAGAAAGAGAGATTTCAACTTTTACTTTAAAAGGGCCTTAGGCCCCAATACAAAAAAATTTTATGGGCATACAAAGAGAGCGAGATAGAGGGGGAGGGGGGGACAGAGAAAGAGAGAGAAGAGAGAGAGAGAGAGAGAGAAAAGGGGGGGGGGGGGGCAACATCTTTCAGGACAAAACCCTTTTACCCCCAAAAAATTTTAAAATTATGATGTCAAAACGCATTTAAACACAGAGACCCCAAAAACCACATCACACACGGGGAAAAATATGATCCTATCTTAATAATTATTGTTAACCCACACTGTTCTTTTTCACCCAATGCTCACGTCCCCAAAAAAGGTTTTATTCTCTTGCTGCACATCTGTTGATGGAAAAAAAGAAATGTTGAATAGTAAAAGTAGGGATTTTACCACCAAACCACCCTTTTGGAGTAATCTGCAAAAATTTAATTTTTATGGGTGTATCCCGGGGGTCCCAAGCTATGATTTGTTTATGACGTTTTGACGTACCTGGATATGGGAAGGGGTTAGGGCCCCTTAGGGAAGGGGAAAAAGGTTTTTATCACGGGGGAAAAACTTGTACACTATTGAAATTTTTGTTTGACTGTTTTTTTCTGCGTCTGGTGTTCTTTTTTTGGTTTTTTTTTTTTTTTTGGGGGGGTTTTTTCCTTTTATTTTGCTGTCCGTCTGCCCTGTCGTCCGTCTGTCTGTTTTTTCTTTTTTTTTCCGCTTTCTTTTCCCTTTTTATTTCTCTACGTTTCTCCCTTTTTGCTCTCCCCCTCTCCCCTTTTCTCCTCTTTTCTCTCTCCCCTTTTCTCCTCCCCTTCCCCTCTCCCCCTCCCTCTCTCACCCCCTCCGCTTTTCCCGCTCGCATCGCCCCCCGCCCCGGGCTCGCTGTCCCCCCCTTTTTGTGCAGCTATAAATGCGTTGAAACCTTTTGGGTATTCTGATTGGGAAAATGTTTTTTTTCATTTTGCACTTTTAAAAAGGACGACCCCACCCCACCCCCCCTCAATGTGTATATATCCCTTTGGGGCCCAAAAAAACCCCTTTAAAAAACCTTTTGGGGTCTTGAGTCCTCTTTTTCCCATTGTTTTTTTTCCTTTAAAAAAAATTTCCCTTTAATGGCAAAAATGTCATTCCCACTTTAACTGCCCAAAACACCGGGGCTGTCATCTGTAAAGTATCATGACACCCCTTCTTTATGTTTTTGGTTAAGGGACAAAAGGTGGGGGAAACAGATCCAAAACCCAAAAAGTTCAGAACCCCAAAATAAAACCTATAGGGTTCTTTTTTTTCCCTTTTTTGTTTGACCTTCGAGGTGTCTTTTCGGTCAGTTTGCCCTCTCTCTGTGTCTCGCCCTCTCTTTCTCTGCCCCTTTGTCTCTTTGTATCCCTCTCTGGTCTCTCTTTTCCTCTTTCCCCTGTGACCTCTCTCTTGTCTCTCTGAAATCTCTCTCGGGTCAAATTCGCATTGGGCATTCTCCCTGTCTCTCCTGTCTCGCTCTCGGTCTTTTCTCTCTCTGTCTCCCCTGTATCCCCTCTCTGTTTTCTCTTTTTTAACCTCTTCTGTCTCTCTCAAATCCTCTCTCTTCTTTCTCTTGTTTCTGTTCCCATATCTCCTTGTTCCATGTTCTGTTGACCCTCTGTCTCTCTTTTTTTGGCCCCTTGGTCTGTCTGTCTGCCCCATAGTATTTTATGTATGTCCCCCTGTCTGTCTCAGTCTGACTATCTGTTTATGTCTGTCTTTTTGACTCTGTGTCTCAATGTGCCCTTTTCTATTTTCCCCCTGTCGTCCATCTTTCTGTCTCGGTTATGTATTTCTATCTTCTGTTTTTCTGTCTCTGCCCATCCCCCCTCCCTCTTTGTAAAAAATTTATCATTGACTGTACCTGTCACAAAACCGGGGCTGTCATCTTTTCATTATCATGCTACTCTTCTTTAATTTTTTGGGTTTAAAGGGGAAAAAAGGGTTGGCCAATCACAGAAAGCCAAATTTTCAGACTCCCCAGAGAATACACTCTATATTTTCCCTTTTTCTTGGCTTTTTGCCGCTTTTTGTTCTTTTATTTTTCCGGGTTTCACCCTCATTCTTTTTTCTTTCCTCCGTTTCTCCTCTTTTTTCTATTTAACTTTGGGGAAATCGCTGCGTGTGTCTCTTTTTCCTCTGTATTGCTGTCTCTTCCCATTTTTCATCGCCCCCTGCCTCCCTGCCTCCCTGTCTTATGTTTTGCCTGCCTCCTCCTGCCTCCTGCCTGTCTTTTATTCGCCTGCCTGTCTGTCCCTCATTCCCTTCAATTTTTTTCAGTCGCAAATAAAATCTTTTTTTCTTTTTCCCTCAGCTAAGCCCCAAAGGGTTTTCCCAAATGCGAGTTTTTCTGGGGTATGCTCCTTTTTCCCCCCACCCTTTAAAATAATAGAAATTTAATAAAATTTAATAAAAATAAAATAATAATAATAATAATAATAAAAAATAATTTGGGAATTTGTAATAGCGCTAAAAACTTGCAAAGAAAAAAATCAAGCGCTTGCATTCAACTTATTCTTACAGCTGCTTTCCCGACTTTTCGAAAGAATCTAAAAATACATTTGCCCAAAATTGTTAAAAAATACAATATTATACTTTGTACCTGTTCTTTTGGCTTCAGATATGTGTTCATTTTTTGTTTAAGGGGGGTTTTCTGCCCAACAGAAGCGAACATATCCCCCCTCGCCCAACACTTATTACCCCCCCCCCCCCCCCCCCCCCTCCCAAACGCTAATTTTTTCTCCCTTGATTTTTTGGGTTGGGGTACCCCGGGGTCTGTCTCTGTCTTTCTGAAAATTCTCACTGTGTCGTGTCTGCCTGGCTACGAATTATGTTTTCTTTTCCCCTTCCCTGCCTGAGTTTTTTTTTTGTCGGTTCGGGTTCAATTGCCCTGTCTGTCTATCTGTTTTCTCGCCTTTTGTCCACATTTTCCTTTCCTCTCTCTCTCTCTCCTCCCCTCTCTCTCTCTCTCTTTTCCTCCTCTCTCTCTCTCATCTCCTCCCTCCCCTCTCCTCTCCCCTCCTCTTTCTGTCCCTCACCCTTTTTAAGCCTTTTCAGCTTTTTGGGTTTTCTCCCCTCCCCTTTTTCCCACTCCTCCCATTTCCCCCCCCCCCTCCCCTCACACACACACCCACACACAAAACCAACACACACCCCCACACAAACACACACCACACACCAAAAAAAACAAAAAAAAAAACAAAAGAAAAAAGCGACTACAAAAGTACCTGGGTACAAACCCTAACACCAAAAAAACTACAACCCCTTTTTCCCTGCTTACTACCCATTCATAAATGTGTATGACCTTGACCCTTTGGCTGCACGGGCGTGCCCCCCCCCAATGCCTTTCCTGACGGAGGTGTTTTGGCAAGGGCAGATGAGGAAAAGGTGGGGTGAGGTGAGGAGGAGGGGATCCCCCATGGGGGGGGGGGCCCCCAGTGTCATCATTTCATTTTAATTCAAAGCTTCTTTCTGTTTTCTGGGGGTTAGTCAGGGAAATATGTAACACCAAATTTTTGGGGGTGGGGGGGGTTTGGGGGTTTTTGGGGGAGGGTATGTCTGCAGGTATAAATCATTTTCTTGTTGAAAAAGTTGGGTTTTTTGGGGGGTTTGTCTGTGTGGTTTTGTTTTGTTTTGCCCTTTTTTAACTTTTTGTCTGATTTTTGGGTTGGGTTTGGGGGAGGGGGGGTGTGTGGTTTTTTGTCTGTCCCTTTTTGTGTCTATGTTTATGTCTTGTCCCCTCGGGGGAAAACCCCCCTCCCCCTCTTTTCTCTCTGTGTGTTTCCCTTTCTCGGCTCTTGATAACTCTCTATCCATCTCTCTATCTATTTTTGTTTCTATTTCTCTCTTTTTTTTCACTTTCACAAAAACGCACACTCAAAAACACACACACACACACACACACACACCACACACACACACACCCCCGGTACTGGGATATTTTTACAGTAAATCATTTATTCTTTTATCTTTTCAAGGGGGAAAACAGAAAGAGAGAGAGAAAAGAGAGAGAGAGAGAGAGAGAGAGAGAGAAGAGAGAGAGAAGAAAACTACAGAGAAAAAAGCCACCCCAGACAGACGGGCAGACTCCACAACACCCACCCACACACCAAAACACACACACAAACACACACCACAAACACACACAAAACACACACACAACACACACCACACACCCCAACACACACCCCACCCCAAAACACTCTCTCTCCCTCTCTTTTCACTCTCCTCTCTCACTCACCCCAAAAAAAACACACACACACTAAACCCCCCCCCCACACACACACACACACACACATCGAAAGACAAACACACCCCCAAAGATAGAAAAGACGAGCAGTTTAAAAAATTTGACGAAAATGTGGATGAAAATAGGCAGAAACAAAATTTTAAATTTATAAAGTCGAAAAGTGCCCCTTTTCCTTTAAATGCATTTTGGCTCTCTTGGCTGATGATACCCTCAAGATACTGGCTTCGGGGAGAAGGATTAAATTAAGAAGAATAAAGGTTCAAAAGGGCCCTAAAAATAAATGACTTATAAAAAACCCCCAAAAAGAAAAAAAACCCTTTTGCTTCCCTTTGGGGATCCCCCAGGAAGCCTGTCAAATATAAAAAAGAAACCCCCCACTTTCTAAAATTATGGCTAAAAATTTCCCTCTTTCTACCCCTTTTCTTTTGGTTCCTCCCTTTGGTTCCTTTTTTTTCTTGTCACCCCCGTCCTTCTATTTTTCTGCCTTCGGGGCAATTCCCTGCCATTTTTTCCCCCCAATGACGAAAAATCTTTCGCGCTGGGCCGGTTAAGCCCCCTGACAAAATCAGGCCCAGCGCAACCGCCCTGACAAACAAGGAACGTTTTTTTTTTTTGTAAAAAAAAAAAGGGGCAGGTGAAAAATTTAGACCCAGAAAGCAGGAAAAAAGACAAGAAAGAGGCGACAGGAAGAAAAGGAAGCATTTAGAAACAAAGAAGAGATAGAAAAGGGGGAATTTCCTGGCACAAAATTTTCCAAAGGGGTGGGCGGGGAAAGGGTGAATTTTCCCATCAGTACGACTTACACCCGCCGAGCCCTATAAACCGCGCGCGAAGGCGTGCCCCGGGGCGCGATTTGCTCACTTGAGCGCGCGTGTGTGGGGGGGCGCCCCGCGGGGTGAAAGGGCGCGTGCGCATAGCACGTGTGCGCGTGCGCGGGGAGGGCATCCCGGGGGGCGAATATGTGTGCGCGTGACCATGTGCCGCGTGCGCCTGCCCCCGTGTGGGGGGGGCGCCCCCGGGGGTTTGGGGGGGCTCGGCGCATATGCCGAGTGCGCGTGACGCAAAGGGCGCATAGCGCGTGCGCGGCGTCTGGGTAAATGCGCGTTTGCCGCGCCCTTTATTTTGGACTGCGCGCGTGGGGACGCGCTGCGCGCCCCCTATATACCGAGGCCCCCGTGAAACAAAACGCACGCACTTTTGGGCCCACAACGTTAAATCCTTGGTTCCTTTTTTTTCGTAAGAGTAGGCCATTTTTTGCCGGGGGGAAACAGATGACAAAATTTTTACAAAACCGCAAAACACACGGGATTTGCATGTAAAAAACCCCCATGCTTATTTTCATTTTACTCGATAAAAAAGAAAAAAAAAAGGGTGGGGTAAAACCCAGTCTAAGGGTAGGGAAGGGCCTGTAAACCGCTGTAATAAGTCAGGTGTGTTTTTTACGTTCAGCCCACAGTGTAGCATAGTGAAATATAGCCAAGGTTTTCATCCTTTTATTTGAAAGGGAAATTGGGAAAAAATTACAATTATTTTTACCCCGACTTTTAAAAAAAGGGGAGTGTTCGAGATCTTGTCACATATTCAAAACCCAAACACAATCATAAAAGGAAAATCTAAAACCCAAACACAATCATAAATGAAACCAACGCTAAACACAACATAAATGGGGAAATCTACCTAAACACAAACCCTAAAAAGGAATCTAAAACTAAACACAAAACATAAATGGAACCTACGCCCAAACCAATCATAAATGGGAAATCTACGCTAAAAAATAAATGGGAAATCTACGCTAAAAACAACAAAAAATGGATTTTTTGAAAAAAGACCTTGGGGAATTTTTTTTTCTTTTTATATATGGGTTTGGGGGTTATTTTACAAACAATCATTCTGCAGTTTTTTTTTTCCCTTTCGTTTTTATTTTAGCTGCGAGCCGGCTACCCAACCCTAACTTCAGCCCTTTTTTTTTGAGGGGGAGGTAGGCTTTTCCCAATGCCTGACCAGCATGGGCACAATGGGGCCCACCAACTGACTTTTTTAAATTCCCTTTTTAATTTTTTTACATTTTAAACATCTGACAAATTTTCGGGGGTTTAAATTTCCCCTGGGGTTTTTTAAACACAGTGACTAAAAAAAGTTTTTTCCCAAATTTCCCGCCCTTTTTCTCCAAAAGCCAGAAAGCTCAGACACCCGAACGATTTTATAAACCATCAGCTTGTGAATCTGAAAGTAAAAGCGAGTTGTCAAACTTGTATTTTTTCTCAGGAAAGAAATTTTTTTGGGAGACAAGGGGGCCGTGGTGGGGTTTCTCAAACCCCATTTAAAAAAGAAAAAATCTAAAAATTTTAAACCGAATTTTTTAATTTTTTACAAAGGGTCATGAAATAGAAAAGCAATGCCCGGGTTTCAACCACTTTGTGTGTTGGGGTGGGTGTGGTGTGTGTGTGTGTGTGTGTGTGTGTGAAAATCCCCCTAAAGGGAAAAAAAATTTAAACCATTTCCCATAGGCAAACTTGGGGTTTTCACATTTGAAACGGGTAAAAAATTTTGGTTTTTTAAAAATTTTTCCCCCCCCTTGTACATTACCAGTTTTGGGGTTCTAGAAGTTAACTGGATTTAGGACAAACTTTTTTTTTTTTAGGGGGTGTAAATAAAAGAAAGGAAACAAATGCTAAAACTTGCAAAAATACAAGCAAAATTTTAAAATTTAAAATTTTTAAAAAAAAATGCCCGACAAATTGGGGTTTTTAATTTAAAACCCCCCCATTGGAATAAAAAATTGGGAAAATGCTTCAAATTTAAAATTTTTTTTTAAATAAATTTTTCATAAAACTTATGTTTACACTGGGAAAGAAGGGAAAAAATGGGGAGGGGTCAGCATACAAAATAGAGGGCATTACATAGCTTAAAAACTCCCCCCACTAGGAAAACTTTTCAAAATCCCTTTTCCAAAAAATTTTACATAAAGAGGACAATTTTTAAGACATATTTAAACCCCTGCCTTTAGTTTTTATGACAAACCCAAAATTTTACAAGCCAACCAAAACCCACATATACACCCTTCATTTACAATGAAAACACGTTGGGGATTGCTTGGAAAAAGTTAAAATCAAATAGACCATTTTTAAAGCCTAATAAACTGAGAAAATTTTAAAACCCCTAAAGATAAATGCAAAAAAAAAAAAAAACACCTTTACCCCGCAAACCCTCCCCACAAAAAACCCCTCCCGAGCACAATTTTTAAAAACACTTTGTAGTTCATTTACAAAGGGCAAAAGTTTTTGTTTTTGGGGAAAAATTTAAAAGAAACCCCTTTTTTGGGTCCCCAACTTTAAAAGAAATTTTGCTTCTGTTTATGTAATGGAAATCAAAGACGCCAGGGGAGATAATAGACAGGAGAGATAGGAAACTAGTCCCCATTAATGGGCCCGGGGCGCTATGACCTGAGTATGGAAACGTCCCCAAAATAAGATAAAACAAAAGCAAAAAGAAAAGTTTAAAAGGACAAAAAATACTAAATGCGTGCAATTTTATGCACAATGACAAAAAGTTTCCTTTTTCCAGATTTTTTAAAACAAAAGGGGTAAAATGGGGAAAGTGTTCCCGAAACCTAGGGATCATTGGGGGAAAAAGATGTTAAGACTTCATTTTTTCCCCAGGGGCCAGTTACTTTTAGGGGCCCCGCCCGTCTCCTCTCCCCCGCTCTTTCCCCCCTGTCCCCAAAAGCCCGGGCCCGGAACCCTTTTTGGCGGGGGAAAATAGGGGGCCTGTACCGAAGCGCTCGAACGGTCACCAGCCAAGAGGCCCAAAACCCCTTGAACGCTGCCCAACCTTTCTCAGGGAGAGCAAGTGCTCCACCACCCAGCTACCCGCCTGTTCTAAAAGGGAAGGGTGGTAAATAAGATGAACCAAAATCCAAAATTTTCCTTTTTCAAAATCTGCAGGGTTTTTTGCACCAAAACATTTACAGAGTTTTCAGTTTTAATGTTTAAAGACGCAAATCGAGCAATTTTGAAAAAGAATTTTTTTAGACCAAAGGGACGCAGGGATAATTTTCGGTGGGTAAACTACCCATGGTATACCATTCCTTAGTTTTGTCTGCAGCGTACCACGCACAAAAAACACCACGCACGCACGGGACGTACGCACGCAACCCCACACACACACACACACATCCCCCTTAATAACAAACCCCCCTTTTTTTGCTTGTATCCTCCCCATCAAGTACTTTTTTCCCCCATTTTTCTAAAACCAGCATCTCCTACTTTTGGGTTTTTCTCGTTTTTTTTTTTCCAAAAATTTCAAACCCCAAACCCCTTTAAAAAAACCTCTAATCGTGAAATTCCCAAAATGGTTTTTTAATTTAAAAAACTTTTTAAAATACTTTCCCCCCAAAACCCCCTCCTCCCCCCCCCCCCCTTTATCATAAAGTTGGACTGCCCCCCTCCCCCCAAACCCCATCCTCAGTCAAACACCTTTCCCCCTCCCAACGGACCAAACATTTAAAAAACCCCCCCCCCCCTCCCCATCACCCCCCCTAACCCCCTCCGCCCCCCCATTTTTCCCCCCCCCCCCCACCCATTTATCCTCCCTAACACCTTTTCCCCTTAAAAATCTACACCCCTGCCCCCCTCCAAATTCCCCCTCCCAATTTTACCAGAACCTTTTTAAACCCTACCCCCCTCCTCCATCCCCCTCCCCCCCATCCCCCCCCCCCCATTTTTTTCCCTCTCCTCCATCCTTCCTACCCTCCCCTTTTCCCCCCATTAAATTTTAGCAACCCCTGCCCTCTTCCCACCATCGGGAAGAAGAAACAAAATTTAAGGGTTTTGCCACGTGTCAACTTTACACACGTTTTTTTCTGCCCCGCCGTTTTTGGGCCCCCATGTAAAAAGGGGCCCCCAGGGTTTTTTGTGGGAAACGAGTTAGGTTTAAATTAGTAAATTTAAAATTGTTTAAATAGGGGCCCCGGGGCTGTCTGTCACTTGGGGCGGGCTGAATGTTAAAAAAAGAATACATGTGGACACAATGATAGCGCTTAAGACAAAACGGGGGTGTAGCCGTAGACCAGTGGTAATATATTATAGCCGCAATTGTATTACGGGGCCCTTTTAAAAATGAATCGAAAAGTCCCCGACAACTTTAAAAAGGGTGTGCATTGTACTTCGAACAGCACAATTCCCCCGCTTTTGGGGTTTTTTTTGCTACCCCCCCCAAAAACCCCCGAAAAAAAAACTAAAAAAATGAAAATCTAGTGGTTTTTAAAAACACGTGGGAAAATCTTGTGCACATGTTTAAAAACCTTT
This sequence comes from Rapana venosa, assembly GCA_028751875.1. Taxonomy (NCBI): domain Eukaryota; kingdom Metazoa; phylum Mollusca; class Gastropoda; order Neogastropoda; family Muricidae; genus Rapana; species Rapana venosa. The sequence continues at coordinate 13,164,994 of CM054153.1, forward strand.
TTCCACTTCATGGGGAAAAGGGCCAAAAAATGCATACACAAATTGTAATAAAGGATTTCGAGCCCCCAAAAATATTTTTTAACAATTCGCATCCCTAATTTTTCGTCATTTAAAATTTTCCCGACATAAAATTTTAACGGGGATGGGATCCTTTTGTAAAAAAAAAAAAGCCCAAAATTTAAAACCCTTAGGAAAAAGTAGCCACCCCCATTTTTTAATCTTCCCCGCTTAAAAGTGCAATCCCTGCCCCCCCTGAACACCTCCCCTTCCCCCCGCCTTCCTCTCCCACCCCCCGATTTCCCTTTCCCCCAAAATTTCCTTAAACACACGCACGCCCACCACACAACACACACGTGGCCACAACCCCACCCACACTACACCCTCACTACCCCCCACAACTGCTACTACTACTACTACAACCAAACCCCTAATACCATTTTTTGGCGGGTGCGCTGCGCTTGGGTGCAATTATCCATCAAACCACTCCCTCTCTCTCCCCCCACCCCCTTTTTCCTCTCCTCCACCCCCTCTCCCCATTTTTAAAAAAAAAACGCTACTTTCCACTCTTCATTTTAATTCAACTCTAAAAAACAATATTTTAAAGGAAAAGCTAAACCAAATGGCAAACCACAAATTTTTCCCCCAAAAAACTTTTGAAACTTGGTTTCCAAATTTTATCATTCCGAATTAGATTTGTTTCCCAAAACTGAATCAAAAAAGTCCCGAAGACCAAAATTTAAAATTTTCAATGCCAAAAATGGGAAGAAACCTGGATTTTCCTAAAAAACCGTACTGCGTCTAAGTCATCTCATGACCAGGATTTTTTTTAAAAAGGGGAAATTTTTTCCCAGGGCTTTTTTTTTTGCGCGTTTTTTTTCTTCCTCTTGGGGGAAAATTATTGGCTGTCAAATTTTTCCCTTTTTTAATTTTTTAGGCTCCCGACATCTACTGCCCCAAAGCTGCTTAGGTTATGGAAAAAATATTTTCCTATTTTTTAGTAAACATTTTTCCCCTTCTAAAAAAACAAAACAAAAACACAAACCCAAAAAACTTTATAAACCCCCCCCGACCATAGAATCCATTCAGGGGCCCTTTTTTTTTTAAAAAAAAAAAAAAAAAAACGCAGCTTAAAACCAAAAAAACATGAAGCAAATTCAAGGGCCGATTATCAAAAAATATCTTTATAAACATTCAAAACCCTTAAAAAAAAAATGTTTGCTAGTCCCAAAAGGCATATCAGAGGGAAAATTTCTTTTTTGTCCCTGGTTATGCCGGGGTTTTTTTTCCCTTCTCTCTTTTCTTATGAAAGCTATGGGCCCCTACCAAACATTGTTAATCAGCTTCCCCCCCACCCCCATAAAAAACCAAAGTAACTGTTTTACATCACTACAACTTTTTATGATTTCAAACTTTTTTTTAATGCTTTTTTTCTTTCGCAAAAAATACCTTTTTTTTTGTTATTTTTTTGCTTTTTTTTCTGGGACTAAATTTAATTTTTTTTTTGCTCTTAAAAAATCCCTGCATCATAATTGGAAAAATTGGTGTTGGAAAAAAAAATCACAATGTCAGTATCCCCATCTGCATAGGCATGGAGTTTTTGTGTTTTTTGGGGGGAATTACATGCTTTAAGAAGAACAATATACCTCAATACATTTGGGGCCCAAAATTTAAAGTTTTTTTCATAACCAATCAATAACCCCGGATTTTTATTACCAAAAAAACCAAAATCTACTCATTTGCAGCTCCCCCCGACCACAAAGGGCCCTATTGGGGGTGTCACCTTTTCATTGAAAAAAAAAAAAAATTAAAACTGTGCAACTTTTGCAGATATAAAAAGGGGGGTAAAAAACCCCAACCTTTCTGACTGATTTTTTATCAACCCCGACCCAAACCCCAAAGGGCAATTTCCCGGGCCGGGCACCGCGTTTTGGAAGCCCCCCCTGTGTGATATTGTGGTGGTAAATATTTTCAGAAAAATTTCAGTGGTGGGCACAGTTTCCCCCCCTTTCAAACACTCTCCGCTCCTTCCATCCTATTTTCCCGCCCGGTGCTAATTTGGGAAAAAAAAAACGACCCCCCTTTGGACTTTTTAAAAGGAAGGGGCTAACTTAAACACTGGGGCCCCGGACCCTTTTACTAGTTATCTGGATTTTTCTCGCGCTGTGAGGGACGAGCATAATTGTTTGATAATTTTTTTCCCATTTTTTCTAACCCCAACCCCAATCGGTATCAGGGCCTGCTTATAACAGTTTTTTTCCCAGTTCCCCTCCAATCTTGTTGTGTTCTATAGTTCAAGGGTAGCCTCTGTAGATATGGGGTTGTCCTCTTTCCCCCTTACCTTACCCCGAAGTCTGGGAAATGACTTCAAAAACAGTCGACTGCTCGGTACTTTTTGGTTTGGGACCAGAACCCCTGAAAACGGCCCAAAAAAACAACAAGAAACCCTTAGCGACCCCCGACTTTTACAAGAACACAATCAATCCACTTTAAAAAAATACCCATTTTTTTATCGGGAAAAAACCGGGAAACCCCGAAGTTTTTCCCTGTTAAAAGATTCCCGAAGAAGCGAAATTGATCTTAGAAAACCTGCGGGCCCGTTGTGTATTGCCCCGCCGAACCCCAAAAAACCTTACTGGGGGTTTTCTCGAAAATTCCCTGCGAAAATAACATTTTTTATACAAATTATTTTTCGCTACATTTTTGTCCCTTTCTCAAAACGGGTTTTGGGATATGAATAAAATAAAAACTCAGGGGTGGCCAGATTTTAAAATAGTGCCCAAAGTCCCAAACGGGAAATGGGGTAGCCTAGTGGGTTTGAGCGTTTCGCTTTTAATCTAAAGGGCCCGGGTTTTTGAGCCGCAAAGAGACCCCCCCCTCCCCTCCCCTCTCCCCCCAGGGAAATTTGAAAGCCCCCACTCCCTTCCCCCGAACATGTTTCGGGTGCACTAAACCGGGGCCATGTGCGAACGCACTCAAATATCTTGCGCCCTTGTTTAAAACCCCTTTTTTACCTTTTTTGGAGGAGTAGGCCCCTTGCAAGCTTTGGGAGGAAAAAGGTGAAAAAAGAAAAAAAGAAAATAAACCCCCATAAAACCTGTTGTATTTAACATCCCCATAAACGAAATACAGCTACCTTAATGGGGATTTAAAAAGCCACTTTTCCTTTAAAGGTATTAAAAAAAAAGTCCACTCCTTAAAGGGAGTTTAAAAAAAGATGGGATACACAATAATTTTCACCATTGGGGAACACAAATGGCAATGAGGCTACCCCTTTTGAATAGTGGGGGGCCTTTTTTTCTTACCGGAAGTTAAGATACAAAAAACTTAAAAACAAGCTTTCATACGCTCTGGTGTGATTAAACACAACCCCCCAAGTTTAATGGGAGCTACCTTAATGATGGGCCCAAAAAAAAAAAGGTCGCATACACAAAATCTCACTGTTTTGGAAAAAACCTCGAAGCCTAGAAGGGAAAAACAAACAAAACAAAGTCTGTACTTTCGTTTGGGGAGTTTTTGAAACTCCGGGTGCATCGACGTCGGGCTTGGGACCTATCGCACACACACATGTCAGAGACACAATGCCCCCCTAACTGCGATAAAGATCCCCACGACTGGGTTTTAAAAACACCAAACCAAACTTCTGAGGATTCAGAGCAAGAAGGGGGACCCAGAAGGGCGAGAAAGGCTTTTGGAAAAAAAATGTTTGGGGGGGGTGAGGTGGGCCCCCTTCCCTTCCCTGAGCACTGAAGGTTTTGAAGGGGTTTGGGAGGGTGTGCCGTTGTAGACATCTCAAAAACCTAATCCTTGTTTCGGGCGTGACACGCTAAAGGGGGGCTCCCTTCGTTACCTTTTTCGGAAAGTTTAACGGAAAAGAAGCTTTCAAACCCGTGGTCTGAGCCCCCGCGGAAAAAACTTCAAGGGGCAAAGGGTTGGGCGGGCTCAGAAAACCCTAAATGACGGCTGCTGTTGGGAAAACTGTGCACAAAACGCGTTGGCAGATAACCCGTACGACTCGCCGGGAGAGTGTGCCAAGGGAGGGGGGTTTCGTGTTCGGGTACTTTGGGAACCTTGCCGTTTTCCCACCTCGGGTTTTACTCCCGGAAAGGGGGGAGTCCAAAAAAAAAACCCCAGTCCCTTGCTGCTCTCCCCCAATTTTTGTCCCGAATGTTGTCAAGATGGAAGGTCGTATAGAAAGCCACCTATCTATGAAAGCCCCCAACTCCCTACCTACCTTTGCTGTTTAATCCAAAAAAGATAAGAAAGGCCCTGGATTGTTCTAGATCCCCGGGGAACGGGAACCCCGCTTGGGGCTAGCGCTAGGTCTGGCCCCTTTAGGGGTTTGACGCCCGCACTTCCACCTACCCTTTCCCCTCTAAACCCCTATCTCCCAACCCTCCAGCATCTTTTACTGAATCATGGGGGCTTGGGCAAAGTTCAGGTCATGTGCTCAACATCGTGGGCCCTTTGGGGTCTCCCTCAAACATCTCTGGTGAGAAGGGGCACGATCACTGGCGAGGGTCTGGGGGAGAAAAACCATATAAAAACAAATCATTTCGTAGTCTAAAGGAAAAAACATTCTTTGTAAATGGTGGGAACTAAAGGCCCCAACCTGTGTTGGGAAAATTTTTCAAGATTACAAGTTTGTCGCTCCTTACCACTGATCTCCGCCCCCCCAACAGGTTAACTTCTTTCGAAACAACTTTTGGGAAGGGATGCAATTTTTTTGCACAATTTTCTTAAAAGGGAAACAACGTTTATTTTGAAATTTTTTAAACATTTTTGCTTTTTTTCCCTTTAAAAGCTTTTTAAAAAAAGACCTAGGGCAGATTTTTGTGTGTGTGGGGGGGGGGGGGGGGGGGGGGGGGGGGAGGAAAGCCCGCAATCGGGTGCGCGGTGTATGTAATTTTGCATGCCCTGGGGTCCCTGTATATGGGGTGAGTGAAGGGGAGTGTTTAGGAGTGTGTGTAAAGCGTGTGTGGTGATTTGCGAGTGATGACGAGTTTTCGATGAGAGAGCGATGAGCGAGTGGGGAGTGTGTGGGGCGAGGGACCGCGTGCTAAAAGTTGTTTTCACGCGCGCCCCATTTCGGGCGTGTTTTAGGATTTAAAATTCCCATTTACCTTTTGGGTCTTTAAAGACCAACAATAAACCATTTACTTAAAACGTTTTTTTTTTTCCCAAAAACCCAAGTGCACCTCCCATAACCCATCCAAAATTCTAAAAATTTCCCCTAGACTCCGATGGGAGACAATGCAAACAGGGCACCCCCTTGAGGCAATTAATTTCTGGGTTGGGGGGGTTTGGGGGGGGGGGGGGGGGGGGGGGATGGGGGGTAGCCCAGTTGTTAAGCGTTGTGCTTTCAATTTTGAAATACCTGCGTTCCCAGCTAAACCCCTGAGACCCCATTCCAGAGGGTTTAAATTCCCCCCCCCCCCCTCCCCCCCCCCTGGTGTTATCATACGACCCATCCAAACCCCTACCCACATCGAAAGCTAATTTCAATAAAAACCCTTTTTAACCCCCAGGGCCTTGTGTGAATCATTTCGCCTATTTTTGCGCACCGTTAAAAACCTGTTTTCGCCTTTTAGAAGACAAATCATTGCGTTCAGTTAAAAACAGCGGAAATATAGATTCGTTAAAAAAAATGCATGGGACACTGGTGTTTTAAAACAACCCCCCCCTAAACCGCGGAAGCGGGTAAACCCTTTAAAAGGTGGGGAAAAATCCCCGGGCGGGTACCCCCAATATTTCACCATTTGGGGAAAAACCCCGCAGTTCTAACCGAGGGAAAGAAAGGGAAAAAAAAATTAAAACTAAAAAAAAAGGGAAAAAACAATGAAATGTTTGAAAATTCTCTTTCCCCGAAGAACGATGATTTCTGGCAGGGATTTTTTTTTTCCCCCCTTTCCCCGCCTGGGCATCGCAGGGTCGGTACTTTTTGTCCCGATCTCCCCGCCATGGACATCGGAGGGAGCCTTTTTTGTCGCACTGCCCTTTTGCATCAGGGAAGGGACTTTGTGTCATCTTTTTGGGGTTTGATGTTTTTTGTTCATTTGCCCTTTAGGATGTAGCTTTGTGCATCTATATCACAGGATGGTAGCTTTGGGGTCACTTCTATCAGGGTGGAAACTTTGTGTCATTTGCAACAAAGGGTGGGACTTTTGGGGTTTTCACTCCTGCCTTTTCATCAGGGTTAGCTTTGTTTTCAAACTCCGCCTTTTGCATCAGGATGGGCTTTGTGTTACATCTCCTGTCTTCTGCATCAAGGGTGGTAGTTTGTGTTACCCTCTCCTGCCTTCTGCATCAGGGTGGTAAACTTTGGGGTTACACTCCTGTTTTCTGCATCAGGGTGGGAGCTTGTTTACCCCTGCCTTTGCATCCCGGGTGGGAACTTTTTGTCATTTTTCAAACAAAGGGGACTTTGTTTTTACATCTCCTGCCTTTTTGCATCAGGATGGCACCCTTTTTGTTTTCATCTCCTGCCCTTTTCATCAGGAAATTTGCTTTGGGGTCAAATATTTGAACAGGATGGGACTTTGGTCTCTATTTTTCAAACAGGGTGGGGAGCTTTGTGTTTCAAAAACCCCCCGCCCCCTTTTGCATCAGGATGGTAAACTTGTCATTATTGCATCGGGTGGGAAAATTTGTTCTGCTCGTTTGGGGCCACCTGAAATAAAAACACATAATACAGGTAAACCCCAATTTTGCGAATAAAAAAAATAATTTCTAGCAGGGTTTTGGGTTTAATTTTACTGTCACTAACAAAATTGGTAGTGGTTCCTTGCTAAGGTTTGGGGGGTGTCACAAAAATTTGGGGGGACAATTTCAAAGTATCCATTTTTTTTCATTTCATGGGCATAGCCACCCCCGCCAAATAAAAAAAACCCGTTCCGGCCCCTTTTTTTGGAGTAGGGCCAAAATGTGCCAGTTTGAAACAAACAGAAAAACAAGAAAAACACACCCAAACCCCCGAAGCCGGGAAATTTTGCACCCCAAATTTTTTTTTTTGGGGGGGGGGGAGGGGGTGGGGTGGGTGTGTTTTAAACCCTCGTTCACGCAAAACTCTCACCATTGGTAAACCTCGGAGCTCTAGCCGAGGAAAAACAAAAGAATCAGGGGGCGGGGGAAAAGGGGGGGAAGGGGGGGGGGGGGGGGGGGGGGGGGGGGAGGGGGGGGGGGGGGGAAGGGGGTGGGGGGGGGAGGGGGTGGGGGGGGGAGTGGGAGGTGGGGACGGGAAAAATGGGGGGGGTGCAGGAAGGCCTGGTGGTTTAAACATCGCGGGCCCGCGCTTTGGGCAAACCCGGGGGTCGATCCCGGGTTTTAACCACCGCCCTTTGACCTCCCCGGGTAACCGTCCCCCTAAATAAACCCGAGGCCCCCGTGTGCGAACGCACGCAGAACATATGTTGGGGGGCCCACGCTTTAAAAAAAAAGTTTAAAGCATTCGGGAAAATTAAGCTCTTGGGTTTTCCGGGGGGAACGGAGGGCAAAATTTACAAAAACTGGGATTTACACACGGGGACTGAATGTAAAGAAAATCCCCACCAGTGCTTATTTCCCCTTTTTCCTCGGAAACGGAAAAAATAATCGGGTGAGATTGTGAAACTTGGGGCCCCTGTGTTGAAAGCAAGCACGCAGAAACCCCTTTTCACACACGTTAAAAAATTTAATAATATATGGGAAATTTTATAACGCTGAATCTTGTAAAAAACAAAAAAATACCCGTCATTTTTTCGAAAAAGTACCCACGGGTTTTGTTTTAAAACTTCCTTTCCCCCAAATCAGAATGCGGGTACCTTAAAAATGGGGGAAAAACGGTCCCCAAAAAAGCACCAAAAAAACTCTTTCCCTTTGGTGAACTTTGGGGGTGGGATTTGAGAAGGGGAAAAAAAAATTTTATTTAAAAAATTTAAAATAGGGGGCCCTGCTGAGGACGCCCCCCCTTTTCCCCTTTGTCCTTTTCCCCCAAATTTTTAAAAAATATCGTAAGAAAGGGGTTTCCCCCTTCAAAGTATTCCTTTACATTTCTAAATACCATTATCAAAAGGAGGGGGGGGTGGCAGGAAGGTTTTAAACCTTTGTTCAAAAACCTTTTTTCCCCCTAAAATAAAAACCCCGAGGTTTTTGGGGTTTTGATTCCCCGCCCGCTCTTTTTTCCCCCCCGTTTTGGGGCCCCAAAAAAATCGAAAAACAAAATCCTTCAGGGTGATAAATATAAACCGAGGCCCCCCTTTACGGGAAAGGGACGGAAACCCTTTGCGCATAAAATTAAAAGGGCCCCTTCCCCTTTCGGAAAAGGGGGCCAATTTTTGTGCCGGTAAAACGAAACCAAAAAACCACATGCACACAGGTGTGGTTTTAAAAAACCCCCCCACGCATCAGAATCGGCTGCTTAAATGGTGGGGGAAAAAAAACGGTCGCATTTTGCTACAATTTTTTCTCCATTGGGTCAACTTTTGGAAACCCCTGGGGCCCAGGGAAAGGGCCCCCTTCCCCTCCCCTGTCCCGTATCCCGGGGGTTTGGTCCCTGTTCGCAAAATTCAAATTTTCACGAAAAAAAAATTTTCCCCTTGCGATTGAAAAACACCGAACCACCAAAACCCAAACCAAAAACCAAAAAACCCAAAAAAAAAAAACAAAAATCAAAAAAAAACAACAAAAAAAATTCTGTTATTTCTGTTTTTTTTCACTTCTAAATTTACATCCGAAATTTCCCCAAAATCAAATTTTTTTTGAAAAAGAAGAAAAGTCTCGCTACTGATTAAATATTTTCATTTTAGACAAATTAAACTTCAAACAAAAGCCCGGGCCCCCCACCCCCCTTTCTGCATTCCTGTTTTCCTTTACTATTGGTCCCTTTTCCGACTTTAAAAAAAAAAAGCTTTCCACAGGGAGTTGTACCCCCTTAAAAAAAAAAACTTTCCCCTCCCATTACTTTTTTGGCCCAAGCCAAATTTGTCCCGTTATCGATATGAAAGCAAAGGGCTAAAAAACCTACCAAAAGTTAAAACCTTTTAAACCCTTTTGAAAAAGTCCTGTAGGATTATCTTCACTTTTTGAACAAAAAAACTCCCAAAGTCGGAGAAATTTCTGCCCCTATGGGGAAGTACTCTCCAAACAAACTTTATAGTGAGTACTTGGGGATTCCCAGATTGGAAGAATGCAAAGCTCCCCGGTAATCTTCAGGATTTTCAGAGGTGAAAAGTTTAAACCCCCAGACGATGACAACAAAAAACCCCAAAAAAAAACCAACCCCACCATTTTACCTAGGCCAAAACACCTTCACTCACCATTCCATTCCAGGAAAACGCTTTAGAACTCGGGGCTGTCCGCAATCTCCAGGATGCAGGCCCGTCCTTTTAGCTCGTGCTTCATGGCAAAAAGGGTTTGGGTGTCCCCTTCTGTATGGGCCTCCTCCAAAATGGCGGGGGGGAAATTTTGGCGAAAGGTTGAAGTACAAAACAGCCCAAACCTGGAGAAAAATTTTTCAACCCAAAAGCGTCCCCTTTTTTCCCCTCCTTTCCCTTCCCCTTTCCCCACGACCCTCTTGCTTTTGTGATGTCCCGATATGTGGAAAAAGTAAAAAAAGGCGTGGGGGAAGCTGGTTACAAAAATCAATTTGGGCCCCCACTTTCCCCGGACTACGGGGTAGGTGAAGGGGGAAAATGGAAAATCCAGAGAAAAAAACATAGGGGTATCACATTTTTTTAATTAAAAAAAATTAATTTAAAGGATTTACCCGAAAAAAAAAAAAGGGCGGCAATTTTTTTTTGGGGGGGGGGGGGGGGGGGGGGAAAAAAAAAGGGGGGGGGGGGAAAGGGGGGTTTTGGGGGGAGGGGATGGGGAGGGGTGCAGGACCGGTGGTTGGGCCACGCGCCATCGCTTTGACAAACCGGGGATCGATCCCGGGTTTGAACCACCGCCCATTTGGAGCCGTCCGGATGAGACCGTCACTAGTAAACCCGAGGCCCTGTGTGCGAACGCACGCAGAACATATGTTGCGCGCACGCGTTAAAACCCGTTACGCATTTCGGAAAAGTTAAGCTCTTGTGTGCCGGTGGGAACGGAGGGCAAAATTTACAACACTGCATTTACACACGGGGGACTGAATGTAAAGAAAATCACACCAGTGCTTATTCCGTTATCCTCGAGAAACGGAAGAATAAGTCTGGATGAGATTGTGAACTGGGCCTCTGTGTGTGAACGCATGCACGCAGAACATCTTGCACACACGTTAATAATAATAATATATGGAATTTATATAGCGCTGAATCTTGTAAAAAACAAACAAATACCCGTCATGCTTTTCGAAAGAGTAGCCCACTGGTGTGTTAAGACTTCATCCCCGAAATCAGAATGCGGCTACCTTAAAAGTGGGCAAAAACGGTCGCAAACGCACAAAAATCTCTTCCATTTGGTGAACTTTGGGGCTGTATTTGAGAAGTGGGAAAAAAAATTCATTTAACATTAAACTAGGCCGTGCTGAGGACGCCAGCCTTTCCGCTTTGTCTTCCCCAAGTTATAAGAAATATCGTAAGAAAGGGATAACCACTTCAAAGTATTCCTTTACATTTCTAAATACCATTATCAAGAAGGAGGAGGGGTGGCAGGAAGGTTAAGACCTTTGTTCACCTGCCACCAAATAAACCGCGAGGTTCTGGGTTCGATTCCCAGCCTCGCTCTTTCTTCCCAGTTTGGTCCCCAAAAAAATCGAATATCAAAATCCTTCAGGGTGATACTATAAACCGAGGCCCCATGTACGAACGGCACGGAGAACCTCTTGCGCATACGTTAAAAGCCCGTTCCTCCTTTCGGAAGAGTGGGCCATTGTGTGCCGGTAGAAACGTATACCAAAAAACCAGCAAGCACACAGGTGTGTTTAAACACCGTCCCCACGTCATCAGAATGCGGCTGCTTAAATGGTGGGAAAAGAAACGGTCGCATTCGCTACATTCTCTCCATTGGTCAACTTCGGAGCTCTGGCCGAGGAAAGCCAACTTCGCTCACTGTCAGTATCGGGGTTTGTAGTCATGTTGCGCAAAATTCATTGTCACGACAAAAATGTTCCGCTTGCGATTGAACACACGCGAACCACCAACCAACCAAAACCAAACCAAAAAAGCAATACAAAAATCAAAACAAAAACAACAAAAAAACATTCTGTTATTGCTGTTTGATTCTACTTCTAAATTGACATCCGAATTCCTAAATCAATTTCTTGTAATAGAAGAAAAGTCTCGCTACTGATGAAATATTTTCATTGTAGACAAATTAGCTTCAAACAATGCCGACCCCCACCCGCCCTTTCTGCATTCTGTTTCCTTCACTATTGGTCTTTGCCGACTTTAAAACGCTTGCCACAGAGGTAGTTGTACCCCTCTTAAAAGAAAACGCTTCACTCCCATGTACTTCTGGCCCAAGCCAAATTCGTCAGTTATCGATATGAAAGCAAAGGGCTAAGACCTACATTAAACCGTTACGCTTTAGAATGTCCTGTAGGGATTATCTTCACTTCTGAACAAAAAATCTCCAAAGTCGGAGTATTGCTGCCTCTATGGTGAAGTACTCTACATACAAACTTTATAGTGAGTACTTGGGGATTCCTAGATTGGAAGAATGCATGCTCTCGGTAATCTTCAGGATTTTCAAGCTGGAGAACGTTAAACAGCAGACGATGACAACAAAACCCAAAACCCCAACCCACTCCACCCTTGTACTCTAGGACAAAAACCCTTCACATCACCAATCCATTCCAGGAGAGCGCTGGAAGACTCGGGCTGTCCCGCATCTCCATATGCAAGCGCAGTCTTCAGACTCAGTGCTATCATGGCAGAAGGTTGGAATGTCTTGCTGTATGTGGCCTCCACTCCACATCGAGCGGGGGTATGTGTGCGGCGAAAGGATTGAAGTACATAACATCCCAGCCTGGAGAAAAATAGTCAACCAATGGTCTTTCTCCCGTCTCCTTCACCGACGACCTCCACTTGCTTAGTGGATGTCCTATGATGTAGGAAACTGTTAGAATGGCGTGGGAGAAGGCCTGGTAACAACAATCATTGTGCCAACCCACGGAGCGGCCGCGTGGGACTACGGGATAGGTGAAGCGTGAAATGGAAATCTAGCGAAAAAAGCATAGAGTACACAAAATAAATGCCAGAACCACGTAACATATATTGGTCCTATACACAGACTTACATTAGTTGATCAACATATTATATGGATAAATACAAAGAATCCAGACGGTCATCATTTAAACTCGTACACGGGACCATATTGAGACGACTGAGGGATTGACCAAAAGGTTCTTCGTAACGTTGCAGGAGGAAAGCAAAATCTTTGCATGAGAACTCCAGGCTTTAGCACACACCAGTTTTGAAAGTGGAATTTGATGAAGTTCGATCTACTAGCCGCGTGGTGCTCAACTGACTACCAGTGCCGTTTTTGAGGGCAACAACCTATGAAAGCAACAGTGTCACTAGATTTACATATTCGAGTTTTAATTACGAATCATGTGGCGGATTTCTTTTTTGTTTGCGGAAAGCAATGTTTACAAACTGCAGAAAGCTTTTAAAAAAATTCGTTTGATATTTATTTTTTTCATTGTGCGTGAGTTTTGAAGTCGGTTCAATGCTGATTCGAAAATTTATAAAAAATATACAAACCACTAACTACGACCTTCCACTACCAACATCTACAACGTTGTGTTCAACTAAGCCAACCTCAATTTCTACAACTACTACTAGTTCTAGCTACTACTACTACTACTACTAAATACTACTACTACTACTACTGACTACTAACTACTACACTACTACTAAAACTACCACTACCACTAACAACTACGCGACTTACAGCTAAAGGGGCAGCTTGAAAAAAATCAAGCAATATTATCACAACCACTCTGACGCTGTAGTCACTTCCCCCTCCCCATTCCACCGCCCCCACCCCCCTTCCACTTCTACATTTACACTATAAAGGCAACATAGAGAGTTCCTCCCTCACACCCCTTTTCCAACTGTCAAGACTCAAAAGCTCACCTTAATCCTAACTCTCGGAGCTTTAACCGAAAAAGAAAAAAACCGAAAAGATTTCTAGCAGCCTGCAACGGCCTCAAAACTGTCGCAAATGCAAAACCTCACCATTCTTGATAAACTTAGGAACTTCAACTGAGGAACGAGAAAGGAAAAAAAATATAAAGCAGCCTGATAATTAAATCTCTAACTCAATGAAAGGTATACTATCAACTACAATGACTTACAGGTAAACGTGTCTCATAACCTGTTGAAAGTCGTAGGCGTCAAGAGACCTCAACTTCTCTAGGGGGCCAGCATATTGAGGGCAGTGGCACCCATCTCCTCTCCCTCACTACTTTTACCTTCCCTGACCCTAAAAGAGAGCAGGTACCCATGTACAGCTACACAATGATAATATACTGTTCATATTAATACTTACGCGTAATGCTTCTTCGGAATCTTCAGGAAGGCAAAAGTCGTGGATTGAATCTTCGTGCTTGTCTTCAAGAGGCCTGTTCTGTTCTCTTTATTCTTCTCCCGTTGGCCTGGTCTCGGCAGTGTGACTGGTCCGTACTGTATGTAGCTGGGGGCCGTTTGAACTGACCAGCTGCACAACTCACCTTCAACATTCGCTCCCACAGAGATGAACGGTTTTCATGTGAAAGTGAAACATGCTCGCACGTTCAGGCTGCATGCAGAGGTTTGGAGAGAGAAAAAAAAGAAAAAGAAAGAAACGAAGAAGAAAAAAAAAAGAAAAGATCTCTCTCTCTCTCTATCCCACCTCTCTCAAAAGAAACACAGATCTCTCTCAGGGAAATCTATCACTGAAGCACGGCAGGCAGCATAAGGAAAGAAGTGCGGGGGCGAGTAAAGAGAAGAACATACACGTTTCCCGAGCCGAGCGGAGACCGTCTCCTGTCTCTTCATCACTATCCTTCTGTCCGGAGCGATGTGAGTGTCTGTGTGTGTGTGTGGTGTGTGTGTGTGGATGCGCCGCGCGCGTGCGTCTGTCTCTGTGTGTGTTGTGTTTATGTGTTTGGGTGCGGCTGCACGCGCACCGAGACAATTCACAGATGCGCGCGAGCATTGTCGCTGTTGTGTGTGCTGCCGGGCTGGTTTGACTCGTTAGCAACAGATCTCTCTCTCTCTCTCTCTCTCTCAATCTCTCTCTCTCTCTCTCTCTCTCTCGTCTCTGCTCTCTCTCTCTCTTTCTCTCTCTTTCCCTCTCTCTCTCCTCTCATCTCCTCTCCGTCTCTCTCTCTCTCTCTCGTCGCTCTCGCTCTCTCTTATCCCACCCCCTTCCTCAAAAAGGTGTTGCATCCTTTGCCTTATCTTGTCTTGACCCCCCCCCCCCAACCCCCCCCCCCCCCCCCTCTCTCCAACCCTCATCTTTTTTTTCTCTCACTCTCATGATAAACTCACAGTCGATCTGACCTGTCTGCCTGCCGTTCATGCATGATTTTATATCTGAGTGTGCAAGAGAGAGAGAGAGAGAGAGAGAGAGAGAGAGAGAGAGAGAGAGAGAGATAGACAGACAGACAGACAGACTAGACACAGAGACATCAGACAAGACCGAGAAACAACACAAAAAAAGAGTTTAATGGCGATTTGCGCACAAGAACAAAGCCTACGGGAGAGTGAGAGAGCGTGCGTATAGATAGAGAGAGAGTAGAGAGAGAGAGAGAGGAGAGAGAGAGAGAGACAGAGGAAAGGAAAGAGAGAGAGAGAAAGAGGAGAGAGAGAGAGAGAGGAGAGAGAGAGAGAGAAAAAGAGAAAAAGAGGAGCGAGAGACTTATAAGCGTGCAGAGGAATCGTCTTAGACCAAAAAAAGTTAATTAACGATATGCTGCAAACTATTTTTCTGGAAATCTCAGATGCAGCTGTGGTAAGTAGTGGATAGTTCCTTTTTTTTTTTTTTTCACTACCACTCATATGACCATCACACAACGTCTCTCTTCTATCTCTCTCCTCTCGAGGCGCGCGCGCGCCGCACGAGCGCGCGCGCAGCGAGCAGCGCGCAGCGCGCGAGCGCGAAACTACACACACACACAACACACACAACACACACACACAGCTGGTCTCGCACGGACAGCAGCAGGTATAGCGAGAGCCGCGGAGCGCGCGCGCAGCGAGCGCGCACACACACACACACACACACACGCACACACCGCTCCAACTCTCTCCGCGCGCAGCTTCTATCTACTCTAACAACACACTTGACACGATATACATCACACACTAACCATCACAACACACACAACACACACACACTCACACACACACACACACATCACACACGATCTCTCTCTCTCTCTCACACTCAGCACACGGAAAGAGACAGAGAGTGGGACACTCCACAGACAAACACAAACACACACACAACACTCTATCTACACAAAACACAACACCCCCATCCACCCCACCCTCCGACTCCCCCCCACCCCCTACCCCTACCCCACCCACCCACCGATAAATCTCGCGCGCGACGCCGCCTCATACTACATATATCTGCGCGCTAGCCTCTCTCTCTCGCTCTCTATCTTTGTTTGGACTATCTATCATCTCACCTCTCACATCTCACACACTCTTGCCTGAGACTATAACAATAATTTACACACACACGACGAAAAAATACACACTCACAATCTACTTGTGGGGGGTAGGGGGGTGGTTAATGTATTTTTTGGATAGGGAATATATATTTTGATATGAACGACCACTAGAGCGAGACAACGGTGTTTAAATTGATTTTATGATGTGCGAGCGAGTTAGACAGCTTGTTCTGCAGCGGACATGCGGGGTGGTGAGGAGTGCACAGTCAGAGCGCGGACGCATCTTGCACAGTCTATCTATATAGCAGGGAGTCTCTATATTATGGGAGTGGGAGTGTAATTTATATGATGAGTTGGATTGAATAGACATACACAAAACTAGCGTCAGATTATGTTTAGAGATAGGGGACGGTTGTTGTATTAGAGATTTTGATAGAGGTAGCTGGGTAGTATGGATGTATATATGTATGTGGGTTTTATTATATAATGAGGATTTTGATGTGATGAAAGAGAAATGAATCACATACTCAAAAAAGATGAACAATATATAGTAGATGATATTAAAATATATGAAATAAATATAGAATATAAATATATATAAAAATGATATATGGAAATATGTTATATATATATATATATATATACACTACGAGATAAAACACACACATTAAACACAAAAAAAAGTATCAAGATCAAGTAAGGAATTACAAAGCAAAAGTATAAATAAAGAAAAAGACCACTACAATACAAAAAAATAAATATAAATAAAAAAATAAAATACAATAAAAAACAATAAATAAAATACAATCAATAAAACAAACACTCACAACACACACACACACACATCCACACACACAACAACAAAATCTGCCATTTTATGTGGAAGGACCGTAACACCGAAGAATAATCCAACCCCCCAACCACCCCCACACACACACCCACATCCCACACCCTACCCACCAATCCACACACACTCTCACAACCACACTCAAAAACACACACTCACTAAACACAAACACACACACAAAAAAAACACTCACAGCACAACACACTCACAACAAACACACACACATAAACAAAACACAAATACATAACACTCACACTCACACAAACACACACTCACTTACAAACACTACACACTCACACCACACACACACACACACACACACACACACACATAATGCACACACACACACACACAAAAACAAAAAACACACGTCAGCACTTAAAAAGAGAAAAGCAAAGAAACAAACAAACAAACAGTATAGTTTCTGTTCGTGCTTTTTCTTACGAAGTCTACACTGTCATGTCTAGGATCTTAGAGAGACAATTCATTAAAGTTGATAGATACTCGTTGGTAACCCGACACTAACTTGAAAGTAGAGAGCGAGTCTTTTTGTTTTTCCTGCACTCTAACAGTTGTTCTCCATTTTAGCTTATCTGCCTCGTAACGAACGAAGACACTTTTTGTGTTTCTTGTTGTTGTTGTTCTTCCTCTTGTTGTTGTTGTTGTTCAGTTGTTGTTGTTTTTTGTTGTTGTTCTTCTTCTTCTCTTCTTCGTCCTTCTATTCTTCTTCTTCTTCTTCTTCTTCTTCTTCGCAAATCTTCTTCGCCATTCTTCTTCTTCTTCTTCTTCTCTTCTTCTTCTCTTCTTCTTCTTCTTCTTCTTCTTCTTCGCCATTCTATCTACGCCATTCTTCTTCATCGCCATTCTTCTTCTTTTTTCTTCTTCTTCTTCTTCTTCTTCTTCTTACTTCTTCGCAATTCCTTCTTCGCAATGTCTTCTTCGCAATTCTTCTTCGCAATTCTTCTTCGCAATTCATCTCCGCAATTTCTTCTTCGCAAATTCTTCTTCTTCTTCGCAATTCTTCTTCTTTTCGCAATTCTTCTTCTTCTATTCGCAAATGCTCTTCTTTTCTCTTCGATTCTTCTTCTTCTTCTTCTTCTTCTTCTTCATCTTCTCTTCTTCTCTTCTTACTTCTTCTTTCGTTCCTTCTTCTTCTCTTCTTCGCAAAATTCTTCTTCATCTTTCGCAATTCATCCTCTTCTTCGCAATTCTTCTTCTCTTCTTCTTCCTTCTTCTTCTTCTTTTCTTCATCATCTTCTTCTTTCTTCTTCTTCTTCTTCTTCTTCTTGATCTCGTCAGCGTTTTGCAATTCTTTGAGTTTGGAGTGTTCCCCTCTTGTTTTCGCTTCTTGTTTGTTTTTATTTCTCCCTGTAAAGATTTCCTTGGGACCTGGCAGATAAAAGCATCCCCATAGTCCTGGAAACAGTCTGTAGCTAGAAGTTTCCTCTTTTCTATCACTCTCCTTTGTTTCTGCCTTGGGTTTTTTTTGTTTCTTGTCAACAACCTCCTTCTTGTCTGGTTTTCCCATGCCGTTCTGGTCAATTCCTCCTGTTTGTTTTTTGTTGTTGTTGAAAAAGCTTGTTCGTAAGCAAGAATGCAGTCCATCTCTGTGTTCTTTTACAGTTTTGAAATGAGACGTTTTCATATGAGGAATATTCGATGTAAGTTACGTTTCTCTGAAGTCAGAATATGGCTGCCCCCATGTGGCGATGCATTTGAAAATAGACATACACACAAACTTCTCATCTTTTCGTAAGATTAGGCCATTGCTTGCCGGTGGGAACAGATGACAGAATTTACAAAACTGCATACACACGGGGATTGGATATAAAAAGCACATTAGTGCTTATTCCATTATCCTCGATATAAAAGAATAAAAATAAAATAAATAAAAATAAAATCTAGCGTGTACGTACAGTGTCACAGTGATGCCCAGGGGTGAGGAGTGAGACAGAGTGTGCACGTTCTGGGTGACCCAAAGGGTGTTAAGCGGGGGAACGCCTAATTGCAGCAACCTTTAGACACATCACAATCATACAAACCACACGTCACACACACTCCTTCTGGAATGCAGATTACATAACCTTTTGTTTGATAGAATGCTGATTGTTTTGGGATTTTTTTTTCGTTTTGGTTTTCTCTTTTCGAAACATTCACGGAGGATATTTGGTCCTGTATACTTTACGAACCTACCTCCACTTCCCAGTTGTCAAGCCGAGTGTGTGTGTGTGTGTGTGGTGGGTGTGTGTGTGTGTGTGTGGTGTGTGGTGGTGTGTGTTGATTTTGGGTGTCCTAAGTTGTAATGTTGTTGTGTGGTGTGTGGTGGTGGTGGTTGTGTGTATGTTTCATATGTGTGTTGTGTGCTGGTGTGTGTCCGGCACTGCGCGCACCGTGTGTATGTATGTGTGAATGCGCACACGCATGCAAACATGGGCGACATGTGGGTTCAGAAAAATGCGAACGCGAACACTTAAAAAAAGTATAATGTCAACTCATAGGTCATAATATCATAATACCATTTGTTTTTAATGTCACAACAACCAGTGTACAAACATTGACACAAAAGCATTGTACACATGACAGTGTGGACTCCACTGTACCTGCTCAGACAATGCACAGCTTTCACACAGTTATTATAGCCCCCTATTGTTATTAATTCATTATTTATTTCTTTATTTTGCGTAGTCCTCTGCCGCTGACAAGGTTATGTGTCTTTTATTGAGTGGAGAGGTTATGTTTATGTTTCACGTGACAACCTGGACACTGGCACAGACATTCCCTAACATATGAGTGTAGAATTCTGACGATGATGATGACGAGTTCTGTCTAGATTGGTATGCATGACGTAATGTTAGGAAGAAGACGGAAATAATCTTGGGCATAGCCCTTATTCATTTTTTTTTTTTTGGTTTTTGTTTCGACCGTAATCTTTGGGGCTGATGGTTACTGCATCGAATTTAGAGATGACGATGTAATGTTGAAAATGATGATGATGTTGGTGGTGGTGATGAGTGATGGTCCCGGACAATAGTTAAATCAATGATAATAATTAAATTTAATAAGGATTATTAGTATTATTGATTACAAATGATGATAAAATTTTAACAATAATGATTAAGATCAAGAAGGCCATAGTAAAAGTGGGTAGCACAACGGCAGCACTAATGACATGCGTACATGCAGATGATAATGAGATGATGATGATGAATACAATAAAAAAAACAGCTAACTAACTTACTACTCTACCTACATAACTTACACGACTACTACTACGACTACTACTAACTACTAAACTACGTGTGCTGTTTCTGCTGCTACTACTACTAACTACTATACTACTCCACTACTACTAACTACTGACTACTACTTCTACTACTACCAACTACTACTAATGATGTATATGATGATTGTGGTAATAATAATGATGATAATTACGGGGTGATGTGTTATGATCTTTTAAAAAAATTAATAATAAATAACAATATGAAATAAGTGAGATGTGATGATGATGAAATGATCGAGATAGCTAGCTCGCCCCACCATCCCCATCACTAAACCCCCCACCCCCACAAATGGATTAACAAACGACTGTAATCATAAAGCAGATAATAATGAAAACGAGAAATGACGGGGAGACGAGAAGATGACCCGCGATGATGACGACCACAACGAAAACGAGGTGAGATTTTTTTCCCCCGTCACATACTCCCCATACAAAAATTTCCTGGGAAAATATGGGGCATTTTCCTGCTTCTAAAAATCGTTGCCTTGATCACAATATTGGCCTCCCCTTTTCTGGTGGCGGTTCTGGAGGAACGCATTGGGCTTTAAGGACGTTAATGTGGCGCTTTTGTTTTGAAATGGCCCAACCCCGACCACACGGTTTTCGTTTCTGCGTTGCTCATTCTAAAACGAGGAGGGGGGGGTGGGGGTGGGGGGGGGGGAGGGGGAGGAGGGAGGGGAGGGGGGGGAAGAGAGAGGGAGAAAAGAGAGAGAGGGGGGAAAAGGGGGAAGAAAGAGAGAGAGGAGATGAGTGAAGAGAGGGGAGAGAGGAAAAGAGGGAAGAGAGAGAGAAGAGAGGAGAGTGAGTGGGGAAAAGGGAGGAGAGACAGAAAAGAGAGAGAGTGAGGAGGGGGAGGAGAGAAGACAGAGAGAAGAGGTGAGTGGGGGAAGAGGGGAGAGAACAGAGTAGGAGACAGGAGTGAGAGAGTGGTGAGGAGAGAGAGAAGAAGAGAGAGAGAGAGAGAGGAGAGAGAGAGAGAGAGAGAGAGACAGAAGAGAAAAAACACGGCACACAAACACACCACAACCTCCCCCCCCCCCCAACACACAAACACAAATCCCCCCCCACCCCCCCCCCCCCCCCCCCCACACAACCCCAAACAATCAGCACACACCCCAAACGCAGGCACGCGCGCGCAAAAACCAACACAAATTTTTTCTTATCAATGTACTTTTGAAATAAAAGTTTGACTTTGATTTTGACCACACTACACTCATGTACTCACAAAACACAGACAGACAGACAGAGAAACAGACACCACGCGCCGCGCGCCCCCACCACATAACCCAACACACACACACACCACCACACCCCACACACCCACACACACTTTGTGCCCCTAGTAACCTCGTTCACGTTATGCAGTTCACTGCTATTTACTCCACTACCCGCCCTCCAACCCTCTCTCCCTCTCTCTCTCTTTTCTCTCCTCTCTCCTTCTCTCTCTCTCTCTCTCTGGGACAAAGATGTAAAAAAAAAAAGACATTCATTATCCTTGAAATAAAATAATTTCCATTGTCATTGTCTTTCTCTTCTCACTCTCTCTATGTCCTCTTTCTTCTTCCTCTGTCTCTTTCTGTCTCTGTATGTCTCTCTCGCTGTCTCTGTCTGTCTCTTGCTCTCTCTCTCTCTCTCTCTCCCCCTTCTCTCCTCTCTCTCTTCTCTCTACCCCTCTCCCCCTCTCTCTCCCCCCTCTCTCTTCCCTCCCCCCCCTCTCTCCCTACTCTCTCTCTCCCCTTCCTCTTTCTTTTCTCGCTCTTCTCTCTGTCTCTGCTTCTCTCTCTCTTTCCCTTCCTCTCCCCCTACCCTATCTCTACCTCTCCCTCTCTCTCTCTCCCCTTCTCTCCCTTCCTCTCCTCCCATCGCTCCCTACCTCCCCCCCCCTCCCCTCCCTCCCTTCTCTCCCTTCCTCCCACCCGATTTTCCCCCTCCCCCCTTTTCCTCCCTCCCTCCCTCCCTCTCTCTCCCCCCCTCCCTCTCTCTCCCTCCCTCCTCTCCCTCTCTTCCCTCCCCTCCCTTTTCTCTCCCCCCCTCCCCCCCCCCTCTCTCTCCACACCCCATCCCCCCCCTCCCCGTGCCTCTCTCTCTCTCTGACTCTCTTCTCTCTCTCTCCTCCTCTCTCTCTCTCTCTCTCTCTCTCTCTCTCTCTCTCTCTCTCTCTATCTCTCTCTCTCTCTCTCCAGATTCCCTTTGGTATGCTGGTGTTCTCACCCTTTGTGCAGAGAAGCAAAAAGAAAAGGGCAAGGCAATGACCCGTGCAAGCGAGGATGACCACATCTATCGTCACACCAGCATATGTATGGTGTGTGTGTGTTGTGTGTGTTGTGTGTGTGTGTGTGTTGGGGAGGGGGGTAGGTGGGGTGGTGTGTGTGTGTGTGGATGTATGTGTGTGTAGATGTGTGTGTGGGGGGAGTAGGGTGGGGGGGGGGGGGTGGGATGTATGTGTGTTTTGTGTGTGTTAGTGTGTGTGTGTGTTGTGTGTGCGGAGGGGGGTGTTGTGTTTTGGAGTGTTTGTGTGTGCATGTGTTTGTGTTGTGTTTGGTGTGTGTGTGTTATGTGCGCTGTGGTGTGTGTGTGTTTTGTGCGCGCGCGCGTGTGTGTTGTGTGTGTGTGTGCTGTATGTGTGTTGGATGAGAGAGTGTTTTGTGTGAATGTGAAGGGGGAAGGGGTGACTTGAGCGTGTGCATGCGTGCGTGCATGGGTATATTTCTGAGTGTTTAGGTGTGCATGTATGCGTGTGCGCGCGCTCACGCGCGTGTGTGTATGTGTGTGTCTACATGCATATGTGTAGGTAGAGACAGAGACAGAGAGGCAGAGTCAGTCACACAGACAGACAGACAGACAGAAAGACAGCCTGAGAAAGACAAGCACAGAGAGATACTCAGGGACAAAGAAGAATCTGGCCGCACAGAAAGAAAACACTCCCAACAATAACAGTGCCGGGCAGTGAAGCATAGACAGTGGTGATGACAAGCCATCAAAAACATTCAGTAG
>CM054153.1:13192682-13195182 GCA_028751875.1 Rapana venosa
ACTTAATGTTTTTCC
This sequence comes from Rapana venosa, assembly GCA_028751875.1. Classification (NCBI taxonomy): domain Eukaryota; kingdom Metazoa; phylum Mollusca; class Gastropoda; order Neogastropoda; family Muricidae; genus Rapana; species Rapana venosa. The sequence continues at coordinate 13,192,698 of CM054153.1, forward strand.
CCTGATGTACCCTTTTCTAAATTTTGATTTCATCTGTGTGTTTGCCTTTTTATTTTTGAAAATTTTTTGGGGTTTTTGGGGAATACATTTTTTTTAATGACATTAAAAGGTTTTGCCTGTTTTTTCCTATTTCTTTTTTAACTTTATAAAAAGGGCCCCCTGTGCCACACATTATAAACCGCTTTCTAAAAATTACAAAGCAGCAAAAAATTCTTTTGTTTTACTTTCAGCACACTATCTATTAAATTGTTAAGTGGGGAAGATTTTTTTTCCGTTGTTCTGCATGCTTTTCTAAAAAACCAGTTTGGTTCTCTAACAATACTATTTTTTATTTTCAAAAATATTCAGAAATTTTTTTGGTTCGATTTGAAAAAAAATTTTTCCAATAGTGTTTGTAAACGTTTTTCCTCTGTAGTTTTCTGGGTTGTAATGCATCCGTTTTATAGAGGGGGGGACTTTTCATTTCCTACTTTAAAGTCACGGGGATAATTCCCGTTTTAATACAAAATTGAAAATATTCGCATTATTCTTAACATTAGATAAAAAACTGATTTGTCATTTCGTTTGTGTTTCCCATCTTTTCCAGGCGATTTGTTTTTTTTTCAACTTTTTGATTGTTTTTTTTAATTTTTCCTCTTTGGGTATTTGTTTTATCTACCCGTGGGTTATTAGATATTTTAAGTAAATTAAAACCTGCTTAGTATTGTTTTTTGGGTGGTCTGGTTATTTGCGGTTTTTTTACCAAAAAGTGTTTTTAAGTTTTTAGTCCTTTTTAATGCTACTAATAGGGTTTAAAGATTTTTTAAATCCATCATCTTCACTTTTTTTTAATTTTTTTTAAAGTTTTCCCCCAATATACTGGGAAATCTTTGTCAATGGCATCTGTAGCGGTGAACCAGTAAATTTTTTGAAAGATTTTCTTTTTTTTTTTATTAAAGTTTTTATTTTGTTTTCTTTTTTTAAAGTTTTTTTCTCGAATTTCGGTTTAAATAGGGGGTTCTTTTTTTGCTTTTTGTAGAGATTTTAAATTTTCTTTTCTTTTTACTGTTACACCCGAATCAAAACCATTTTTTATTGTTTTAATTCTTTTTAGGGTTTTTGGACTTTCTGGTCCCCCGCTTAATTTTTGCCCTTTGAAAAAAAGATATCGAAGTTGTCTGGAAGTTAAATTTACTACGTTTGTGGTATCAGGTTGCTTTGACTTTGTTTTTTTTGTTTTAATACTGTATTTGTTTCAGTTTTTTTTTGGGGTTAGTGTGATTGTATTGTGGTATTTAAGAAGTCCCTTTTTAAAATTTTTCCTTTTGGGAATTTGTACCCCATACAAAAGGGTTTGTTGTGGTGAATTTTTGGTAATTACTCTGCTTGTGTGTCTTTACTATTTTTTTTAAAACCTCTGAAAACGTTTTTTGTCTATATTGGTATATTATTTTTAAAAAAAAATTCTATGGAAAATGATCAGAGTATTCCTTTAAAAATCTCTACTTTCTTTATTTTTCACCTCTTTCAAAAAATGTTTTTGAAAAAATAAAATAATCCACAAAAACTAAAACCTTGAGGTTGAAAGCATGTAAATCTCCCCGAAAATTTCCCCTAATTTTGGGCCCCTTTAAATTTTAAAATAAAATTTGATTGTCTGTAAAAATATTAACTAAAAGTCTTCCATATTTTTTGTCCCTTTTCTAACCCATTGAGCCCCTTTGTTCCCATTGGTCATATTCATTTTCTTCGGGTTTAAATTGTAAAAAAAAAACCCTTGGTTTGGATTATTTCTATAAAGTCAGCCCCAAGTCTTCCTAAATGCGCATTTAGATCCCCGACAGTATTTTCTGACCTTTTTCAGAAAAACTTTTCTTTGTCTTGTTCAAAATTTTCCCAAATTTTCTGTGTATGAACTTTTCCAAAAAAAAAAATTCGGGTAAAATATAGCACATCCTAAAAAAATTTATTTTTTGTTTGATGATCTTAATGATTTTTCCCTGTTTTCATTTGCATCCCCACAATATCTGAACTATTTTGGGGTTTTAAAAATTTTTTTACTTTTTCGATAATCTTCCTTAATAAAACTGAAATACCTCCTGAAACACTGACAGATCTATTTTTTTGGTCGCGTAGTGCAATGACATTATCCTTGGTTTTTAGTTACATCTTCTACAGATTTTTTATTTTAAAAGGTGTTTCTTGTTAAATTTTTTACCTTTGTATAATATCAACATGGGCTTTTATGTGTAGTAAATTTTGTTTGTTTACATTAATTCCATCCCCCTTTTCCATAGATATTCTAATTTTTTTCCCCATAATTTTCTTTTTGTTTTACTCATTTGTTAAATACCCCTTTTTTTGAACAGAGATCTTTTTTAATGTGGTTTAAAAAAACCCTGTGCATATCATTGTAAAGTTTTTAAAATGTTTCTTTTTTCCCTTATTAAAATCTCTAAAAATAGGGAAAAGCTTTCCATTCCTTTATGTTTAACTGTTACGTTTG
>CM054153.1:13202682-13205182 GCA_028751875.1 Rapana venosa
CAAACTGTATCTATGATAGATGAAAGCATGGGATACATTTCACACATACTATAGCAATGACAAGTGAAAACATAGGATAATTTCACACATACTGTATCTATGACAAATGAAAACGTAGGATACATTTCACACATACTATAGCAATGAAAAATGAAAGCATGGGAAAAATGTCACACATACTGTAACTATGACAAATGAAAGCATGGGATAACTTTCACACATACTATAGCAATGACAAATGAAAGCATTGGATAAATTTCACACAAACTGTATCTATGACAAATGAAAGCATGGGATACATTTCACACATACTATAGCAATGACAAATGAAAGCATAGGATAATTTCACCCATACTGTATCTATGACAAATGAAAGCATGGGATACATTTCACACATACTATAGCAATGAAAAATGAAAGCATAGGATAAATTTCACACATACTGTATCTATGACAAATGAAAGCATGAGATAAATTTCACACATACTATAGCAATGAAAAATGAAAGCATAGGATAAATTTCACACATACTGTATCTATGACAAATGAAAGCATGAGATACATTTCACACATACTATAGCAATGAAAAATGAAAGCATAGGATAAATTTCACACATACTGTATCTATGACAAATGAAAGCATGAGATACATTTCACATATAGCAATGGAAAAGTTCACCCACACTGTAGCAGTGGGAAATTGTAGCATGGGATAAATTTCACACATACTTTATCTATGACAAATGAAAGCATGGGATAACTTTCACACATACTTTATGTAAGACAAATGAAAGCATGGGATAAATTTCACACATATTATAGCAATGAAAAATGAAAACATAAGATAAATTTCACACATACTATAGCATGTAAAATGGTAGCATAGAATAAATTTCACCCACACTGTAGCAGTGGAAAATTGTAACATGGGATAAAGTTCACCCACACTGTAGCAGTGGAAAATTGTAGCATGGGATAAATTTCACCCACACTGTAGCAGTGGAAAATTGTAGCATGGGATAAATTTCACACATACTTTATCTATGACAAATGAAAGCATGGGATAAATTTCACACATACTTTATGTAAGACAAATGAAAGCATGGGATGAATTTCACACATACTATAGTCAATGTGTATACAAACTCTCCATGTGAGATTATCTGCTTATTGCAACATTCATGCAGTTTTACTACATCCATAGTAGCTAGGAATATCAGCATACACACATATTGAGGGTTGCCTGATATACGCATATATAAAGTTGGTGGATAATCGACATCTTTTTCAACATAAATAAACCACTAGCAAACAAACTTAAGTACCATTATACTGAACAATAACAACATAGCATCATCAATGTCATCATAATCATCTTTAATCATAATCTACTCAATAAAATTAATGCAGAAGAAATACCAAATCTTCAGAGTAAAGCATTCAGTTGAAATGACTGGGTGGGGTAAGGGGGGAGGGTCATGGGGGGAGGGGTCAGGGGGGAGGCAGTGTGGGAGATTGGTGAGTTTAGGGTAAACTGCTTCATGAATACCAATCTTACTTCCTTTCCAAACAAAATACCAAGTATGCAATTTTAAACTAATAATAAGAACACACACACACACACACACACACACACACACATACACACACACACACACACACACACACACACACACACACACACACACACACACACACACACACACACACACACACACACACACACACACACACACACACACACCAAGGGGTAAAAACAAGATAAAGATGTTGTGATACAATATACAAAATAGTGACAACTTCAAATTTTTATCAGTTGACATGATTTACCAAATCTCAATGAACCAGTTACAGCTGCCCATCATTGTAAGCCAAGTACTGTTTTCCTTCTGTTGATTGCATGAAAAATAAACCTGGATACATTGTGCCTGTGATTTTCATTTGATGATTTAAGCAGTGCATGAAAAGATACTTTTGATGATTCCTTAAGAATTTTGTGAAAGAGAGAGAGAGGAGAGAGAGAGAGAGAGAGAGAGAGAGGAGAGAGAGAGAGAGAGAGAGAGAGAGAGAGAGAGAGAGAGTGTGTAGTGAAAAGAACGCAGCCAAGCAGTGATATGCTGTGCTCTGCTCCGCTGATTTTCATCTCTCTGTGCAGCCAAGATATTGTAAGTAGCGAGGAAGAAGAAAAAACAAAACAAACAACCGTTTATTGAACAACACCAGGAGATTAGTGGAGGGAGGGCGGGAGGGAGGGAGGGAGGGGGGAGAAAGGGGGGGGGGGGGGGGTGACTTACCTAATACCATACTGCATTGCCACAACTCACCACATATTGTCAAGTTAAGTCAAATCAAGTCAAGTCAAGTCAAGTCAAGAGACAGTCAAGTCAAGACTCTTGAGACAGAGGTAGAGGGAGGGTAGAATGCTTCTCTCTCTCTCTCTCTCTCTCTCTCTCTCTCTCTCTCTCCTCTCTCTCTCTCTCTCTCTCTCTCTCTCTCTCTC
>CM054153.1:13212682-13217682 GCA_028751875.1 Rapana venosa
CACACACACATGATGTGCTTATTCCATTATCATCGATAAAAAAAAGTCTTCTCTCTCTCTCTCTCTCTCCTCTCTCTTCTCTCTCTCTCTCTCTCTCTCTCTCTCTCTCTCTCTCTCTCTCTCTCTCTCTCTCTCTCTCTTTCTCTCTCTTTCTTTATCTCTCTCACACCCACTCCCGCACTTCCAAAAATCTTGCGCGCACGATAATTATAATTATTGTTAGCTGGGCGTTCCCCAGCTTAACGCCTTGGGGGCCAGTCACCCAGAATATGATTGTGCACTCTTGTCTTTCTCACTGCGTCGCTCATGAAAATCACCGTGAGACCTTAAGTAACACACTGGACAAAGAAGTGCTGTGTTGTTTTTTGTGATATATGTTTTTCCTATTCATTTTCTTTCTGTACGGCTTGTAACCCGCATGAATGTCTCTGTTTTGTGACATAAGAAAGTGATCGAATTGAATTGAAAGTTTCCTTGTGTGACCATTTTCGAGCAACTCACCGTACAGGCAGCCATACTCCGATTTCAGAAGATTGTTGTTGTTGTTTTTTTTCCCTTGAAAAGAGAGCGAAGGTTTGAAAACATGACCCAAACTAATAGCACTGAAAAGATATCAAGGTAAAGGTAAAGGTGTCCCATAACCTATATGGTCGTAAGGGAGCGAGGCATCAGGGACCTCAACTTCTCTAGGGCCAGCATATTGAGGGCGGCGCCCATCTCCTCTCCCTCGCTGCTTTACCTTCCCTGACCCTAAAGAGGGCAGGTACCCATTTACAGCTGGGTGAACTGGGGGACTGTACCAAAGCGAAGATATTGTAGAAATAAAAAAGAAACTCGGTCGACACTGCGAACGGTAAACGAGTACTCTCTCGCTTTACCAGGACAATTCTGTAATTTGACTCGATTCGCACGGTTCACAAAAGAGCAATAGGAATTGTCAGATTTGGAAAAATCGTTTGTCTTGAGATTTCCAAGTCTTGTGCATTGGCAGCCCACCTGGTGAAGGAAAGGAGAAAGGTTTCGGGTTTTTTTCGTGTTTTTTTTTTTACCCCTCAAGGATGTTTCCAGACCCAGAGAGAAAGTTCTTCTCTCTGTTGAGCCGATCCAACCCAATCCAATCCTGTTGTTTATAGTCACCCCCCCCCCACCCCACCCCACCCCACCCCCACCCGACCACAGAAGCCATAATCAGTGCTGTCATCTCGTCAAATTTCAAATCTCAGATTGAAAAATGTGCAGCTATACATGTATTAAAACAGGGTATAAAACCAACTCTTACTGTCATTCTTTGTATCAACGCCCTGGTCAACCATAAAGGGTCAACCCAGGACGGGCACCGCGTTGTGGGAAAAGCCACATCAACCATACAAACATAAAATGAGATAAAACCCAAACCAGTTTCTTTAAAACAACCTTGTTCTTAGGGACCAACTGTAGCACTTTCACTGATATGAGACGAGAAAAGCCTGATTCTCTCAAAAAGTTGAAAATGGTGTCAGGCGTTGTTGAGCCGGCCTGTCCATTTTAGGACTATGACCGTTAAAGGACACGTACACCAATCGTCTTGGAATTTCAGCTGGCAAAATGTGGGATTCAGTCAAAGTTTCAATTTTCGTTTTTCTTCTTCTCTCTCTTCCAAACCTCCAGAGGACGGGATAGCTCAGTAGACAAAGCACTCGCTTTCCCCCCAGCTAAAGTTAAGCAGCATCGAGCGTGGTTAATAATAATAATAATAATAATAATAATGTATGGAATTTATATAGCGCTGAATCTTGTAAAGCAACAAATCAAAGCGCTCAGATTTTATTTCATACCACTTTAAGTCACGGCAGATTTCTCTCCGTGACATTCGGGCTGCTCTCCCCGGGGAGAGCGGGAGAACGCGTCGCCACTTAGCGCTGCGCCACCCTTTCACCCTTTTTTTTTTTTTTTTTTTCTGCAGCTGTATTTGTTTCCCTATCAGAGTGGCTTTTTTCTAAGAATTTTGCCAGGGACAACTCTCTTGTTGCCGTGGGTTTTTTTTACGTGCGCTAAATAATTACGTGTAACACACGGGACCTCGGTTTATCGTCTCATCCGAAAGACTAGCGCCCAGACCACCACTCATGGTCTAATGGATGGGGGAAAAAATTTCCGGTCCAAACGGGGTACGAACCGCCGCACACTTCAGACCCGGACTTTTCGCTTTCTAGACAGGCGCGTTACCTCTAGACCACCGATCCACTTGGATGGGTGACCGTTTGCGCGCCTTGGCTTCAGTAGAGTCCCCCAGTTCACCCAGCTGTAAATGGGTACCTGCCCTCTTTAGGGTCGGGGAAGGTAAGGCAGCGAGGGAGAGGAGATGGGCGCCGCCCTCAATATGCTGGCCCTAGAGAAGTTGAGGTCTCTGTCGCCTCGCTCCCCTTCGACCACCTAGGTCATGGGACACACCTTAACCTTTACTTTTTACCAGACTTCCCCACTCACTACCCTAAAAAAAGAATCCAACCCAAACAAATCCTAGTTACCTCTACAGATCTCAAGGGGGTGGCGGGTGGGGGGTGGGGGGAGAGGTGGGGGTGAGGGGCTTTCACCATTTAATGGGCAACATACATGCAGCAGATGACACATCTGATCGCGCTGTTTAGAGCTAAGAAAATCATCTCTCCTTCTCACTCTCCTCCCACCCCCTCTGTCTGTCTGTCTATTTGTCTTTCTGTCTCTCTGTTTTTGTGTCTGTCTGTCTATCTGTCTGTCTCTCCCTCTCCCTCTCTCTCTCTCTCTCTCTCTCTCTCTCTCTCTCTCTCTCTCTCTCTCTCTCTCTCTCTGGGTGTAAAAAAGCTACTGTTGTGCTTATTCTATTACCCTCTAAAAGAAAAATTTGTTCATTGTTCTCTCTCTCTCTCTTACGAAGTGAACTGATGTTGATCGCTCTCTCTCTCTCTCTCTCTCTCTCTCCTTCTCTCTCTCTCTCTCTCTCTCTCTCTCTCTCTCTCTCTCTCTCTTCTCTCTCTCTCTCTCTCCCCCCCCCTCTCTCTCTCTCTCTCTCTCTGACTGTCTGTCTCTCTCTCCAAGTGCAAACTCGCCATAGCAGGACTGCGTGCCAGGTTTTAAGTTGTTAACTCAACCAGGCAAAAATTAATATAAATATAGTTTACTTCGATCATCTAGTCCTTTTTTCCTTCCTTTCTTCCAGAACATTCTAAAACTACATGGAGAAAAAAAAAGCACATAAGTTTTCCTGCTATAAGAAAAAGAAAAAGAGGTGGTGGTGGTGATGGTGGAAATAATGTCTTGGTTTTTTTTCTTCCTCTCACTAATATATCTTAATGCTTTATGCCGCAATGTCCTGGTCATAAAGTAGATCTATAGCGTTGCCAATTTATTATTTTTTTTAAAAGGTGCAAGCATTTATCTGTTTTGTTTCATTTTTTTGTCTTTGACACGTAAGGGAGGAAGGTTTTATGGGTTTTGGTTGAAGCGGAAACTAGTGCTATAGGAACTCGAGAGAAAAAGAAAGAAAATGAGACGGAAGAAGAGAAAAAGAAGAAGAGATATATTCAGAAAGAAACAAAATGAAAGAAAGAAAAAAGGACAGGAAAAGAAAAGGAGAACGGACAGAAAGATGGAGAGGTAAAATAAAAGAAAGAAAGGGAGAGAAAAAAATGAAGAGAGAGAGAGAAAGAGAGAGAGAGAGAGAGAGAGAGAGAGAGAGAGAGAGAGAGAGAGAGAGAGAGAGAGAGAGAGAGAGAGAAGAAAACAAAGAAAAAAGAAAGAAAAGAAAGAAACCCATAAAAGAATGACAGAAAAGTCATGAAAACTAGAAAATAGCTGGAATTTTTTTTTTTTAAACTCAAAGAAAGCAGACCAACAAAAATAAGGAAAAGGCAGACAGATAGATAGAAAGAAAAGAAAGGCATGAAGGAAAAAAACTGTTAAAGAAGGAAAAAAAGACAGAGAGACAAACAAACAAGAAAGAAAGACAGAGACAGAAAATGAAAACAAAAGACACAAAAGACATTCAAGAAGAATTTAAACAAAAACAATTTTTTTTTCAAAGATATATATTATTATAGTATCAAAGTGGTTTCTCGTGTAGCAGGAAGGCGATATAAAATACAACCGTCTCCTCTGATTGTAACAGAGCTTGTAAGCATTCAAAGTCAACATCATTCCACTTCGTGTTGCTTTCAGTACAAGCAGGAGGATTGCAAAGTAAATGGCCTTTTGTTTTGAGAGGCCAATAGTTCATTTGCCTTCCAGGTGAAAACCTTGTCAAAGACGAAGAAAAGGATTAGCGTTGTAAGAGTTTTTCTTCTCTTTTTTTCTTTTTTTTCTGTTTATTTTTCCTCTTTTCTTCTGTTTTTTTTTCTCTTTTCTTCTGTTTTTTCCTTCTATTCTTTTTGTTTCTTCTTTTCTTCTTTTTTCCCTCTCTTCTCTTCGGTTTTTTTGGGTCTTTCCTTCCCTTCTCTTTTTCTCTTCCGCCCCCTCCCCCCTAAGCTCCTCCCCACCTCTTTGTTTCTCTTCCCCTCTCCTTTCCTCTCTTCTCTTCTCTTATCTTCTGTACAGGTAAAAGTACAGGTGTCCCATAACCTATAAGGTCGTAGGGGAGCGAGGCGTCAGAGACCTCAACTTCTCTAGGGGCCAGCATATTGAGGGCGGCGGTCCATCTCTCTCCCTCCTTCCCTGACCCTAAAGAGGGCAGGTACCCATTTACAGCTGGATGAACTTGGGGGACTGTACTGAAGCCAAGGCGCGCAAACAGTCACCCATTCAAGTGGTAACCACGCTCGATGCTGCTTAACCTTAGCTGGGGGGAAAGCGAGGGCTCTGACCACTGAGCTATCCCGTCCCCTCTCTTCTGTATACTGTATTTATCTTTTCCTCAATTTATTGTTTATTTGACTTTTTTCTGTCAAGGATAACGAATAATCACTCATATTGTGTCGTTTCTATTTTCCATCCAGTCCCCGTTTACATGTAGTTTTTGGAAATGTTATCATTCGTTCTCAAGGGCACAC
>CM054153.1:13222682-13225182 GCA_028751875.1 Rapana venosa
ATTAGAACACAGCTCCTGGGGAAACTGTGTCCAATTGCGAAAGATAACAAATGACTTTTTTTTTCAACCAAAAAACCCGACAGATCTAATCACTGTTGACAGAGACAGAAGACACTTTTTCCAGATTTGCATTTCGTCAGCTTGCAAAATTTATAAACTTAATATAGGCTGAATAGAAGAACATGCCTTGGAAGAAAATCTTCTGCTGTAAATGTTTGAAGCGATGACATTTATTTAGGATAAAATGAAATCTGGGCCCTTTAGAAGAGACCGAGTGGAGTGGAGGAAGCTGGTTGCAAAATCTTCATTAGTGTCCCCCACGGTCCACGGGACAACGGGATAGGTGAGGTGAGGTGATGTGAGGAGAAGAGATTACATTTGGGACATACTTTTGTCTTGTAGTGGAAGATTATGAACATGTTTAACCTCAACAGGGAGCTTGTGATAACTGGAAACAAAATATAATGAGAACATAGATATATATATATATATATACATATAAATCTAGTATGCTATTTATGAATGTTTCCATATTAAAGTTGATTGAATAGTTCTTGATATTAATAAAGGCGTCTACCTTTGCCACGAAAGTCATTTTCTCCGTTCATGAACAAAGTTATTCATTAAAACAGGCTTTTGATATGTGTGAGCTTGTAGCATTGATCCATGAACAAAACTGTCTTTCCCACAAAACAGGGAAGTCCGCTTTGGACTAAAGTATTTTGTAACTTAAACACGTTGACTGAATTCAGCATTTTCTATGTAAAACCTTTATCAGGCGATAGATATTTGACAACGGTTTTTTTTTTTTTAAAGATTTGAAGTCAATCAGCTGCATTTAAAAGCAGACTCTTCGCACAGAAACAAACAAATAGATTAAGAGGAAAAGATGTTCTCGTTTTTACACTCACACACACTAGAAGAGAGAGAGAGAGAGAGAGAGAGAGAGAGAGAGAGAGGAGAGAGAGAGACAGACAGACAGACAGACAGACAGACAGACAGACAGAAAGACAGAGACAGAGACAGCACAAGACAGAGACACAGAGAGAGACAGACATACAGATACACAGACATACAGATACACAGACACAGACACTCGAGACACACATACAGACAGACAGAGAGAAAGACAGAGACAGAGGCAGAGAAACAGACAGACACACAGACATACAGATACACATACACACATACACACACACACACACACACACACACACACACACAACACACACACACACACACACAACACACACACACACACACACACACTGTTTAAGAGTATTATTATTACTTTTCTAGGTGTGTTGTTGGGTTTTGTTGTTGCTATTATTACTTTTTTTTCTTTTTCTCAAAAGCAAACAAACAAACAAACAAAAACACCCCCCCAAAAACAACAACAACAACAACAACAAACCAACACGGATGCTATTTCTTAAACCTTTGTCCTTCCACTCCTTCTTCTCTCTTCTTTAAACTCCTTTACACTTTCTACTTCCCTCGTCTAATATCACTTAGAGTGAACAGACGTTAAATTGAAGACAACAACAACACAACAACAAACCACAACACACACACACACACACACACACACACACACACACACACACACACACACACACACACACACACACACACACACACACACACGCAATGAACACCAGAAATATCACATTGGCACGAACGAGGACAGCCCAACACAAGCTTATCCGCAGAGCGTACGTACTAAGCCCCACCACCACCCACGAAGAGTATCATTATTCTTCAAAGACCCCGCTAATCGCTGTACTGATCTCCCGCCACAATAGCAGACTTACCCACTTTCTCATCACCAGCAGTCGCCCCCGTCCCCCCCCCCCCCCCCCCACCCCTCGATACTGACTAAAACACGGATACCTATTACTGTTGCTGGACGTTCCCCAGCTTAACTAAAAGGTAAAGGTGTCCCCAGAACCTATGTCGGTCGTAGGGGAGCGAGGCGTCAGAGACCTCAGCTTCTCAAGGGGCCAGCATATTTATTGAGGGCAGCGCTGCCCATCTCCTCTCCCTCGCTGCTTTACCTTCCCTGACCCTAAAGAGGGCAGGTACCTATTTTACAGCGGGGTGAACTAGGGGACTGTACTGAAGCCAAAAGCCGCGCAAAATGGTCACCCATCATTTTTTCATTTTTCATTTCATTTCATTCTTTTATATCGAGGATAATGGAATAAGTACTCATGTGCTTTTTTACATCCAGTCCCCGTGTGTATGCGGTTTTGTAAACTCTGTTATCTGTTCCCACCGGCACACAATGGCCTACTCTTACGAAAAGCGAAACAGGATTTAACATGTTGCGCAAGATGTTCTGCGTGCGTTGGCACACGGGGCCTCGGTTTATAGTCTCATCCGAAGGACTTTGGGGAGAGTGGAGTCTGCACTGATGTTAACTCCAGGGGAAAATATCCCCCTTGAACGGGAATCGAACCCGGGTCGTCAGATTGCGAGCGCAATGTGCTAACCACTA
>CM054153.1:13232682-13237682 GCA_028751875.1 Rapana venosa
CACTCAAAACGGTTAATAGTGATAGCAGTGATGATAATACTGGTAATGGTAACGAAGATGATGATAATATAGATGGTATGATGATGGCAGTGATGATTGCGTGTTGTTGATGATGGTTATGATGATGATGATTATTACCATCATTGTTGTTGTTATCCTTATTATACTTATACCCTAACCATTACCATAATTTCTAATACCACCACCACCTAATAATAATAATAATGATAATAATAATAATAATAGTAATAATAATAATAATAATAATGTATGGAATTTATATAGCGCTGCTACTACTACTACTACTACTACTACTACTACTACTACTACTACCACTCCTCCTACTACTCCTACTACTACTACCACTACTACCACTACTACTGCCGCCACCACTACTACTTCTACTTCAGCTACGGATAGTAATGACAATACCGATACAAAACTCAGCAACACATATTCAAAACAAACACACACACACACGTTTAAAAAAAACCAACAGCAACAAAAGATACACCTCCTTTCTCTCTACAATATCTCTGGTTCCACCTGCGCAGGGGGTAGAGGTGTGGGGGGGGGGGGGGGCAATAAAAAAAAATTCAATTGTTACTGCGGATGGCCCTCCCTCGCTCATTGCATGATATGGTTCAGGGAAGAAGAGAATTACGCTGTCAAAGGCACAGACATACATACATCTCCCTTCTTTTTTTTTCCCCCCTGTCTGTGTCAGTGACAAGCAGCATATATATATACCGGTACAAGTTGCCACAACGCTTACATTCACATGGATAGGGCTTAGGTTACCTTCAATGTTTCACCGCATCAACAAAACCTCTTGTTTCGGGTTACGATTTTGAGAGCAATGCTAGGTTGTTGTGGTTTTTTTTGTTTAGGAAGAGAAGGATGGCGATGTGTGTGGTTTATTTATTCATTTCATTTATACAGCTTTATACAGTCACGGGGGGGGGGGGGGGGGGGGGGGGGGTGCGGGATAGCTCAGTGGTCGAGCACTCGCTTTCCCTCCCTCCCCCCCCCCCCCCCCCAGCTAAGGTTAAGCAGCATCGAGCGTGGTGACCACTTGGATGGGTGACCGTTTACGCGCCTTGGCTTCAGTACAGTTCCCCCAGTTCCCCCAGCTGTAAATGAGTACCTGCCCTCTTTAGGGTCAGGGTAGGTAAAAGCAGCGAGGGAGAGGAGATGGGCGCCGCCCTCAATATACTGGCCCTAGAGAAGTTAAGGTCTCTGATGCCTTGCTCCCCTACAACCACATAGGTTATGGGACACCTTTACCCTTAAGTCACGGCAGATTTCTCTGCGTGAAATTCGGGCTGCTCTCCCTGGGGAGAGCGTGTCGCCATGAGAGCAGCGCCATGCATTATGGTTTCCCCTGTCTTCAACAGTATTTGTTTCCCTATCAGAGTAGCTTTTTTTCTACAGAATTTTTGCCAGAGACAACTCTTGTTGCCGTAGGTTCTTTAACATGCACTAAATAATTTTGTGTAACTAACACACGGGACCTCGGTTTATCGTCTCATCCGAATGACTAGCACCCAGACCACCACCACTCATGTGCCGGTGGGAAAAGATGACAAAATTTACAAAACCAATGCACGCGGGAACTGGATGTAAAAAAGCACATAAGTGCTTATTCCATTATCCTCGATATAAAATAATTTCCTTTTTAAAAAGGTCTAATGGATGGGGTGGGGGAGGGGTGGGGGAGTTTGGGGCCCAAACGGGGATCAAACCACCGCATACTTCCGACCCGGACTTTTCGCTTTCTAGGCAGGCGCGTTACCTCTAGACCACCGATCCACCAATTTGTCAAAAGCAGAGACATAGATCTTTTTTTGCTCTGTCAGTAACAAGCACTTACCAGTACAGTTGCCACAACACTTACGTTCACATAGATAGGGCTTAGGTTACCTTCAATGTTTCACGCATCAACAAGACCCCTCTTGTTTCGGGTTGCGATTTGCAGAGCATTGCTAAGTGGTTTTGTTGTTGTTGTTGTGGGTTTTTTTTTAGGGAGGAAAAGATAGAGGATGTGTGTGTGGTTGTGGTGGGTGGGTGGTGGAGGTGGTGGTGGTGGTGGTGGTGGTGGTGATGTGGGTGGTGTGTGTGTGGTGGTGGTGGTGTGTGTGTGTAGGGGGTGTAAGTGTGTTGTTATGTGTGTATATTTGTGTGTATGTGTAGTGTGTGTGTGGGGGGGGGGAGGGGGGGTGGGAGGGGAGGGAAGTGAAATTCTGGGGGAGGTGGAGGGTGTTATTGTGGGTATGTGTAGGCGTGGTGGTGTGGTTGTGGTGTGTTTGTGTGTGTGTGTATAGGGTTGTAAAAGTGTGTGTGTTGTGTGTGTACGTGCGCGGGGGTGTGTTGTGTTGTGGTGTGTTGCGTTGTAGGGGTGATATGTGTGTTGTTGTGGTTTTCAGTTCCTGATATCATTGATATTATATTTGGGTGTATTGCTGTTAGGTTTATTCTCCTGTTGAATTCGTGTGTAAACCTCCATACCCCAAAAGGGGCAAAAGGGATTATATACTGAATCTTGAATCTTGTGTGTGTGTATGAGGGGAGGTGTGTGAGAGGGGGTGGGTGGTGGTTGTAAGAGTGTGTGTATGCGTGTAGGGGTTGTGTGCATGCGGCAGGTTGCGGCTCGTGTAAGGGAGAAATGGAGGGCTCATACAAGGGCCGCGTACAAAAAGTCGAAATCAGAGAGGGAACCCCAGTAACTGTTGGGAATTTTCCACCCTTTTCCCGCACAAAGTAGTTTAAAAATCTCAAACTTTCACTTCTGTCTTTCAAATTCTTCTTCGTTGCTGCCTGTCTTCCCCTTTCCTTTTTCTGTCTCTGTTTGTCTTCTTCGTCTTGTCTGCTCTTTTTTGTCTTTTCTGTCTCTCTTCTTTCCTCTTTGTCTCTGTCTGTCTGTCTTTCTTTTTTTCTGTTTCTCTTTTCTTCTGTCTGTCCTATTTTCTGTCCTGTTCCTTTCTTTTTGGGCTGTTTCTTTCTTTTCTGTCTCTTCTGTCTCTCTTCTCTTTCGTCTGCTGTCCGTCTCTTCTTCCTGTCTGTTCTCTTTTTTTGTCTTGTTTCTCTTCTCTGCTGTTGTCGTCTCTTTTTTGTCTCTCCTCCCCCTTTTTTTTCTCTGTGTCTGTCTCTTCCGTCTCGGTCTGCCCTTTTTGTCTCTTTTCTGTCTCTGTTTCTCTTTCTTTTTTGTCTGTTGTCTTTCTGTTCTGTCTTCTCTTCTTCTTTTCTTCGTCTGTCTTCTTTTCGTCTCTTTTCTCTTTCTTCTGTCTTCTGTTCTCTGTCTTTTCTGTCTCTGTTTCTTTCTCTTCTGTCTGTCTGTCTCTCTGTCTTTTCGTCTCTGTTTCTGTTCTCTTCTGTCTGTCTGTCTCTTTCTCTGTCTTCCTGTCTTGTCTCTTTTTCTGTCTGTCTCTGTCTCTTTCTCTTCTGTCTGTCTGTCTCTGTCTCTGTCTTCTGTCTGTCTGTCTTTTCTGTCTCTGTTTTCTCTTCTCTTCTGTCTGTCTCTCTTTTCTGTCTCTGTTTCTAATTCTCTTCTGTCTGTCTGTCTGTCTTTTCTTTTCTGTCTGTTTCTCTTCTTTCTGTCTGTTTTGTCTCTCTTTTCTGTCTCTGTTTCTTCTCTTCTGGTCTGTCTGTCTCTCTTTCACTTCTCCTCTTCTCCCCCCCCCTCTCTTATTCTCTAGCTCTGGCATTTATTTACTTTATTTATTTCATTCTTTTATTTCGAGGATAATGGAATAAGCACTCGTGTGCTTTTTTTTACATCCAGTCTCCGTGTGTATGCAGTTCTGTAAAGTTTGTCAATCGTTTCCACCAGCACACAGAGGCCTAAAAAAAATCACATCAGTGCTTATTCCATAATCCTCGATATAAAAGAATGAAAAGAATGAATGTCTCACCTCTCCCCCACCTCTCTCTCTCTTCCTCGCTCTCCCCCCCTCTCCTCTCTCCCTCTCTCCCCCCTCTCACCCACCTCTCCCCTCTCTCTCCCCCTTTTCCCCCCCCTTCCTCCCTCCCTCCTCCTTCTCTCTCTCTCTCTCTTCTCTCTCCTTCTCTCTCTCTCTCTCTCCCCTCTCTCTCTCTCTCTCTCTCTCTCTCTCTCTCTCTCTCTCTCTCCTTCTCTCTTTTCTCTTCTCTCTCTCTCTCCCTCCTCTCTTTTCTCTCCCTTCCCCCCCTGCCCCCTCTCTCCTGTAGCATTCGAATCGGTGCACAT
Organism: Rapana venosa; assembly: GCA_028751875.1. Lineage (NCBI taxonomy): Eukaryota > Metazoa > Mollusca > Gastropoda > Neogastropoda > Muricidae > Rapana > Rapana venosa. The sequence goes on from CM054153.1 coordinate 13,236,908, forward strand.
CCCAAAATCCAAAACATATCACTGTATGTCCGTCCCCCCCCTCTCCCCCCCCCCCCCCCCCCCCCCCCTCACAAGGATCCCAACATGATCAATACACAATGTCTTTACTGTACCCAATACAACACACAGTACCGCTTCCTCTGACTAATACCCCTGAAAGGATCTTTGGAGTAGCGTGGGGGAATACTTAAGAGGCCAGTGTGGCTGCTCTTCCTGTGGAAAGATATAAAGAAAAGGAAAGGAAAAGGAAAAAAGGGGTCTTGTATATTTACTTAGAGACGAAAGTCCGGCTTGATTTGAAAATGACCAGTCTTGTGTGATCGCTTTACTATTACTGTCCAGATGTGATGTCCGAGACAGAATGTTCGTTGGGGGGTGGGGATGGTGGTGGGTGGGTGGGTGTCTGTGGGGTGGGGGTGGGGGGGGTGGGGGGGGTGGGGGTAGGGGGGGTTCCAGACTGTGTGAATGGTGAAGTGTTGAATGAATGAGGGAATGGATGGATGGGTGGATGGATGGGTGGATTGATGGATGAATGGATGGATGGATAGATTGATAGATAGATGGATGGATGGATGGAAAGAAGGATGAATGAATGAATGAATGAATGAATGGACGGACGGACAGATGGACCGAAGGACGGATGGATGGATGAATAAATGGATGAGTTAATGAATATTTGAATGTTTGAGTTGTACAGCGCATAGAAACGGCCTGATGCTTTAGATAGTGAGACCAATGTTCTGATTGGAAGATTGACGTGTTGAATGAATGAATG
>CM054153.1:13250182-13275182 GCA_028751875.1 Rapana venosa
GCGTGCGTTGCATTCGTGCATGCATGAGCTTGTGTGTGTTTGTGTGTTGTGGTGTGTGTGTGTGTGTGTGCGTGCATGCATGCGCGTGTGCGTCTATGTATGTGTGTGTGTGACAGAGAGAGAGAGAGACAGACAGACAGGAAGACAGACAGACAGGCAAGGCATACAGAGAGAGAGAGAGGGAGGGAGACAGACAGACAGACAAGGCATACGAGAGAGAGAGAGAGAGAGAGAAGAGAGAGAGAGAGAGAGAGAGAGAGAGAGAGACAGACATACAGACAGACAGACAGACAGACAGAGAGTCAATATTGAACTGCCCACAACTTCCCTGTCAATCAGCAGTCACGTTCTCCACACTGATCAATACATCCACATCGTGGCCCCCTCCATACCATCAGGACAAAAATTCAATGAGTGTGGTGAAGTAAGAAGAAGAAGAAGAAGAAGAAGAAGAAGAAGAAGAAGAACAACAACAACAACAACAAGAAGAGGAAGAAGAAAAAGGAGAAGAAGAAGAATAACACTATGCTGTATGTGTGCGTGCGTGTAGAAGAAGAAGAAGAAGAAAAAGAGTAAAGAGAAGAATAACACTATGTTGTATGTGTGCGTGCGTTCGTGCGTGTGTATGTGTGTATGTGTGTGTATGTGTGTTTGTGTTTGCGTGTGTGTTTGTGTGTGTATGTGTGTAGGTGACTGTGTTTGTGTTTGTACGTACGTTTGTGTGTGTGTATGTGTGTGTGTGTGTGTGTTTGTGTGTGTATGTGTGTGTTTGTGTGTGTGAGTGTGTTTGTGTGTGTATGTATGTGATTGTGCTTGTGCGTGCGTGGGTGCATGTGTGTGTGTGTGCGCGCGCGCGCGCGTGTGTGTGTGCGTACGTACGTGCGTGCGTTTGTACGTACGTGTGTGTGTGCGTGTGTGTGTTTGTGTTTGTACGTACGTTTGTGTGTGTGTGTGTATGTGTGTGAGTGTTTGTGTATGTGTGTGAGTGTTTGTGTATGTATGTGTGTGTGCGTGTGTGTGAGTGTGTATGTGTGCGTATGTATGTGATTGTGTTTGTGCGTGCGTGGGTGCATGTGTGTATGTGTGTGTGTGCGCGTGTGTGTGTGTGCGTACGTACGTGCGTGCGTTTGTACGTACTTGTGTGTATGCGTTATGTGCGTGGTGTGTGGTGTGTGTGTGTGTGTGTGTTGTGCGCGCGTGCGCGCGCGTATGTGCGTGTGTGTGTGATGGTCTTCAACTTTTCCTGCCAGTGCCAGAACCAGAACCAGTGTCAGTGTTAGCTGGGCGATGAATTTTTGTTTTGTTTTTGTACAGACCTGCTGGCACTGGCAGAAGGAACCATGCACTACTAGATTGGGGTCTGGTGGTGAGGTGAGGTGTGCTGACAGAGAGTGTCTGCAGAGATCGCTAGTTATCAGGGCAGTTGTGTCTGTTTTGCATTCTGTATACCATTTTTAGTCACGGCAGATTTCTCTGCGTGGATTTCGAGCTGCTCTCCCCCACAAGAGCAATGCCTCGCATTATTATTATTATTATTTTTTTTTTTTTTTGCTGTTCCTATCAGAGTGGCTTCTCTTCTGTAGAGTTTTCCCAGGGACAATTCTATTGTTGCCGTGGCTTCTTTTAAGGGAAAGGTAAAGATGGCCTATGTGGTCGTACGGGAGTCAGAGACCTCACTTCTCTAGGGCCAGCATATTGAGGGCGGCGACCATCTCCTCTTCCTCGCTGCTTTACCTCCCCTGACCCTAAAGAGTGCAGGTAACCCATTTACAGCTGGGTGAACTGGGGGGACTGTACTGAAGCCAGGGCGCACAAACGGTCACCCATACAAGTGGTAACCACGCTCGATGCTGCTTAACCTTAGCTGGGGGGAAAGCGAGCGCTCTGACCACTGAGCTATCCCGTCCCGATGGTTCTTTCATGTGCACTAAATACCGTCAGCGCCTGGGCTTTATCACAGTTCTTGATTAAACCATTGACGCTGGGGGCAACAGCAAAATGAGAGGCATGACCAGTGGATTTCCCACTCATGGAATTCCACTTTACGGCTAGTCTTTAGTGATCGACTATGACTCTCTGACTAGGAGGCTTGACTCGCACAGTCCTTATGTGCTGCAGCCCTGGGGGCTGGTTGGCCTTTGGAGAACATCTCCAACGCTGACTGTCCTTATGCCCACTTAGCCGAGAGAGTGGGGATGTACTGTGGGCAAGGCATCTCCACTATAGTCAAATTTCTTCCCAGTTTCCAAAACAGCAGCTGCCTCCTCTGCTGTTTTGGAGGTCATCGTCGGACACGACGGACAAACATAAACACGTGTTGCAAACGAAACCTCGGTGTACCATCTCATTCGAAAAACTAGCACCCAGACCACCACCACCCACTGTCTTGTGGATGGACGGGAACAGTTTTTGGGAACAAACGGGGATCGAACCCAAACCCGGACTTTTTAACTCGATGTTTGCTTTCTACGCTAGACGCGTTACCACTAGACCACCGATCCACTGAGGGGTGGGGATGGACGAGGAAGGCATTGTCGATGGTAGTGAGGTGGGTTTTCTTTCCAGAGAGGTTGGGTAGATGTCGTATTGAAGAAGTGGAAGTGGAAAAATATAAAGCAAACATAAAGTATAAAACAAAATATAAAGTATAAAACAAATATGGGAAAGCTTATTCAGGGAGAAAGGTGGGTGGGTGTGACATGGAAGGCGTTGTGGATGGTAGAGAATGTTTTTGGATTTTTTTTCCTGAGAGATTGGGTAGACTGTCCTATTGAAGAACTAGAACAATATAAAATGACATGGGGAAGATTTGATCGGGGGAATAGGTGGGTGGAAGGAACCGTGGGAAAGTATTGCCAATGGTAGGGAGTTTATTTTAGAAAGAGGTTGGCTTAGAATGTCATACTGAAGAAGAAGATTATGAAATAGTATGGACACTTTTTTGTTGTTGCTAGTGAGGGATTTTTCGTAGAGGTTGGTTAGAATGGCATGTTGAAAAACTGGAAAAACATAAAATAAATATGGGAAAGATTTTGTTTAGGGGGATAGGTGGGTGGAAATAACGTGGAAGGTATTGTCGATGGTTGTGAGGTGGTTTTTTTGTAAGAGGATGGCTAGAATGTCATTTTGAAGAAGAGGATTATCCAATAATGTGGATAAGATTTGTGTGTGTGTGTTAGTGAGGGATTTGTCATAGAGCTTGGTTAGAATGTCGTATTGAATAACTGTAAAGAAATATATAGTGATATGATGAAAGATTTTCGAGAGGATGAGAGTGAGGGAGATGCGGAAGGTAGTGTCGATGTTAGTGAGAGTTTTTTTAAAGGGGTTAGCTAGAATATGACAATGAAGAACTAGAAAATGTAAAATGATACGAGGAAGATTTGGAAGGGAGGGGGGTTGGGGAGTTGGAGGAGATGGTGGGAAATGTATTCTGGATGTTAGTGAAGATTTTGAAAGAGGTTGCTTAGAATGTCATACGGAAGAACTAGAAAACTACAAAATGATAATTATGGGGAAGCTTTGATCAGGGGAATAGGTGGGTGGAAAAAACCGTGGGAAAGTGTTGTCGATGGTGGTGGGGTTATTTGAAAGTAGTTGCTTAGAATACCATATGCCAGAACATGTTGCGCACACGCTAAAACCCGTTCCTCTTTTTGTAAGAGTAGGCCATTGTGTTCCTGTAGGAACGGATGACAATTTTTTTTAAAACCTGCATACACACGGGGACTGGATGTAAAAAAGCACATGAATCCTTATTCCATTATCCTCGAAATCAAAGAATGAAATAAAAGAATGAAATAAATAATAAATGAATAAATAAATAAATAAATAAATATTGAAGGGAAGGACTATAAGACAATATGGGGTCAGATCGCTCAAGGGGCGGAGGGGAAAATTAGGAAAGTATTGTCGATATTAGTGAGGTGTTTGTGGCACGAATATCATACTTAAGAACTGAAAAAAATATAAGATATTAATGGGAAAGATGTTTTTTTCAGGGGTTGGATGAAGGGAAGATGGGAAAAGGATAGTCGATGATAGTGAGAATTTTTGAAAGTGGTTGACTAGATGAAGAACTCACAAAATACAAAATTGATATGGGGAACGACTTTTCAGGGGATGGAGGAGCAGAAGATGGGGAAGGTGTCGTCGATGTTAGTGAGGTTTTTGAAAGAGCTTGGCTAGAATGTCATAGTGAAGAACTAAAACCGTAGCTTTCCTAAGGGACACATCTCACTAAAATGGCCCCCAGCTCTCCTTTTGAATTGTAAGAGAAAGAAAAGACACCATGGTCTGGATCTGCCACATTTTTCATTTATTTCATTATTTTATTTCGAGGATAATGGAATAAGCGATCATAAGTTTTTTTAGAACCAGTCCCTGTGTGCATGCAGTTTGCAAATTGTCTTATCCATTCCCACTAGCACGCAATGCGATGGCCAACTCTTGCAAAAAATGGAAAGGTTCTAACATGCGCGCAAGAAGTTCTGCGTGTGTTCGCGCACGGGACCTCGGTTTATAGTCTCATCCGAAGGACTTTTGAGGGAGAGTGGAGTCTGCACTGATGTTAACTCCAGGGGAAAAAATCCTCTTGATCGGGGGTCTCGGTGGTGGCTCGAACCCGGGCCCTCAGATCACGAGCGCAACCCGCAACGCTCTAACCACTAGGCTTTCCAGTCAGCATTCTGCCAAGGCCTACAATCACATGTTGTATACTTTCAAATGTTACTTGGAAGTTGTCTCCAGCTCTCAGTATAACAACATGTATTCTTCAAAAATCCTCCTAAGTTCGAACATGACTGTCTTTATGGCGAGGTCATTGAAAACAGTCGGGTACACGCAAACTTCTCATCGAGCGTGTACTTTCAATTTTAATAATAATGATAATAAATGGAACTTATATAGCGCTATATCTTGCAAAGACAGATCAAAGCGCATGCATTCAACCTAATCTTACACAGTCATGCAATCAATGATAAATAATCAATAGTTTAAACAAACAGATATTTACAAACATGGTGGGCTGCAGACAAAATCTATGAAATAAAATTTCAATAGTACTTTCAATTTTACAGCAATTCCCAGATGTAGTGAGTTAGACAAGGTTGCATATATGCTAGACGAACCTGCGGGTGTTAAGCTGAAAAACGCCCAACAACTGCCGAAAAACAATATCAGGGAAGTCTTCGATTTCAACTGTTCACAACCAGGGCTTTATCTCAACTTTACGTAGGCTAACATCGGACAAGGATGACCACCCAGTTCCTTTTCAATTGTAGAAATAAGTGACATCCATTTTTCAGAAAAAAAGTTCAGTTTTCGTACAATATGGCCCTCATACTTTCTAGTTCCCAAAACAAGTCGACCAGCTCAATACATGGGGAGGTGCATGGGATGTTGAGGAAGCCACTGCATGTCGATAAAAGCCAGGACTTGTTTTGGTTTTTTACCTAGGCGTGGATTGCATGGGGCCTGGTGTTGTGTGGTATTGATGAACAAGGGAGCTAACCAGCAGGTGAAGTGAGAGACATTGAACATGCACTGCTGTGATGAAAGCGTTTATGGATCCTGGCTGGTTTGGTTCAGTCCTTCAGTGCAGATGGATTACGTCAAACATCTGTCATACTCATGCCACTGTGCCGTGAATGTCTGACTCCAAAAATAGACGTTGTGTGGTTCAATCCAATCCAATCCTGTTAGAATAATCTCTGCTGAAGCTTTACCTGTCGCAAGGAGAGTGTGTGCTTTCATTGTTGCAATTAGTCAGTGTCTTCACTCGTATCCATCCAATCATTCAGTATCGACTTACCCAAACAGTCCAGTTTGTGGAAGATACCACTTTCTCGTTAATCAATCTCTGGATGATGAATCTTAGGCATGAAAAGCTGACGGTTATGACAACAGAGTGGATCGCTTGCCAAGAATCTATATAATTACGCAGTCTTATTTGGGTTGCATGGAACGTACCATCCATTTTCCTGCTCCCAAGGAGCTCAGTTGTATCAAAGTTGTCTTAGCATATATCTGTATATAAATGGTTGCAAGGATTGCTAAAGATAGCTTTGCTGCTTAAATGTAACTTTCATGCCATCACGCAAAAGGATTTGCTAGCATACTATACTGGGTGGCCCCAGATAGAAAAGATCACTCATTCCGCAGCTGTTCAGATCTGAAAAGCTTTACATGGTACGAGTTGAAAACTAAAGCCAAGTGAGAAGATCTTGGCTTTGTAGACCCCTAGTGATAGGTAGGCTCATGTCTTTCCCTGCCTCTCTGAATATCATGAACGTGTGACGCCTATTTTCGCTGAGAAATTCAGCCTGCATGGACCACACCTTTCGTCTCACCACATCCCATAGCTAGAAGCAGATATGTCAGCATTGAATGGGTATACCAGCAAAAGAGTAGACTGTGGCTGTGTTGACATGAGTTATCAATAAAGACCCACGTCTCACTGTAATCACAATACGTACTTCTCTGAATGCCAGGAACAAGCCAGGCCAATATTTCAGAGATTTTCAATCTGTGTGGATGAGGTCAATCATCCTACGTTATACTTAATAAGTCGATCAGACCAATACTTTATACGAACATAGAATGTGGAGGATACGAACATAGAATGTTGAGGATACAAACATAGAATGTTGAGGATACGAACATAGAATTTTGAGGATACGAATATAGAATGTTGAGGATACGAACATAGAATATTGAGGATATAAGTGAGGATTTGTTAGGAGTGGACTGCATGAGTCTTCTGAACTGTAGAAAAAAGTGACGTCCGTTTTAGAAAAAAACAAACTACGTTCAGTCTATTGCAGAGGTGTTTAGTCTGCACAAAACATGTCCTTCATCCCATGTTGTACTTAGTGAGGCCGAAACCTTTATACGGACATAGACTGTTGAGGATATCAGTGAAGGTTTGTTAGGAGTAAGCTGCATGAGTCTTCGGAATTGTTGGAACAAGTGACAACCACTTTAGTAAAGAAAAGAAACAAACCCAAAACACACACACATACACACACACAGAGAAATCAACCATGTTCAGTCTTAGTAGAACGTATCCCTTAATTCTGTCTAATCCCGAAAGGTGTCGACCAGCTCAATACATGGGGAGGTGCATGGGATGTTGAGAAAGCAACTGCATGTCGATGAAAGCCAGGACTAGTTTGTGTGTGTGTGTGTGTGTGTGTGGTTGTGTGTGTGTGTGTGTGTTGTGTGGGTGGGTGGTGGGTGTGGGTGTGTTAGGAACAGGTGGACTGCATGGGGCCTGCTGTTGTGTGGTATTGATGAACAAGGGAACAAACCAGCAGGTGAAGTGAGAACTATTGACCATGGGCTGCTGTAATGAAGAGGTTTATGGATCTGCAGTGTGCTGGCTTAGTCTCTCAGTGCAGATGGATTACGTCCCATATCTGTCATACTTATGCCCCTGTATGGCAAAGACCTGATTACAAATAGACATAGTGTGGTATAGTGGTATAGACTCCGCTGAAGCATTATCTGTCGCAAAGAGAGTGCATACTTTCGTGTTTTTTTATAATTAGTCAGTGTCTTTATTTGTATCAGTTCAATCAGTCAGTATCAACCTACCCAAACAGTGCAGTTTGTGGAAGATACCACTTTCTCGTTAATCAATCTCTGGATGATGAATCTTAGGCATAATAAGGTGGCGGTTACGACAACGGAGTAGACTGTTTGCCAAGAATCTATATATGCAGTCTTATTTGGGTTGCATGGAACCTACCATCCATTTGCTTGTCCAGACAGATGTCAGTTGTGTCAATATTGTCTTAGCATACAAAAAGGCAAGTAGATATCTGTACATCAATGCTGGCAAGAACTTCTAAAGATAGCTGTAGTGTAGTGTGTAGTGGTGTGTTCAGGCCACCACACTACAGGATTTGTTAGCAGACTATACTAGGTGGCCTATGATAGAAAAGATCACCCCCATTGCAGAGTTGTACAGATCTGAAAAGCTTTACATGATACGAGTTGAAACCTAAAGCCAAGTGAGAAGATCTTGGCTTTGCAGACACTAGTGATAGGTAAGAGTCTCACGTCTCTCTTGGACAACTTTCCCTGTGTCTCAGAATATCATGAACAAGTGATGTCTATTTAGATGAGAAAATTCAGTCTGCATGGAACACACCTTTCGACTCACCACATCCTACACATCCTTCAGAGGTGCACGCTATTCAGCGACCTGGGGAAGATTGTGTGGCTGACAGAGATGGTCCTGAAAACTAAGCTGTACGGCCCACGAGAGGAACTGGAAAGGACTTGCCGCTATTTCTCCCAACCACATCTGACGGTGTAAGAAGCGAACGAGAGAAGAAGAAGGTCCCTCAGAAGAAGCGGATCTGTTGACATGGAACGCACATAACAGCAAGTGGGTAGATCAGAGCTGCGTTGACATTTGCGATCAGTAAAGGCTCACGTCTCACTGTAATCACTACCCGTACTTCTCTGTGTGCCAGGAACAAGCCAGACCACTATTGCAGAGATTTCCAATCTGCATGGAACACGTCCTTCATCCCATGTTGTACTTAAAATATCGATCAGGCCAATACTAAATACGAACGTAAAATGTTGAAAATAGATGCAAAGATTTGTTAAAAGTGGGCTTTATGGGTCTTCTGAATTGTAGGAACAAGAGACGTCCAATTTGAGAAGAAAACATGTTCAGTCGATTGCTGAGATGTTTAGTCTGCACAGAACATGTCTTTTATCCCATATTGTACTTAGTTAGGGCAAAACTTTATGCGAACATAGACTGTTGAGGATATCAGTGAGGATTTGTTTGGAGTCTTCTGAATTGTAGGAACAAGTGACAAACCATTTTAGTAAAGAAGACAAAACACACAAAACACACACACACACACACACACACACACACACACACACACACACACACACACACACACACACACACACACACAAACACACAAACAACCCCAGAAAATTAACCATGTTTATTCTAAGTATACCATAATCCCTAATTCTGTCTAATCCCGAAAGATGTAGACCAGATCAATACATGAGGAGGTGCATGGGATGTTGAAGAAGCGACTGCATGTCGATAAAAACAAGGAATTTTTTGGTATTGTTAGTTAGGGATAGGTGGGCTGCATGGGGCCTGGTGTTGTGCGGTATTGATGAACAAGGGAGCTAACCAGCAGGTGAAGTGAGAACTATTGACCATGGGCTGCTGTGATGAAGAGGTTTATGGATCTGCAGTGAGCTGGCTTAGTCTGTCAGTGCAGATGGATTACGCCCCATATCTGTCACACTTATGCCGCTGTTTGGCAAAGACCTAACTCCAAATAGACGTAGTGTGGTATAGTGGTATAGACTCCGCTGAAGCATTATCAGTCGCAAAGAGAGTGCATGCTTTCGGTTTTTTGCGATTAGTCAGTGTCTTTATTTGTATCAGTTCAATCAGTCAGTATCGACCTACCCAAAACAGTCCAGTTTGTGGAAGATACCACTTTCTCGTTAATCAGCCTCTGGATGATGAATCGTAGGCATGATACCGTGGAGGTTATGACAACCAAGTGGACTGTTTGCAAATAATGTATATATGCAGTCTTATTTCGGTTGCATGGAACGTACCATCCATTTGCTTGTCCCGACAGATGTCAGTTGTGTCAATATTGTCTTAGCATATAGAAAGGCAAGTAGATATCTGTACATCAATGCTGGCAAGAACTTCTAAAGATAGCTGTAGTGTAGTGTGTAGTGGTGTGTTCATGCCATCACACTACAGGATTTGTTAGCATACTATACTAGGTAGCCCTAGATAGAAAAGATCACCCCGTTGCAGAGATGTACAGATCTGAAAAGCTTTACATGATACAAATTGAAACCTAAAGCCAAGTGAGAAGATCTTTAGCTTTGCAGACACTAGTGATAGGTAAGAGTCTCACGTCTCTCTTGGACAACTTTCCCTGTGTCTCAGAATATCATGAACAAGTGATGTCCTTTTAGCTGAGAATTTCAGTCTGCATGCAACACCCTTTCGACTCACTTCATCCTGCACATCCTTCAGAGGTGCACGCTATCCAATGACCTGAGGAAGATTGTGCGGCTGCTGGAGATGGTCCTGTAAACCAAGCTGTACGGCCCTGGAGAGGAGCTGAAAAGGACTTGCCGCTATTTCTCCCAACCACATCTGACGGTGTAAAAAGCGAACAAGAGAAGAAGAAGGTCCCTCAGAAGAAGCGGATCTGTTGACATGGATCGCACATAACAGCAAGTGGGTAGATCAGAGCTGCGTTGACATTTGCGATCAGTAAAGGCTGACGTCTCACTGAAATCACTACCCGTACTTCTCTGTGTGCCAGGAACAAGCCAGGCCAATATTGCAGAGATTTCCAATCTGCGTGGAACACGCCCTTCATCCCATATTGTACTTAAGAAATCGATCACGCCAATTCTTTATACGAACATAGAATGTGGAGGATACGAACATAGAATGTGAAGGATACGAACATAGAATGTTGAGGATATGAACATAGAATGTTGAGGATACGAACATAGAATGTTGAGGATACGAACATAGAATGTGGAGGATACGACCATAGAGTGTTGAGGATACGAACATAGAGTGTTGAGGATACGATCATAGAATGTTGAGGATATAAGTGAGGATTTGTTAGGAGTGGACTGCATGAGTCTTCTGAACTGTAGAAAAAAGTGACGTCCGTTTTAGAAAAAAACAAACTACGTTCAGTCTATTGCAGAGATGTTTAGTCTGCACAAAACATGTCCTTCATCCCATGTTGTACTTAGTGGGGCCGAAACCTTTATACGGACACAGACTGTTGAGGATATCAGTGAAGGTTTGTTAGGAGTAAGCTGCATGAGTCTTCGGAATTGTTGGAACAAGTGACAACCACTTAAGTAAAGAAAAGAAACAAACCCAAAACACACACATACACACACACACACACACACACACACATAAACCAACCATGTTCAGTCTTAGTAGAACGTGTCCCTAATTCTGTCTAATCCCGAAAGATGTCGACCAGGTCAATACATGAGGAGGTGCATGGGATGTTGAGAAAGCAACTGCATGTCGATGAAAGCCAGGACTAGTTTGTGTGTGTGTGTGTGTGTGTGTGTGTGTGTGTGTGTGTGTGTGTGTGTGTGTGTGTGTGTGTGTTAGTGTGTGTGTGTGTGTGTGTGTGTGTGTGTGTGTGTGTGTGTGTGTGTGTGTGTTAGGAATAGGTGGGCTGCATGGGGCCTGGTGTTGTGGGGTATTGATGAACAAGGGAACAAACCAGCAGGTGAAGTGAGAACTATTGACCATGGGCTGTTGTGGTGAAGAGGTTTATGGATCTGCAGTGGGCTGGCTTAGTCTCTCAGTGCAGATGGATTACGTCCCATACCGGTCACACTTATGCCGCTGTATGGCAAAGACCTGATTCCAAATAGACGTAGTGTGGTATAGTGGTATAGACTCCGCTGAACAGTTATCTGTCGCAAAGAGAGTGCATGCTTTCGTTTTTTGCGATTAGTCAGTGTCTTTTTTTTTTATCAGTTCAATCAGTCAGTATTAACCTACCCAAACAGTCTAGTTTGTGGAAGATACCACTTTCTCGTTAATCAGTCTCTGGATGATGAATCTTAGGCATAATAAGGTGGAGGTTATGACAACCAAGTGGACTGTTTGCCAAGAGTCTATATATGCAGTCTTATTTGGGTTGCATGGAACGTAACATCTATTTGCTGGTCCCAACAGATCTCAGTGGTGTCAATATTAGCATATAGAAAGGCAAGTAGATATCTGTACATCAATGCTGGCAAGAACTTCTAAAGATAGCTGAAGTGTAGTGTGTAGTGGTGTGTTCATGCCATCACACAACAGGATTTGTTAGCATACGATACGAGGTGGCCCTAGATAGAAAATATCACCCCATTGCAGAGCTGTACAGATCTGAAAAGCTTTACATGATACGAGTTGAAACCTAATGCCAAGTGAGAAGACCTTAGCTTTGCAGACACTAGCGATAGGTAAGAGTCTCACGTCTCTCTTGGACAACTTTTCCTGCTTCTCAGAATATCATGAACAAGTGATGTCCATTTAGCTGAGAAATTCAGTCTGCATAGAACACACCTTTCGACTCACCACATCGTACACATCCTTCAGAGGTGCACGCTCTTCAACGACCTGAGGAAGATTGTGTGGCTGACGGAGATAACCCTGCAAACCAAGCTGTACGGCCCACGAGAGGAGCTGGAAAGGACTTGCCACTATTTCTCCCAACCACATCTGACGGTGTAAAAAGCGAACAAGAGAAGAAGAAGATCCTACAGAAGAAGCGGATCCGTTGACATGGAACGCACATAACAGCAAGTGGGTAGATCAGAGCTGCGTTGATATTTGCGATCAGTAAAGGCTGACGTCTCACTGTAATCACTACCCGTACTTCTCTGTGTGCCAGGAACAAGCCAGACCAATACTGCAGAGATTTCCAATCTGCATGGAACACGTCCTTCATCCCATGTTGTACTTAAGAAATCGATCAGGCCAATACTAAATACGAACGTAAAATGTTGAAAATAGAAGCGATGAATTGTTAAAAGTGGGCTTTATGAGTCTTCTGAATTGTAGGAACAAGTGACGTCCAAGTTGAGAAGAAAACATGTTCAGTCGATTGCAGAGATGTGTAGTCTGCACAAAACATGTCTTTTATCCCATATTGTACTTAGTTAGGGCAAAACGTCTATACAAACATAGACTGTTGAGGATATCAGTGAGGATTTGTTTGGAGTCGTCTGAATTGTAGGAATAAGTAACAAACCATTTTAGTAAAGAAGACAAACACACACACACACCCACACACCCACCCACCCACCCACCCATCCACACACACACACACACACACACACACACACACACACACACACACACACACACACATAACCACACACACACACACACACACACACACACACACCACACACACACACACACACACACACACACACACACACACACACTTACACACACATGCATACAACCCCAAAACATCAACCATGTTCAGTCTTAGTAGACCATAATCCCTTAATTCTGTCTAATCCCGAAAGGTGTCGACCAGGTCAATACATGAGGAGGTGCATGGGATGTTGAGGAAGCCACTGCATGTCGATAAAAGCCAGGACTTTTTGTTGTTGTTGTTGTTGTTGTTGTTAGTTAGGGATAGGTGGGATGCATGGGGCCTGGTGTTGTGTGGTATTGATGGACAAGGAAACAAACCAGCAGGGGAAGTGAGAACTATCGACCATGGGCTGCTGTGATGAAACAGTTTATGGATCCTGGCTGGTTTGGGTTCAGTCCTTCGGTGCAGATGGATTACGTCGAAGAACTTTGACACCCACGCTGTTGTGAGGTCCCTGCCGGCCACCCAGGCTGCTGCTGTTGTTGTCTGCAGAATGTCTGACTCCAAGAATAGATGCAGTGTAGTGTAGTGGAGTGTAGTGTTGTGTGGTGTGGTGTAGTGTGTAGTGGTGTAGTGTGTGTGTGTGGTGTGGTGTAGTGTAGTGTAGTGTGTGAGTAGTGTTGTAGTGTGGTGTGGTGTGGTGTGGTGTGTGTGGTGTGGTGTGGGTGTGTGTGTAGTGTAGTGGTGTGGTGTGTGTAGTGTAGTGTAGTGTAGTGCAGAGTAGTGTAGTGTATGTGTGTGTGGTGTGGTGTGGTGTAGTGTGTGTGTGTGTGTGTGGTGTGGTGTGGTGTGGTGTGGTGTAGTGTTGTGTGGTGTGGTGTGGTGTGGTGTAGTGTAGTGTGGTGTGTGAGTGTAGTGTGTGTGTGTAGTGGTAGGTAGTGTGTGTGTGTGTAGTGAGTGTGTAGTGTATGTGTAGTGTGGTGTGTGTAGTGTAGTAGTGGGAGTGTGTGTGTGTGTGTGTGTGTGTAGTAGTGTAGTGTAGTGTGGTGTGGTGTGGTGTGTGTGTTGTGTGTGTGTGTGGTGTCAGTGCAGTGCAGTGGTGTAGTGTAGTGTAGTGTGGTGTAGTGCTGTGCATGTATGTATGGCAGTGCAGTGTAGTGTAGTGTATGTGTAGTGCAGTGTAGTTGTAGTGTGGTTAGTGCAGTGTAGTGCATAGTGTTGTATAGTGTAGTGGTAGCGTAGTGTGATGAGAGTTAGTAAGTGTAGTGCAGTGCGTGCAGTGCTGTGCTGTGCTGTGCAGTGCAGTGCAGTGCAGTGTAGTGTAGTGTAGTGTAGTGCAGTGTAGTGTAGTGTAGTGTAGTGCAGCGCAGCGCAGCGCAGTGTAGTGTAGTGCAGTGTAGTGTAGTGTAGACACCTTTGGGGCATGTTCTCTCTCTCCCCCCTACCACGTTAATTGACTAAATGAAAAGCAGTTGAGACACCGCTATAAACTGCTCAGACCATTTAACTGCAGCAAGCTATGCCAGGCAGAGTGTATGCTGGGTATTGGTTTGTGGTGGGGGGGTTTTCGTAACCCAAAGAACGCTGATATGAATAATAATGATAAAATCTTTTTAACGTGCGTGCATATTTGATTTTCTGCATGCGCGTGTATCCATAAAAATAATGGAGGTAGTGGTAGGCTTGTGAATGAGGATGACCTTGGAGATTGTAAAAAAAAAGTTAATTATCCAAGTGTGTGTGTGTGTGTATGTGTGGCGGGGGGAGGGGGGTGGTAGATGTGTCTGTAATGTGTGTGTGTGTGTGTTTCCGCGCGCGCGCGCGCGCGTGTGTGTGTGTGTGTGGCGGGGGTAGGGGAGTAGGTGTGTGTGTTATTCCGTGTGTGTGTGTGTGTATATGTGTGTGTGAGTGTGTGTATGTGCGTGCGCGCGTGTGTGTGTGTATGTGTTTGTGGGAGTGTATGTGTGTGTATATGTGTGTATGTGTGTGTATGTGTGTTGTGAGTGTATGTGTGTGTATGTGTGTGTATGTGTGTGTGTATGTGTGTGTGTGTGTATTTGTGTGTGTGAGTGTATGTGTGTATGTGTGTGTTTGTGTGTGTATGTGTGTGTGTGCGTATGTGAGTGTATGTGTGTGTGTGGCGGGTGGAGTGGGGTAGGTGTGTGTGCAATGTGTGTGTGTGTCCACGCGCGCGTGTGTGTATGTGTGTGCGTGCGCGCACGTGCGTGTGTGTGTGTGTGTGTGTGTGGTTTTAGTTGTTATTTTATTTTTTATCCTGAAGAAAAAGAAGAAGAAGAATAGCACTAAATCAAAGTGAGAAGTGTTACTAGTAAGTTAGTGGAGCAGACATTTTCACACGCTATTCCTTTCACCTAATCGTACGTACTCATAATATAACATTATTCTAAAAAGCCTTAATAAGCCCACGCTGAGTACTGATATTAACGATAGTGAAAAAACACAAAGCAAATTTCTATTAAAATAAAAAACAGAAAGGAAACAAGAAAGATTAATGTTGAAACGAAACTAGCCCCCACCCCTCCCCACACATCACTTATGCACCCCCACCCCCACCCCTCACCACCACCACCTCCACCCCCTCCACCACCCCTTGCCCTTATATCTTCACTCGAGCTCCATTTTTTGTGGAAAATGAATTTCTCAAGTTTAAAAATGAATATTCAGAGGATGTATTTTGGGTGTGCTAACAATAGCTAAGGATATTCGGCTGTTTTGGGGGCTGTTTACCACATCCGTGTGTGTGTGTGTGTGTGTGTGTGTGTGTGTGTGTGGTGTGTGTTGCGTGCGCGCGCGTGTGTCTGTGTGTGCGTGTGTGTTTGTGGGTGAGTTATGCGTGCGTGCGCTTTCGTACCACCACCTAACTCAAAATGATGGATGCTTTAAACAAAAAATAGATTTCTCAATTGTTGATCGCTGTGTTTTGCAAAGTTATTTTTAACATGAAAACGTTTTCAAATTTTTTTTTAAAAAGGGAAAGGAAAGAAAACGCTTTAAGACTTGCATCCGGTTTTGCTTCAGTTTTCCTGAATTATATTATCTGACTTTTGATGTTTTAAATAAAATCAACGCAAACATGGTATCTTCCGTTCCTGATTTGTATTTCTGGCTGGAAATAACTTAAGTAGATGAAGTGAGAATTTATTCTACGTTGAAAAGTGCAACGCAACCGTGTTACATCAATTATTTACACAAAGTGCTTATTCATTCTCCTTTTTTCTTCTTCTTCGCTTTGTCTGCTTGTGTGTCTCTTGTCTGTCTGTCTGCTTGTCTTTTTGATACACGAGGTGCTTATTAATTCTTCTTCTTTATCTCTTCGCTTTGTCTGCTTGTCTGTCTCTTGTCTGTCTGTCTGTTTGTCTGTCTGTCTGTCTCTCTGTTTCTGTCTCTCTACCTCTGTGTGTCTCTCTCTGTCTCTCTCTCACTGTCTGTTCGTTTGTCTGTCTCTGTCTCTCCCTACCTCCCTCCCCCTCTTCTCCTCCTGTCTTTTTTCTCTACCCTTTATCTCACGTGTATGTGTGTGTGAGTGTGTGTGTGTGCGTGTGTGTCCCATTATCTCACGCGTGTGTATGTGTGTGTGTGTGTGTGTGTGTTTGTGTGTGTGAGAGTGTTCTTTCTTCTTTGGTCTAAAGTCATTGTAATATTACTGATCTTAGTGATAACATGAGAGAGAGAGAGGGGGGGGGGGGGGGGGGAGGAGATCATGTGTGTGTGTGTGTGTGTGTGTGTGTGTGTGTGTGTGTGTGTGCATCGGTGTGCAGTGCAGCACAGCGTATATGCCTAAGAGCAGCTATAGCCTGGTGGTTAGAGTGATGCATTCGTGATGTGCTGACCCGGGTTCGAATCTCCTTCAAGAGGATTTTTCCTCTGAAGTCAACATCAGTGCCGACTCCACTCTCCCCAAAAGTCCTTCGGACGAGACTATAAACCGAGGTCCCGTGTGCTAACGCACGCATAACGCCTTGCGCACATGTTAAAACCCGTTCCGCTTTTCGGAAGAGTAGGCCATTCTGTGCCAGTGGGAACGGATGACAGAATTTACAAAACTAAATAGAATAAAATTTTTCTCTCTCTCAGCATCTTCATGCTATGATTGGGTTATGATTGATTTAAGGTTTATAATCAAGAAATAGAATAAATGGTGTTTTTCTTCTTTATTCAGTCATAAATTGGTACTGACATAATCTTTTTTGCATTATTTGGCTATGTACATGTTGATGTTTTTCTTCTCTAATCAGTCATAAATCATTATTTGTTTGTGCATTTGCTTTGCCAATGATGTGAATGAATCCATTGTTCTATCCCAAGCCCAACAAATGTATTGTGGTCCAAGGCCAATGTACATTAAATCATTTCAGAGTTCAGAGTTCAGAGTTCTCTCTCTCTCTCTCTCTCTCTCTCTCTCTCTCTCTCTCTCTCTCTCTCTCTCTCTCTCTCTCTCTCTCTCTCTCTCTCTCTCTCTCTCCCCTTTTTCTCATATGTGTGTGCGGGGTGCGTGGCGTGGTGTGTGTGTGTGTGTGTGTGTGTGTGTGTGTGTGTGTTAGTGTGTGTGTGTGTTATTTTTTGTTCTTTGGTCTAACATCATTCTAATATTACTAATATTATTAGTGATGACATGAGATAGATGGGGGAGAGGGGGGAGAGAGAGTGGAGAGAGAGAGAGAGGGAGAGAGAGAGAGGGAGAGAGAGGGAGAGAGAGAGAGAGAGAGAGAGAGAGAGAGAGAGAGAGAGAGAGAGAGAGAGAGAGAGAGAGAACACAAAAAACAATGCTCCGAAAACTTGCCAAGTTTATGTGGAAATGTTCATGTTGTTGTTTTTAGACGTTCCTCGGCTTAATTCCTTGGGCTGACCGCCCGAAACTGCCACTCTGTCTCACTTATCACACATAGAAAATCACTGTAGGACCATAACAACTGGGTGAAAAGTTCGCCTGTATGTCTTGAAAAAAAAAGTGGGGGGGGGGGGGGGGGGAGTACCTCGTCACAATTATAGGCAGACATACTCCGACTTCAGAGTGATTTCTTCTCCTTTGAAGGAAAATGCAGGTTATGTATGCTAAAAGCGTGTCTTGGGTGAAGAAGACAAAAATCGTCAACATTATTTTAAAAGCATAATTATGTATAGTCTCTTGTGTGGAGGTCTTGGCACTTCGTTGACATCGTTAAGAAGCAGAAGATTTTTGGGGAGTCGGGTTGTTAATAACGTGTTTGAAATGGCCCAGGCCAAAAGCTTGTGTCAGTTATTGATGTCAGCTAATTGCCAAGGCCTACTTGTTTGTCCGTCGTGTCCGACGATGACCTCCAAAACAGCAGAGGAGGCAGCTGCTGTTTTTTTTTAAAAATTGGGCAGACATTTGATTATGGTGAAGATGCCTTGCCTACAGTACATCCCCACGCTCTCGGCCAAGTGGGCATAAGGACAGTCAGCGTTGGAGATGTTCTCCAAAGGCCAACCAGCCCCCAGGGCTGCAGCACATAAGGACTGTGCGAGTCAAGCCTCCTAGTCAGAGAGTCATAGTCGATCGCTAAAGACTAAGCTGTAAAGTGGAATTCCATGAGTGGGAAAGAAAGCCACTGGTCATACAGCCTCTCACTTTGCTGTTGCCCCCAGCGTCAACGGTTTAATCAAGAACTGTGATAAAGCCCAGGCCTACACTAAACTGTTGTTATATTGTAATATGTTGGGTTTTGAGATTGCCTTCAGCCATGACAAGCTCTTAAACATAACAACCCGCACTCTCCTTTAAAAAAGAGAAAAAAAATCCTCTGAAGTCGGAGTATGGCTGCCTATATGTCGAGGTACTTTTTTTTAAAAAAAAAGCCATACACGCAAACGTCTCAATCTCAGTGTGCAATTTCAATCTTAACAGTGGATTCTCAGGTGGGATGATGAGTGAGTCAGAATGCACATGCTGGGTGACCTCCCAGAGAGTTAAGCTGGGGAACGCACAACAACAACAACAACAACAACAACAACAACAGGCGTTTGAAATTTTGGAGAGAAATATTTTTTTGTAAGAAAATGATTGATGAGAAACGAATGGCAGGAAAGTAAGTGACAAATAAATCACCCAGTGTTTTGGTAAACTGGCTAGTTTTTGTTGTTGTTGAGGAAACGAACTTTTGTCCTTATCCCAGTCTAATTTTGTTTCGTTGGTTTGTATTTTTGTTTTTGTTTCGTTGGTTTGTATTTTTGTTTTTGTTTGGTTGGTTGGTTGTATTGGTTGGTTGGTTGGTTGGTTGGTTGGTTGTTTTGTTGAGTTTACTTTAATGATAATAATAATGATAATGATAATGATAATAATAACAACAACAATAATAATAATAATAATATATGGAATTTATAGAGCGCTATATCTTTCCGTATGTTTTTTAAAAAGAAATTCTGCTTTCTGTATTTTTTCTTGTTCTATTCCTTGCTCATTTTTCTTCTTTCTTTCTGATTTTGTCAGGTAAAGTGTGATCCTTTTTGGTGTTTCTCTTTTTTGTAGTTAGTTTTTTTATTTTATTCTGTTCTGTTCTGTTCTTACTTTTCTTTGCTTTTGATTTCCTCTTCTTTTAGGTTTTTTTTTTGGCGCGTCTATCTGTCTTTTTGCTCTGTCTCTGTCTGTCTGTTTGTATCTCTCCCTCTCTTTCTCCTTCTCTCTCTCTCTGTCTGTCTCTGTCTCTGCGTGTCTGTCTGTCTCTCTCTCTTGTCTTGTCTTTTTTTCTCATGTGTATGTGAACGTACACCCTTGAATACAAAATGTCAGGATATTTTTTTGCACTATTAGATACCAATAAAATATCCAAACGAGAATAATACCTTTTACCAGCTTTTAACACCACACCACTCACACAAAATAGCCAAACTCTCTTATTTACACCCCCTTCCCACCCCTCCAAACACACACACATACACACACACATCCTCTCTGCATCCTCACTTCACCTCATCCCCTCCTCTCCCCCTCCCCCTCTCCTCACCCCCACCCACCCCTCACCCCCCACCCACCTTCATCCCACAGATCTATACTCAAGCCTCGACCGACAAAAAACGTTATGAGCAAAATGAATTTATAGCTGTCGGCTGTCGAACTTCTGTTCTTCAGCCGAAATAATTGTGAGGGATCCATTCCCACAGTACCACCACCACCACCAAGCTAAGCTATAAGCCATTAGCTGAGCTAGCTTAAGCTAGGCCAAGTCCAAACCAAACCAAACCAAACCAAAGAGGGGACGGGATAGCCTAGTGGTCAGAACATTGCGTTCGCAATCTGACGACCCGGGTTCGATTCCCGTTCAAGGGGGTATTTTCCTCTGGAGTTAACATCAGCGCAGACTCCGCTCTCCCCTAAAAGTCCTTCAGATGAGACTATAAACCGAGGTTGATCCCGTGTGCGAACGCACGCAGAACATCTTGCGCACACGTTAAATCCTGTGTGGCCTTTCGTAAGAGTAGGCCATTGTGTGCCCGTGGGAACAGATGACAGAAATCTCAAAACTGTATACACACGGGGACTTGATGTAAAAAAAGCACATAAGTGCTTATTCCATTATCCTCGATATAAAAGAATTTATATAAAAAAAATCTCCTCTTAAATTTGCTACTAAATCAATCAAAGGCAGACGATAAAATATCTCGTGTCTAACAATGCACTCTTGACCTCTCGACAAAAGGAGTTGAAGGACACTGTTGAGGGTGGGTGGGGGGTGTGGGGGTGTTGAGGGAGGGGGTGGAGGAAGGGGGTTGGCTGGGTTGAGGGTAGGGGTAGGGGGTGGAGGAGTGTTGTTTTTGGTTTTTGGTGCTGTTTGAACAAACAAACAAAAATTGCTTGTTTTCCTTCCCTCTCGGTGATTTTGGACCCTAGGAGAAAATGTTGTGATCGTGGTATGTTTCTTGGATTTTGTGGTGTGTGTGTGTGTGTGTGTGTGTGTGTGTGTGTGTGTGTGTGTGTGTGTGTGTGTGTGTGTGTGTGTGTGTTCTAGTAGTATTTTGACATAAGTGTTGCGCGCGTTGACAAATTTAATGTTTTCGACTTTTAAGTAAGAGGGCGTGGGGAGACAGTGTTGTGTATTTGTTTTGTGAATGATATTTTTGTTAGTTGGTTGTTGTTGTTGTTGTTGTTGTTCTTCTCTTCTTCTTCTTCTTCTTCTTCTTCTTCTTGTTAGTAGTAGTAGTAGCAGCAGCAGCAGCAGCAGCAGCAGCAGCAGCAGCAGCAGTAGTAGTGCTAGTAGTAGCAGTAGCAGCAGCAGCAGCAGCAGCAGCAGCAGGAGTAGTAGTAGTGGTAGTGGTAGTAGTAGTAGTAGTAGTAGAAGTAGTAGTAGTAGTAGTAGTAGTAGTAGTAGAATTATCATAGCTATTGTCACCATAACTGATGGTGACAGTAATGATGATAACAGTAAGTATGAAGTCGATGATGCTGGTGGTAATGATGGTGATGATGCTGCTGCTGCTGATGATGATGAAGGTGATGCTGCTGCTGCTGCTGCTGCTGCTGCTGCTGCTGCTAGTAGTGATGATGTTTACGATGGTTTGTGGTTACACTAGTGTTACTGCTTCTGCTGCTACTTGGTACTACTACTACTGCTTCTTCTTACACTGCTCCTGCTACTACTTGTACTGCTACTACTACTACTGTTGGTGATTGATAACGGCGACAAAAAAGCAGGCTTGACAATTATAACGACAAATTATTGTCTTCGATTTACAGGGGAAGACAGTCTGCACTGACGAGAAGGGAAAAACACATCAGGACAAACACATTACATCCTGGTCAGGAACATCCCAACTTTGTGTGTGTGTGTGTGTGTGTGGACAATCTCTGGCACTGAATTCAAGACTGACCACCCTGCTGCTGCTGCTGCTGCTGCTGTTCGGAACTGCCAACAGAAACTAAAGGAAGACACCCAGGAGGAACTGTTCACAGGTAAGGGAGGGCCGAGGGGGGCAGGCCAGGGAAAAAAGTCAGACGAGTGTGGGTTGCATGGTTTTTTTTAAGTAAGTAGGGAGAGATTTATCGCTAACAGATGTTCCTGCCTCTCTCTGTCTCTGTCTGTCTGTCTGTCTGTCTGTCTGTCTGTCTGTTGCTCTCTCTCTCCCTCTCTCTCTCGCTTCTCCTCTCTCTCCTCTCTCTCTCTCTCTCTCTCTCTCTCTCTCTCTCTCTCTCTCCTCTCTCGCTCTCTCTCTTTCTCTCTCTCGCTCCTTCTCTCTCTCCCCTCTCTCGCTCTCTCCTCTCTCTCTCTTTCTCTCTCCGCTCCTCTCCTCTCTCCCTCTCTCGTCTCTCTCTCTCTCTCCTTCTCTCTCGCTTTCTCTCCCTCTCTCTCTCTCTCTCTCTCTCCTCTCTCTCTCTCTCTCTCTCTCTCTCTCTCTCCTCTTCTCCTCTCCCTCCTCTCTCTTCGTTCTGTCCCTCAACCTTTAAAATGGGAATTAGGGATTTTGTTTCCTCTTACCACCCCTACCCTTCTCCTCGTCTCTGCCTCCTTTCCACTGCTTCTTCAATCTCCCATCTTGGTGAACTTGTACTATTTTTTAAGCTAGGTTTTGCATTCTTGTGTGTGGTGTGTGTTGAGACGGGGGTGGGGGGTGGGGGGAGGGGTCGGGGTGCGGGGAGTCGGGATAGGGGGGGGGGGGGGGGGGGGGGGGGGGGGGTTGGGGTGGTGGGTGGTGGGGGGGGGGGGGGGGGGGGGGGGGGTGGGGGGGGGGGGGGGGGGGGGAGTTGAGGTGAGTGTGTGTATGTTCGTGTGTGTATGTGGAAGGGGGGGTGGAGGAGTGTGTGTGGTGTGTAAATAAATAAGTAAATAAGTAGGTAAGTGAGTGAGTAAGAAGTAAGTGTTTATGTGTGCGTGTTTGTGTGTGTTTGTGGTGTTGTTGTTTAAGTGTGTGCTGTGTGTGTGTGTGTTGTGTGTTAAGTGTGTGTGTGTTGCGTGTTAAGTGTGTGTGTGTAAGTATGTAAGTGTGTGTGTGTGTGTGTGTGTTCTTCATCTTCGTTATTTCTTTTTTTTTCGTGTATATATATATATTTATATATATATATATATATATATATATATATATATATATATATATATATATATATATATATATATATATATATATATATATATAGCAGTGTGTCCGTTTGTCTGCCAATTCCATCAGTCTGTTTCCATTCTCTGGATGTCTGTAATTTATGTCTTTCTGCGAAACTGTGTCTGAGTCACCTTCTGTGTGTTTGTGTTTCTGTCTCTGTCTCTATCTCCGTTTCTGTCTCTCTCCTCTTGGTATGTGCTTGTTCCCACCTCCCCCCCCCCCCCCTCTTTCTCTCTGGCCGTCCCCACCTCTCTCTCTCTCTCGTTCTTTCTTTCTGTTTCTGTTTCTGTCTCTCTGTCTATCTGTCTGTCTATCTATCTCTTTCTTTCTTTGTCTCTTTCTGTCTGTCTTTCTCTCTATCTGTCTGTCTCTTTCTCTCTTTGTCTCTCTCTTTGTCTCTCTCTCTCTCTCCTCTCTCTCTCTCTCTCTTTCTGTTTGTCTCTTTCTCTCTTTGTCTCTGTCTCTATCTCTCAATCTCTCCTCTCCCCCCCCCCCCCATCTCTCTCTTTACATGCACACGCACACACACACACTTTGAAATCTATTTGGTAGTATTATTTTATTTACAAAAAACATCCCCTCCGGGCTATTCTTATTGCTTATATTATCATTATTTTTATATTGCCTCCTTGTAACATGATTGTTATTCCCTCTCTAATGATAAAGGGGGAGGGTGGGGGGGAGAGGAGGGAGGGGGAGGAGGATCCATTTATTAAGCACCTGAGGATTCGATTTGCATTTTTTTAAAAGAAATTGATTGATATCATCTGGTGATTTTGAAGCGACACGCCCTTGCATGGATGCACGTGTGTTTGTAGGTGTGGTCGGGTAGTGTGGTTATGCTTAAGTATGTACAAAAGTGCACGAGTGTTTGCGAGTGCGAAAAGGTAGTGTCGATTCTGGAGAGGTCAGTGCACTAGAGATCTTGCGACAAAGTGAGGGTGAAATAACATCTATCTCTCTATCTGTCTCTCTCTCTCTGTGCCTGTCTGTTTGTCTGTCTGTTTGACTGTCTGCCTGTCTGTCTGTTTGTCTGCCTCTCTCTCTCTCTCAAGTACCAGAGTTGTTCGTTTGTTTTTACGTTTAGTTGTGTATTTTTCATACTATGCAAAACAATAAAAGTTACAGTCTTCACATCCCTTCATAATAGATCTCTCTGTTCCTGTTTCTCTGTCTCTTTCTGTCTATCATTCTGTCTCGGTCTGTCTATCACTCTGTCTCTGTTTCTGTCTGTCTGTCTGTCTGTCTCCACACACACACACACACACACACACACACACACACACACACACACACACACAACACACACACACACACACACACACACACACAGGAAGGAGAGGTGATAGAGGTGAGGAAGAAGGAAGGGGTTACACACACTGCAACAAGGAGAGGAGGAGAGGAAGGAAGGAAGGAAGGAAGGAAAAGATGGAAGGATGGGATAGTGAGGACACTGACCCTCTAACAAGTTCAGCGATGTTTTGCTTGTGCACTGCGTCTGGCATTGCTCAAGCCTCCTAGAGAGTTCCTTGGAAACGGTCACGAACGAAATTGTGTTTTTTTTGCCCCCTCAGCGGTCTCTGGCTGTAATGTAATGTTGCTGCTTTCCAAGGCAAAGAAAAGGCCTTTCCTTTTTCTTGTCAAGAGCTCAGTCTTGTTTGTGGTTCGCGTCCTCTCTGGCCAAATTCATGGCCAGATGGCCAGTCTCAGAAGAAGAAAAAAAAAGGTTCGCTTGCCCCCCTATAGCTGGCTCCCAGTAGAGGTCGAATGGTGTGGTCAGTTCTTGATGTGAGCCAAGCGTTAAGCACCTTGCATGAACACGTTGGTATGTTTTGAAAATGTGAAGTCGAAATGGATGATAAAGGTTGTATCGTGTGTCTTGTATCTGTCTTGTATCTTAAGCCAGGATATACTATACAACTAAAATCAAATTGTACTCTTCTTCTTCTTTAAAAAATGCCCCTGAAGTCGGAGTATGGCTTCCTTTTGTGGGAAAGTTACTTGAAAACTGTCTCATACAGGCAAAACTCTCTCTCCCA
>CM054153.1:13282682-13293434 GCA_028751875.1 Rapana venosa
TGTTTGTGTGGTGTGTGTGTGTGTTGTGTTGGTGTGTGTGTGTGGAGGGTGGGGGATGTTTTGTGTGTGTATGTGTGTGTTTGTGTGTGTATGTGTGTGTTTGTGTGTGTGTTTGTGTGGTGTGTTGGTGTGTTTGTGTGGTGTGTGTTTGCGTGTGGTGTGGTGTGTGTGTGTGTGTGTTTGTGTGTGGGGTGTGTTGGGGGGTGGTGTGTGGGAGGGGGTATATGTATGTGTTTGTGTGTGCCCACATAATTATTCGTGTATGAAAAAGAGAGAACAAGGGAGAGACGAGAGAGAAGAGCAGAGACAGAGACAAAGACAGAGACGGAGAGACAGAGAGATACAGAGAGGTAGAGTCACAGAGAGAGACAACAGAGAGAGCAAGACAGAGAGACAGACAGGCAGACAGAGACAAACACACAGACAGCACACAGGCAACAAGACAGACGAAAATATGTTTGGAAAGGAGAGGGTGGGGGTGGGATGGGGTGGGGTGAAGTGATTAACAGTATGGTATGGAAATAATTAACTGTTTTATTGTCTGTCCGCGGCAAAAAAAGAAAGAAAGAAAACAACCCACAGGACTATAAGAAAGGACACACCCCCTAGTGTCGTGTAATTACATCATCTGTTTTTAATTAGTATTTCTTTGGGGTTTTTTTTTTTTTTGGGGGGGGGGGGACATCACCTACATTCCATTATTGATATTGCTTAGGATAAAATCTTTTGTCTCAGGTTTTTTTCTCTTCTTTTCTCTGTATGTCTCTGCCAGTGTGTGTGTGGTGTGTGTGTGTGTGTGTGTGTGTGTGTGTGTGTGTGTGTGTGTGTGAGTGTGTGTGTGTGTCAACTTATCTATCCAGTCATGAATACTGCATTGCTTTTTTTCAGCCTCTATCTGTTGTGTTGATGTGTTGTGTGTGTGTGTGTCTGTGCTGTGGTGTGTGTGGTGTGTGTGCTGCTGTGTTATCTCCTATCACTCTTCACCTGTCTCGTCTCTCCTGCTTCTTCCTATTCATAACCTCATTTGTTGTTTGTTTCTTCACATGCTTTTCGTCATTATACAATGTGTTTAGTCTTCTTGCATGGATTATCTGCAGATTATGTAAGAAGCTCAGCAACGTCATGTAAAAGTATCTACTTATCTGTAACCCTTGGGATAAAGATAATTAATCAACTCTCTGTCTCTCTCTGTCTGTCTTTCTCTGTCTGTCTGTCTGTCTGTCTCTGTGTCTGTCTTGTTCCCGTTGTCTTCTGTCTCTGTCTGTCGGTCTGTCTGTCTGTCTGTCTGTCTCTCTCTCTCTCTCTCTCTCTCTCTCTCTCTCTCTCTCTCTCTCTTCCTCTCCCTCTCTCTCCCTCATTATCCCCCCTCCTCTCTCTCTCTCTCCCTCCCTCTCTCTCCCTCATTATCCCCCCCCTCCTCTCTCTCTCTCTTTCTCTCTCTCTCTCTCTCTCTCTCTCTCTCCCCTCTTTCCCTTCCCCTCCTCTCTCTCTCTCTCTCCCTCTCTCTCCTCATTATTCCCCCTCCTCTCTCTCTCTTTCTCTCTCTCTCTCTCTCTCTCTCTCCTCTCTCTCTCTCTTCTCTCTCTCTCTCTCTCTCTCTCTCTCTCTCTCTCTCTCTCTCTCTCTCTCTCTCCTCTCTCCTCCCTCTCTCCCCTTCTCTCCTCTCCTCTCTCTCCTCTCTCTCTTCCTCTCCTACCCCTCTCCTCCTCTCTCCTCTCTCCCTCCCTCACTCCACCCCCTCTTCCCTCTCTCCCTCTCTCTCCTCTCCCTCTCTCTCTCTCTCTCTCTCTCAGAGCCACTGCCTACAGTAAATTTCACTGATAACCACAACCTCTGTCACTGCTGGATCGAAGCAGTCTATGATCTCTGAACAGCCATCTGCAATAGGGCACCTCCTGAACTGTCAGAGGTCTGTCTGTATGTGGACATGTCAATGGGGATTTAACCCCCCTCTTCGTTTCAACAGCAGCAATCACGGTTCCAGAGTAGAGTAGAGCAGAGTAGAGTAGAGTAGGGTGGGGATGGACGGGGATTCCCCTTTTTCGTCTGAACCCAAACAGTACAAGGCCGCAGAGCACGAACTGCACGTGGAAAAAAGCACGAGGAATGCAGGACTAGTGAAACTGACAACCCCCCCTGCCAGACGGTCAAGGTCACAGAGCATGAACTGCACGTGGAGACAACGCGGAATTTTTTTTAAAAAGTGAAACTGACATCTCCCCCATACCAGACGGTCAAGGCCACAGTGCATGGATCGCACGTGGAAATGACGAAGAATTAAAAAAAAAAAAAAGTGAAACTGACATGTCTGACCAGACGGTCAAGGTCATAGAGCACGGATCGCACGTGGAGATGTTACGAGAATCGGAATGCAGACATGGGGAAACTGACAAACACCTGTCTTTGTGGGTAGAGACCAGAGAGGGTCAAGGTTACTGAACAGGGATTGTGACGGTTTTAAGACCACAATATATATTAGAGGAAGGCCGAAATGTGGTCAAACTGATGTGGGAACGTGAAGAAAGAGGGTGTGTTCTTTGCACGTCTAGACAGACCAGGGAAGGGTTTGTCCCTCTTCTGATCTGGTAAGCCTTGACTGTCTGTCTATCTCTGTCTCTGTGTGTGTGTCTCTTTGTCTGTTTTTCTGTCTTTGTCTTTGTCTGTCTCTGTCTGTCTCTGTCTGTCTGTCTCTGTCTCTGTCTGTCTGTCTGTCTGTCTCTGTCTCTGTCTTTGTCACTGTCTGTCTGTCTCTGTCTCTGTCTCTGTCTCTGTCTGTCTCTGTCTGTCTCTGTCATTGTCTGTCTCTGTCTGTCTGTCTGTTCTGTCTGTCTCTCTCTCTCTCTCTCTCTCTCTCTCTCTCTTTCTCAGGTTTAGTTAAGATTGTTGTCGTTGTGTTCACTGTTATCTCTGAATCAACGTTATATTCATATCTTTTTTTCCTCTCTCAGATGTAATATGTATGAAAGTCGCAGCAACTGAATGTTTTCTTTAGGATGAATAGTTTATTTCATTATGCCGTTACTTGAGTATAGTAATCCTATTTATCGTGATTATAGTTACGGTTTATGTTCATTTTTAGGACTATAATAATCGCACAGAATAATGATGGTATTTTATTATTTGAGAATTGTATTTTGATTTTAATCTGGTTGAGTATAAACTACATCGTTCTGAATCTCTGTCTCTGTCTGTCTGTGTATCTGTCTGTCTGTCTGTGTATCTGTCTGTCTGCCTGTGTATCGGTCTGTGTATCTGTCTGTGCATCTGTCTGTGTATCTGTCTGTCTGTCTGCGTATCTGTCTGTCTGTGTATATATCTGTCTGCGTATCTGTCTGTCTGTCTGTCTGTCTGTGTATCTGTCTGTCTGTCTGTGTATCTGTCTGTCTGTCTGTGTATCTGTCTGTCTGTGTATCTGTCTGTCTGCCTGTGTATCTGTCTGTCTGTGTATCTGTCTGTCTGTGTGTATCTGTCTGTCTGTGTTTCTGTCTGTCTGTCTGTGTACCTGTCTGTATGTATGTGTATCTGTCTGTCTGTGTATCTGTCTGTGTATATGTCTGTGTATCTGTCTGTCTGTCTGTGTATCTGTCTGTCTGCCTGTGTATCTGTCTGTCTGTCTGTGTATCTGTCTGTCTGTCTGCTGGTCGGGCGCTATGTGTACATAAGGACAAGCGCTTACAACACATTTTGGACATCATACAGTTTTAACACGTAGCGCAAGTATAAAACTAAAATGTGTGCAAAAAAACCATGTCGAACAAGCCAGGCAAACAATGTAAAGTGACCACAACAAACACACGAGCTCCCTGAGCGACAAAGCTAAGAGAGAACGAGAAAAACACAAAACAAACCAAAGCAAAAAACAAAAAAAGCAAGAAAAGAGTACAAACAAACAAAAAACCAAAGGGGAAAAAAATTGCCCTAAGGGAGGAGATGATAGAAAGTAATTATCAAAGGCAGGAAACAAACAAGGATGGGAAAAATAGCAGGGACCACCCATGCTGAAAAGTTTGTCTGATTGGCTGGCTGGTTGGCTGGCTGGGTGGTTGCTGCTGGCTGGTTGGCTGGTTCTGTGCTGTCTGGGTGGCTGGGTGGCTGATTGGCTAACGGGTGGGTTGGTTGACTGGCTGGCTGGCTGGTTGGTTGGTTGGTTGGCTGACTGGCTGGCTGACAGGCTGGCTGACAGGCTGGCTGACTGGTTGGTTGGTTGACTGACTGGCTGATTGGTTGGTTGGTTGGCTGGTTGGCTGGTTGGTTGGCTGGTTGGCTGGCTGGTTGGCTGGCTGGTGTCAATTAGATAAGACAGAATCAATGTGTTGAAAGATAAGCGTAGGAGGTTGGTGTCAGAGCTTAAGTGTGTGTGTGTGTGTTGTGTGTGTGTGTGTGTGTGAATGAAGGTGGGGGGGCAGATAAAGAGACAGAGACAAAGAACACATACACACACACACACACACATATATATATATATATATATATATATATATATATATATATATATATATATTATATAATATATATATAAATAAATGAAATTTGTATAGCGCTATATCTTGCAAAGACAAATCAGAGCGCTTGCATTCAACATATTCTTACAGAGTCATGCAGCCAATAATTATCAAAAGCCATATATATATAACACCACCCACCCAACCAACACAACCAACCAACCAACCAAACTAACCATTCATATACCTCTCAAGCAGGGAAATATGCCATTAATGACTCATGGAAAGGCGAGCAATGAATGAGAGAAAATGGGGGGGGGGGGGGGGGGGGGGGGGGGGGGGGGGGAGAAGGAGGAAGAAAAACAGATTTGATTAAAAAAAAATTTCTAATTATGACACTGCAGTCTTTAACTCAGGGGAGACTAGGTCAGAAGGTCATCTATTGTCCGCTTACAAAACAATGGGCATTGTTTCTCCGACCTTCCTGCTTTGACATCCTGTATATGTGGCTCCCATCAATGTTAGCGTAGAAAATATCGTACTTATTCTTTTCCTCATGTATAAGTGCATATGGGGTACATGCTTGAAGTCACACGCGTGTGCCGCACACAAGTGTATGTAGGTAATATTGTAATAGTGGTGGTGGGTTCATATGTAAGTGTGCACACATACATACATACATTTATATATACATACATACATACATACATACATACATACATACATGCATGCAAACATGCATACATACATACATAAATACATAAGACAGACACACAAACAGACACACAGACACAGACCACACACAGGCACAAACACACAGACAGAAGCACCACACACAAGACACGTACGCACGCATTATACACGCAGACACTTACAATTACAGAGAAACACACACACACACACACACACACACACAACACACACAAATATACGCACACACACAAGACACACGTACGCACGCATATACACGCAGACACAATTACCAGAAAAGGACTCAAAGACACAAACAAACCCCCCCCCCCTCCCCCCTCACATCCAAACACTACACATACCAAGACAAAATACACACATACACAGTACGCACGTACACACACAAAACCATACACACACACACACGCACACACGCACGCACGCACGCACGCACGCACGCACACACACACACACACAGAGCAGGGGCGCTGAAATCTCATCAGGGTGTTTCCTGTCAGGAGTTGCTAATAATCAGTTGTTGTTCTTACTGTCCCTATTGTCTGCTTGAGGAAAGACATTTGTTTGTCTCTTTGTTTTGTGTGTGTGTGGTGTGTGTGTGTGTGTGGTGTGTGTGGTGTGTGTGTGTGAGTGTGTGTGTTGTGTGTGTTTGTGTGTGTGTGTGTTGTTTGTTACTGTCCCTATTGTCTGCTTCAGGAAATAAATTTGTTTTCTTTTTGTGTGTGTGTTGTTGTTGTTTCGATTTAACGTCATTTCACTATAAGTGATATTAGACGAAGGGAGACAGACAGGGAGAAATGATTGTAGGAAAAGAGGATAAAGTTTAGGTGTGACTGACAGATTGTTTTGTCACTATAATGTGTGTGTGTGTGTGTGTGTGGTGTGTGTGTGTGTGTGTGTGTGTGTGATTGTGTGTGAATTAGGAGTGCTGTGTATTAGTGACAGAGAGAGGGAAAAGAGAGAGAGAGAGAGGGGAGAGAGAGAGAAGAGAGAGAGAGAAGAGAGAGAGAAAAGAGAGAGAGAGAAGGGGGGGGGGGGGGGAGAGTGGTGTGTGTGTGTGTGGGCTATTTTGTTGTAGTTTTAATTGTTTCTGTGCTTTTCTGTTTTTTTTTTGTGATTGTGTTTTTGTGTGGGGTTTTCGTGTGTATATATGTGTGTGTGTGTATGTGTGTGAGTGTGTGTGTGGTGTGAGTGTGTGTATGTGTTTGTATGTTGTGTGAGCGTGTGTGTAGGAGTGTGAATGTGTGTTTTGTGATATCTTCATGTCTATTCGCATTTACTGATTTTAGACGGGGTTGTGTGTATGTTGTGTGGTGTATGTGTGTGTGTGTATGTGTGTGTGTACGTGTGTTTTCCTTTCCTTGTTTTCTCTGTTTTCTGTCTTTTCCTTTGTTTCTTTTACTTTTCTGTTTCTCTCTCTTTTCCCCCCTTCTCGCATTTTGTAACTCTCTGTCTGTCTGTCTGTCTCTTTTTCTGTCTCTGTCCTGTCTGTTTGTCTGTCTGTCTGTCTGTTCTTCGTCTGTCTCCTCTCTCTCTCTCATCTCTCACTCTCTCTCTCTCTCCCTCTCTCTCTCTCTCTCTCTCTCTCATCTCTCTCTCTTCTCTCTCTCTCCCTCCCTCCCTCTCTCTCTCTCTCCTTGTCTGTGTGTGTCTCTGTCTGTCTGTCTGTCTGTCACCTCTCTCTCTCTCTCCTCTCCTCTCCTCCTCTCTCTCTCCTTCTCTTCTCTCTCTCTCTCTCTCCTTTCTTTCTTTCTCTCTCTCGCTCCTTTGCTTCAATTTCCTCTTTTTTGTTCGTTCTTTCCTTTTGTTTTAGTTTTTTCATCAATATGTCTGTCCTTTTGATGTGTGTGTGTGTGTGTGTGTGGTGTGTCTTTCTGTATATTGTGTGCGTGTGTTTAGTGTGTGTGTGGTGTGTGTGTGTGTGTTTAATGTCTGTATATGTGTGCGTGTGTTTAGTGTGTGTGTGTGATCGTATGTATGTGTTTGTGTGTGTGCGCGCGCGGGCGTATGCGTGTATCCATGTATGTGTGTGTGTGTGTGTGTGTGTGCGCGCGCGCACGCCTGCGTGCCAGCGAGCGAGCGAGCGAGCAAATATCATGACTTACTTAATCTGCACAGCTAACTGAATTCCAGTTCTATAGTAGTGTTTAGAACACTTCTGTCCAGGGATTATTGCCAAATGGATACAACTTTCACAGGGACAATAAAACACGCAGAAAAGCCGTACCATTACAAGTTTTCCTATTACTGCTGCTGCTGCTATTGCTGCTGTTTCTGCTGCTGTTTCTGCTGTTGTTGGTGCTGCTGATTTTGTTGGGGACAGTTTTTGTAGTGGTGGTGGTGGTGTGGTGGTGGTGATTTGGAATATTTCCGTTTTTTATATTTTCAAGTTGTTGATTTTTTTAAAATAAAACTTTTTTGTGAAGTTTAGTGTACTTTTCAGCTTCCTTGTTGTAGGTTAAGTCACAATTCTTAAAAATAAAGTATGTGTGTAAGTGGTGTGTGTGTGTGTGTGTGCGCGTGTGTGTATGCGTGTGTATTGGTGTGTGTAATAATGTGTGTATGTGTGAGAGAGAGGGGGACGGACGGACAGACAGAGAGAATGGTTTGTGTGTGTATGTGATGAGAGGAGAGAGGGACGGACAGACAGGACAGACAGACAGAAAGAATGGTTTGTGTGTGTGTGTGTGTGTGTTTTGTGTGGTTTGAGTGGTTTACGTGTGTGTGTGTGTGAGAGAGACATACATACATACAGACAGACGAGAGAGAGAGAGATGGGTGGTGACTTGTATGTGTGCGCGCGTGTAAACACGCGCGTGAGTGTTTGTATGTATGCATGTGTCTATGCATGCATGTATGTATGTATGTATGTACGTACGTACTTGTGCACGTATGTACGTATGTATGTATGTATGCACGTATGCATGCATGCATGTATATATGTATGTATGTATGTATGCACGTATGTATGTATGTATGTATAACTTTTATATGTATATATGTATGTATGAATGTATATGTATGTATATAGGTATGCGTGTGCGCGAGCGTGCGTGCGTGCGCGTTTGTGCACGCGCTCGTAACTTTCCCTGAAGCTATTATCAGTGCGTCTGTCCTCCCTTTCCCACTTTGCGGTGTTAGATAAAGGAACCAGGGGACAGGTCCAAATGGACTGCGTGTGATTTCAACAGAGCTCATAAACACGGATAAAAGCCAACACTGTGATTCGTATTTTTGTTGCTGTTGTTGTTATTGGTGGTGGTGGTGGTGTGTGTGGGGAGGTGGGGTGGTGGGGTGGGGTGGGGGGTGGTGGTGGAGTGTGTGTTGTTTGTGTGATGCGTGTATGTGTGGGTGGTGGTGTGTGTGGTGGGGGGGGGGGTGTTTGTGTGTGAGTGTGTTGTGTGTGTGTGTGTGTTGGTTTTTGGATTTGTTGTGCTGTGGTTTTTTGTTTGTTTGTTTTTTGGAGGGGATGTTCGTGGTGTGTTGTGTATTGTGTGGTGTGAGTGTGTGGTTTTGGGCGATGCTCGTGTGTGTGTGTGTGTGTGTTGTGTGTGTGTATGTGTTGTGTGTGTATGTGTGTGTGTGTATGTATGCGTTGTTGTTGTCGATGATATTATTGCTGCCATGTTTAAAGTATGTTCTTACTTATATTGATATTAGACAAGCTATGTGTGTCTGCGTGCGTTAGTGTGTGTGTATGCATGTGTATTCGTGGGTACATGTGTGCCTGCATGTGTATGTGCGAGTGTTTGTGTGTGTGCGTGTGTTCCTCTACCTCTGTCCACATTTATCAGACTTACCGGTAAATCCTAGAAAATGTAATTACATTTTTGTTTTCTTTCACACCTGAGTACATTTCCCCTCAGAACCTCTAGTCAAATAGTATATAATAATAACAAGGTGTTTTAAAGATACCTTATAAAAATACACTTTTTATGTTTGTTGATTATTTTACCCTTTGTTGTTCGCTTCTATGCTGAATACTGGTTTTTCTGTTGTTGTTGTTTTTGATACTGGTGATGTTTGTAAGTCATTTGCTGTTAGCTTTGTTATTCTTCTGTTCATTGTGTTTGTAATCTGCTATACGGTTCCCAAAAGGAATCAAAATCTTTAGTATTTCTTTTAATTGTGTGTATAAGAGAAAATGAGTGTTTGTTGGTTCTGATGGTGTTTTTAAGTCAGTTGCTGTTAGGTTAAACTGCGTTTGTAATCCTTTATACCCCAAGAGGGATTTAAAGGGATGAAATCTTTGGGTGTTTTTTTTTTTTTAAATCGTGGGTGTAAGAGAAAAACAGTTGTTGTGTGTTCTGATGATGGTTTTAAGTCAGTTGCTGTTAAGTTTCTTTTTTTTTCTCTTGTTAATTGTGGTTGTAATCCTCTATATCCCAAAAGGGATTTAAAGGGATTAAATCTTTAGTTGTTTTTCAATCATGTGTGAAAGAGAACCAAAAAAATTTTCAGGTTCAGTGAGTGCAATGGGTTTTGTTGTGGGTTTTTTGTTGTTGTATTTTTTTTTGGGGGGGGGGGGGCTTTTTCTTAATGATAAGAGAGTAAGATTGTTTTTTTCTTTGTTTTACACGGTTATGGGGTACGGAGACTATAAACCGAGGCCCCGTGTGCGAACGCACGCAGAACATCTTGCGCACACGTTAAATCCTGTTCCGCTTTTCGTAAGAGTAGGCCATCGTGTGCCGGTGGGAACAGATGACAGAATTTACAAAACTGCATACACACGGGGACTGGATGTAAAAAAGCACATAAGTGCTTATTCCATTATCCTCGATATAAAAGAATAAATAAATAAATAAAAATAAATAAATAAATAGCTCAGTGGTCAGAGCACTCGCTTTCCCCCAGCCAATGTTAAGCAGCGTCGAGCGTGGTTACCAGTTGGATGGGTGACCGTTTTCGCGTCCTGGCTTCAGTACAGTTCCCCAGTTCACCCAGCTGTAAATGGGTACCTGCCCTCTTTAGGGTCAGGGAAGGTAAAGCAGCGAGGGATAGGAGATGGGCGCCGCCCTCAATATGCTGGCCCCTGGAGAAGCTGAGGTCTCTGATGCCTCACTCCCCTACGACCTTATAGGTTTTGGGACACCTTCACCCCTTTACCTTTTCTACATTATGATGATTACCAAAGGCATCTTGGTAAAAAATTCGACCAGATAACTATTGGAGCATCTCTGCCTCAAATAAGTCAGTGTTTTACTTGAGTCTTTTTTGTATTTTTTTTTTTTTGCTGCTTGGTTTCTGTGTTGTCATTTCCCCTCACCATACTAAAATAGAAAAACAATGGCATGTTAACACCTACCCTCCATAAAATCACCAACCCAAACTTCCTTCTAAAAGTGAAACAGAAGATCAGCATCGCTGTATCTATGAACGACAGGAAGAAATCATCCGATATAATTATCAATTGTCCACGTATTTCTGACTATCTGAGCATAGGTTTTTTATTTATTTATTTATTTTATTTATTTATTTATTCTTTTATATCGAAGATAATGGAATAAGCACCCGTGTGCTTTTTTACATCCAGTCCCCGTGTGTATGCGGTTGTGTGTGTGTGTGTGTTGTGTGTGTGTGTGTGTGTGCGCGCGCGGTG
>CM054153.1:13298934-13316434 GCA_028751875.1 Rapana venosa
GGACTGAAACAGGAAGAATAATAGAACAAATGACGGCAAAAAGCCCAAGAAAAAGAACATATAGAGTGTATTCTCTGGGGAGTCTGAACTTTGGCTTTCTGTGATCTGGCCAACACCTTTTTTCCCTTAACCAACAACATAACGAAGACGTAGCATGATACTGACAGATGACAGCCCTGGTGTGTGACAGGTACAGTACAATGATATTTATTACAACAGAGGGAGGGGGGATGGGCAGAGACAGAAAGACAGACAGATAGAAATACATAGACCGAGACAGAAAGACTGAGACAGACAGGGACAGATAGACAGACACATTGAGACACAGAGTCAAAAAGACAGACATAGACAGATAGTCAGACTGAGACAGACAGAGACATACATACATACATATAGACAGACAGACAGACCAGGACAAAGACAGAGAGACAGAGAGGTCAACAGAACATGGAACAGAGGCAGATATGGAGACACAGAAACAGAGAGAAAGACAGAGAGAGAGATAGAGAGAGACAGAGAGAGATAAAGAGAGACACAGAGAGAGATACAGAGAGACAGAGAGAGACAGAGACAGAGAGCGAGACAGAGAGAGACAGAGAGAATGCGAATGCGAATAGACAGAGAGAGATACAGAGAGACACAGAGAGAGGTACACAGAGAAAGAGATACAGAGAGACACAGAGAGAGATACAAAGAGACAGAAAGACAGAGAAAGAGAGACAGAGACACAGAGAGAGACAAACTGACAGACAGACACCTCGAAGGTCAACAGAAAAAGAAGAAAAAGAACATATAGAGTGTATTCTCTGGGGAGTCTGAACTTTGGCTTTCTGTGATCTGTCCAACACCTTTTGTCCCTTAACCAACAACATAACGAAGACGTGTCATGATACTGACAGATGACAGCCCTGGTGTGTGACAGATATAAAGTGCAATGACATTTATTGCACATTAGGAATTTTTTAAAGAAAAAAAGCAATGGGAGAGAGAGACTCAAGACTCAAACGTTTAATGCGTTTTGGCCATAGGCATATATACACATTGAGGGAGGGTGGGGTGGGGTCGTCCATTAATATGTGACAACTGAAAAATAACATTTTCCCAATCAGAATACAAAGGTACAACGCATTTATAGCTGCACAAAATGGGAGACAGCGAGCGGTGCGAGCGAGCGAGCGAGAGAGAGAGAGAGAGAGAGAGAGAGAGAGAGAGAGAGAGAGAG
The DNA here is from genome assembly GCA_028751875.1 of Rapana venosa. NCBI lineage: Eukaryota > Metazoa > Mollusca > Gastropoda > Neogastropoda > Muricidae > Rapana > Rapana venosa. The sequence continues at coordinate 13,300,157 of CM054153.1, forward strand.
AGAGAGAGAGAGAGAGAGAGAGAGAGAGACAAAGAGGAGAACGTAGAGAAATAAAGAAGGAACCTACGAAAGCGAGAAAGAAAGACAGACAGACGGACAGACAGACAGACGGACAGACAAAATAAAGGAAAAGACCCCCCCAAAAAAACAAAAAAACAAAGAAAGAACACACAGACTGCAGAAACAGTCAAACAAAATATCAATAGCTGATACAACGTTTACCCAGTGATAAATCATTTCCCTTCATAAGGCCATAACCCTTCCTATATCCAGGTACGTCAACACGTCATATCAAATCATAAGCTTGCACCCCCGGTATACACCCTATAAACTATAATTATTGCAGATTACTCCAAATGATGGCTTTGGTGGTAAGATCCATACTCTACTATACAACATTGCTTTTGACCATCAACAGCATGTACAGCAACAGACTAGACAATGTTTGGGGACGTGAGCATGATGAAAATGAACAAGTGTGGGGTTAACAATAATTATTAAGATAGGATCATATTTTCCCTGTGTGTGTATGTGTGTGTGTCTCTGTGTTTACTGCGTATGACATCACTAATTTGAATTTTGTGGAGATAAAAGGGTTTTGTCTCTGAAAGACTGTCTGCCCCCCCCCCCTCTCTCTCTCTCTCTCTCTCTCTCTCTCTCTCTCTGTCCCTCCCTCCCTCTCTATCTCGCTCTCTCGTATGCCCATAATTATTTTGTATTGTGGCCTAAGGCCGATGTAAAGTAAAAGTCTGAAGTCTCTCTTTCTCCCTCCTCTCTCTCTCTCTCTCTCTCTCTCTCTCTCTCTCTCTCTCTCTCTCTCTCTCTCTCTCTCTCTCTCTCATTTTGGATGATAAGTTTCTTTCGTTTACTCTGTGATTGAACTAGCTAGCGAACTTTACTAATACTTAAAGATATCCATACTCAATGCAAGACATGATAAATTACAGCCACAGTCTGCCGATTGTTCAGGCTTTACTGTATAGGTAGTGGAGGACTCTTTGGACTTTCTTCTTCTTCTTCTTCTTCTTCTTCTTTTGCTTCTTCCTCTCCTCCGTCTCCTTCTTCTCCTCCTCCTCCTCTTCTTCTTCTCCTCCTCCTCCTCTTCTTCTTCTCCTCCTCCTCCACCTTCTTCTTCTCCTCCTCCTCCACCTTCTTCTTCTCCTCCTCCTCCTCCTCTTTTTTTTCTCTCCTTCCCCCTTCCTCTTCTTCTTCTTTTCCTTTCTCTTCCTGGTTTTCTTCATCCTCTTCAATTTTTTAATGATTATTTAGTCCTTATCTTTTGGTTAAGTTATAAAAATTATAAGTACAATCAAACTAAAATAATTTGATGTGTCTGTCTTGTCAATTTTCCTGTTATTTTGCTCTATCCATTTTATTTGTCTCTGGGGTGTTGTTTCCTCTTGTACTGCTTAGAATCTTTGTTTTCTTTGCCCTGTTGCTAGTTTTAGTTGTCGAGAGTTATTGTTATCAATGATTCGTTTAACTATCTTCGTCTTTATTGTTTACAATTACCATTAACCTTCTCTGTTTCTCAAATTGTATGGCAAACTGTATCAAACTGTATGTCGACAGTAAACAAATGCTGTTTTCTCTAAGTAGCAGGACAAGACGTCTCTTGAGATTCAAGTGGATTAAAACGGGAAAAAAATGTCTAATTTCATGTAGACACAGTGATAAACAATTTAAACTTTTTTAACTTGAAAATGGAAGACCACCCATCCACCCCCCTCCTCCGAAAAAAATATTTGTTTGTTTTCTTCTTCCCCTTCTTTCTCCCATCTTCTTTCAAACACACAAACACACACACTCTCTCTCTCTCTCTCTCTCTCTCTCTCTCTCTCTCTCTCTCTTTCATACACACACACTCTCATTCATTCACTCTCTCTCTCTTTCATACACACACACTCTCATTCATTCACTCACTCACACACATACATACATACACACACTTGCCTTTGTGCATGTATTTGTGTGCACATACACAAAAGAATGCATGCACGTGTCTTTGCATTTAATATTCATGTTCACTGTCTTAAACACCGTGGTGAATCACAATATGATACAATTTCAACGCCAATAATTATTCTTGTTTATTCAGATCGTCTTCTTCCCTTTCTGATGGTGAAAACACCACATGAAAACTCCCCACTCAGCAAAACCAGCCAAGAACCAGGCAAACAAAACAAACTAAAACTAAAACAAAACAAAAACAAAAACTGTGCGTACAAAACTCACACACACACACACACACACACACACACACACACACACACACACAACACAGCACAACACAACACAAACAATAAACATAGTAACTTACCTTGCCAAAGTCATGAGGCATGTCACGTGACCTCTCGTGTTCCGCGTGCAACCAATCAGCGGGAAGTCCTGAGCCTATGTATGCCACGTGCAACCAATCAGCGTGGAGTCCTAAGCAGTTCTGAAAATGATGGACGGGCAGAAACGGGCGTGTCAGTTTCACGAGTGGTGTATGTAAAGGTTAGCTGCTTTAACACGTTGCTTTTTTTTCTCATAAACTAAGGGGTAGACAGAGAACGTGTTGCTTGTTCTCCCTCGAAACTATGCATCAAAGAGGGAATTTGTTGTATTTTTTTCTTTTAAACTATGCATCAGATAGGGAATCTATTGCTTTTTCCCTCTAAAGTATGCAATCGAGAGGGGATGTTGCTTTTATCCTCTAGACTATGCGTCAAAGGGGAAAAATACGATTTTAAAAAAAATCTAAACTATGCATCAGACAAGCAATGTTGCATCTTTCCTCTAAACTATATATCATGGTGGGATTATGCTGCTTTTCTCCAATACACAAAATCTCACCATTCGTGAACCTCGGAACTCTCTCAAGCCCAGGAACATAAAAAAGAAATTCGAATATGGCAGAAACGCCAGGTTTCTGACGAGAATCAAACCAAGGACTCATTCAGTAAGATGATGTATCAGTCTCTGACCCACTAAACTCATTCTAAACATACGATGTATCGGTCTCTCTGAGCCACTAAACTCATTCTAAACATACGATGTATCAGTCTCTCTGACCCAGTAAACTCATTCTAAACATACGATGTATCAGTGTCTCTCATACAGGCCAGAGTAGGCCAGAATTGGAAACATGACTACAGCAAACAAGAAGTGACAGCAGAGAGTGCAGTGGTGCCTTCCGTCATATGAAGAGCCGCCAGAACAGCACTCTAACACTTACAGACACAATCACGGCTAAGTACTTTGTCAGAGTCACATCATGTATCTGATGTGGCAGCACTGTAGTCAGAAACGTTCATAGAGAATGAATGTGAAGAAAAGATTGTGTGTGTGTGTTTCTTGTGTGTGTGTGTGTGTGTGTGTGTGTGTGTGTGTGTGTGTGTGTGTGTGTGTATGTATGTATGTGAGTGCGTGTGTGTGTGTGTGTGTGAGTGTGTGTGTGTGAGTGTGTGTGTGTGAGTGTGTGTGTAGAGAGATAGAAAGACACAGAGACATAGAGAGACAGAGAGAGAGAGGGACATACCGACAAACATACAGATAAGGCAGAGACAGAGAGGATGACAGATATAACAAAAGACAGTGACAGAAAAAACAAAACACAGAGAGAGACAGGCAGAGACAGAAACAGAGACAGAAAGATACAGAGAAAAAACAGAGACAGACAGACAGACAGACAGAAAGATACAGCAGAGGAGTGATCAGACAAAGACCCAGATAATCAGACAGACAAAAGACCCAGATAATCAGACAGACAAAAGACCCAGATAATCAGACAGACATAGACCCAAATGACCAGACAGACACAGACCCAGAGAGACCCAGTAAAAGGTGAAACAGAACGGAACTAGATTTCAGGCATTCTCAGGGCTGCCTTCAAGTTTGGCCCTGCATGGCAGAAACCTTCCTTGCTAAGATGGCAAAACAGCAGGGAGGCGGTGAAAGGAAGACTGTGACACACTGGTAATCTCTCTGAAGTCGGAATATAGCTGCCTTAATAGCGGGCAGAAATGGTCGCATGATACGCAAAGAAAGAAGAAAACTTCGCCATTGGTAAACTTCTAAGTTCTAGCCGAGAACCGAAAAATATAAAGCTTACATCTTCCATAATGAATAAGTGTGTGTGTGTGTGTGTGTGTTGTGTGTGTGTGTGTGTGTGTGTGTGTGTGTGTGTGTGTGTGTGTGTGTGTGTGTGTGTGAGTGTGTGTGTGTGTGTGTGTATGTGTGTGTGTGTGTGTGTGTGTGTGTATGTGTGTGAATCTGCGTGTTATGTGTGTATGTGTGTGTGTGTGTAGTGTGTGTGTGTGTGTGGTAGTGTGTGTGTGTGCGGATGTGTGCATGCGTAAATGCGAGCGTGTGCGTGCGTGCGTGTGTGTGTGCGGATGTGTGCATGCGTAAATGCGAGCGTGTGTGTGTGTGTGTGTGTGTGTGTGTGTGTGTGTGTGTGTGTGTGTGTGTGGTGTGTAAAAAACACACGGCTTTTGATCATTCACACAGTATGTCTCCAGAGACCAAAACACGTGTTGATGTCGGTGTGATAAAACACGTGTGATGTGTTGGTGTAAATCAAATTAGCACAAATCCTCTCTCTCTCCCTCACTTTCTCTCCCTCCTTCCCTCCCTCCCTCTCTCTCTCTCTCTCTCTCTCTCTCTCTCTCTCTCTCTCTCTCTGTTGGACCGCCTGCTTGCCTGCGCGCGCGCGCGTATGTGCGTATGTGTGTGTCCGTTTGTGTGTGTGTCTGTCTGTCTGTCTCTCTCTCTCTCTTTCTCTCTCTCAGACTTTGTTTCTGTGTCTCTACCTATCTCAACTTCTCTGTCTGTGTGTCTGTCTGTCTCTCTCTCTCCATCTCCATCTACCTCCCCTCTCTCCCCTCCCTCTCCCCCCCTCTCTCTCCCTCTCTCTCCCCTCTCCCTCTCTTCCTCCTTCTCTCTCTCACTCTCTCGCCCCCTCTCTCTCTCTCCTCTTCGTTCTCTCTCTCCCCCTCCCTCCATACCCTCTCTCCCGTCTCTCCCTCTCGCTCCCTCTCTCCTCCCTCTCTCTCCCTCCCTCTCTCTCTTTCTCTCTCCCTTCCTCTCACTTTCTCTCTCCCTCCCTCTCTCTCTCCCTCCATCTCACTTTCTCTCTCCCTCTCTCTCTCTCTCCCCTTCTATCCCCCATTCCCACTCTCTTTATCAGACATCTTACTTTCTTCCTACACTTTTCCTAAGTCATTTCCTTTTTTTTTGGCATGCTAGTCGTTTTATTTTTTCTTCTTCTTCTTCTTCAACTTTTCATACAAGAAACCATAAGAATAAAATAATCATCTAATAATCAGCTTTCGTCTCTAACCAGAAACTGTGTACCTCTCAAAGATCCCATCTGCGCAAGACACAGATAGACAGACAGAAAGACACACAGAGAGACAGAGAATATATATAGAGAGAGAGAGACAGGGGGACAGGACGACAGGGAGGCAGGGGATAGAGAGAGAAAGGAAGAGAGAGAAAGAGAGACAGACAGACAGGCAGACAGATAGACAGACAAACAGTCAGACAGACAGACAGGCAGACAGGAAGACAGACAAATATGCAAAACGACAAAAACAGAGAGACAGACACACAAAAATGGAATTAAGCCCAAGAATACAAGATGCAGACATGGAGACAGACATGGAAACAGACAAACAGACAAACAAACAAAGAACTAACTAAACAGAGAGGCAGACACAGACAGACACAGAAAGATGGAGCAAGCCCCAAAATACTAGATACAAACAAGGAGGCAGACAGGTAAAAGACAATGCAAAATACGGAGTTAAACACAGAGGCAGACACAGACAGACACACAGGAAGACCGAGTAAACCCAAGAATGCTAGACAAAGACAGACAGACAAGGGGACAGACAAACAGACATACAAACTACAGAGCAAAACGCAAGGAAGAAGCAGACAGACACAGGAAGATGGAGTGAACCCAATGCCAAGAATACGAAATACAGACAGACAGACATACTGACAAAGAAACAGACAAACAGACAAGACAAACTACCAAGCTAAACAGAGAGAAGAAACAGACACAGAGAAGAGAAGATGGAGCACATTGAAAAGACGAAATCTTAAGAGAGAGAGAGAGAGAGAGAGAGAGAGGAGAGAGAGAGAGAGAGAGAGAGAGAGAGAGAGAGAGAGAGAGAGAGAGAGAGAGAGAGAGAGAGAGAGAGTAAGAGAGAGAGAGAGAGATTTTTTTTTCGAGGATAATGGAATAAGCACGTATGTGCTTTTTTACATTCAGTCCCCGTGTGTATGCGGTTTTGTAAATTTTTTCATCTGTTCCACCGGACCAATGCCTACTCTTTCGAAAAGCAAAAAGGGGATTAACGTTGCGCAAGTTTTCTGCATGGTTGCACCGGGGCTCGGTTTAGTCTCATCCAAAGGGATGAAGGGGAAGGAGAGGAGAGAGAGAGGGAAAGAGAGAAGGAGGGGAGAGAGGAGAGAGGAGGAAGGGGGAGGGAGAGAGAGGAAGAGGGTTTTTCAACCAAAAACAAAAACAAAAACCCAAAACATAAAAAAATTTAAAAGGACGAAGCATCCAACCTTACCTGCCAACCATCCATCCTCCTTTCCCCCTCCTCCCCATCCTTTCCCTACCACCCCTCCATCCCTGCCTGCCATCCCATCCCAACCATCCCTACCTTTCCAAAACCTTGCCATTCCAACCATCCATCCCAAACCACCCCTATCCCATCCATCCAACCTACATACATTCCCCAAAAACCCATCATCCACCCCAACCTCCATACCAGGGCTCCACCTACCATACCACACGTTTTAATACCTCCATACCAGCATCCCCATACCATACCATACCACCATATCATCCCATACAAGCATGCCATCCATCCCATGCTTGCCTACCATCCATCCCCATACCTACCATGCTTTCCTGTTCCAACCCCATCCATACCATCCATACCTACCATGCTTGCCATCCATCCCATACCATCCACCCATACCTTCCACCCATACCTAATCCATACCTGAATACCATCCCGCCATACCAACCATACCATAAAATGCCTTACCATACCATACCACACCAGCCATACCATACCTACCTACCATTACCATACCATACATACCCCATCCATCCCATACCTACCTCCCATAATACCTCCCTACCATAATCCCCTCCCATACCACGCTATGCCATGCCTTGCCGAGGGCTAATGAATCTTCTGGGGGGGAAAAGGTGTTTGGTTTCCCCCGCCCCCCCCCCACCACCCCTACCCCCCCCCCTACCAGATTTCCCCCTCAAGGATGCAGACCAACAGAAGACGACGGGTGTAATAATAGCATGTGATGATGTGATGAAAGGCAGCTACATGATAACAACACAGGTGGGGACAAAAATACAGTATTCCCCTTGATAAATAGATGTTAGAACAGATCTGGAATAAGGACAAGACCTTCCCCCTGTCATTCCCCCCGTGTCCCCTCAGGGTAGGGGTGGAGTAGTTCCTTACAAGACGATGGCAAAAAAAATATTGATAAATTTTTTTAATTTGATTTATTATTTTTTATTCTTTTTTTTCGAGGGTAATGGATGACAATTATGCAAGGTTGTTTTGTGGAAATAGATAGATCTTTTTTTTTGATTGTTTGGCTTTTGAAGAACGACTAGTGCAAACCTTTTCAAGCACTATAAACACCGCAAGCAGGCACCCTTCTGAACAATCAGAACTACAGTTGGGGCCCGCAAGGATCCCCTTTATTCCAGTCCTGTTAATGTTTTGAAAAATTTTTGAGAAAACCCCTCCATGACTTCCACTCACCTCTCCTTTGGGCGGCACCCCCCTCAAAAACTTCGGTTGCCGTTGACTTGCCTCATGGGGGAAGTAAACAGAGCTGCAAGATTTTACGCCCGACTTGAGACAGAGCTGGAGCAAGGGGAGGGAGGTGAGCTGGGAGAAAAGTAAAGTACTTGTGAACGCACAGCAACGCCACTGCTAAAATGTACAGGGAACCCACAACTGGAGGAGGTAGACTTTTTAAAAATCCTTTGGCGCACAGTCAAAAAGGGACGGGCGTTTGACGACAAAAAATCAAGTAGAATAGCCAGGGAAATATCTTCCATGCAAAACTCACCCCAAGGGAAAAAGTAAAGAATCATTTTCCCCAAATCAAAAAAGCTCTAAAAACCCCTAATTGACATCCTGCTGTCCGAATGAAACCGGGGACTTGACTGCTGAAACGCAAAGCGAATTTCATATTTGAAAAAAATGCCATAAAAAAACTGCTGGGCATATCCGGAGAGAACAAAGACCAATGAATTTGTCAAGAGTCAAAAAAACACGGCGGCGGTCCCGGGAAACCCTTCTCACCATCTCAAGAAAAAAGCGACTGGTTCGGCCACGTACCCCCCACAACACTCTGCCAAAAACAGTACTGCAGGGAACATCAAAGGGTGGCAAAAAGGGGGGAAACGACAAGTCATGGATGGACAACACAGAGAATGGACTAGGATGAATGATCGCCACTACTGGCAGACCCGGGGACCAGAGGGATGGAGAGTTACCAGGGAACGCTTTCGTGTCTCCTCCACACGGCAAGTCACGGGCTGATGATGATGTGATGATTTTTTATTTCGGGGGCATGGATTATTATGCAAAATTGTTTTTTGATGGTTTTGTTCTTTTTAACAAAAAAGATTTTTTTTTATAGTTGTTTTTTCCCACAAAAATCGAAAGCGGTTACTTCATGGTGGATTTTTTAAAAAAACGGGTGCGTACGCAAAATTTCACCGTTGGGGGAGCCGGAGTCTAGCCGTGAACTAAGAGAAAAAATTTTTTTTTGGTTTCTGTCAGTGTTGTTGCAGTCAGGGTTGGGGGTTTAAAAAAATATTTTGTCATTTCAACCAATTTTCTTTACAAAAATTTTCATGGTCAGAGTATGCTGCCTACAAGATCATGTGTTCAAAAAAAACCCCAAAACCAAATGTTTACCCGTTGCATTTTGCAGTCTGACAAATCCCCAAGTGTGTGAAATGACGACAGACTAGTCATAAAACCAATGACCCCAAAAATGTTAATCTAGAGAACCTGCAGCAAGAAAATAGCACTGTTTTTACACAACAAAATGGCCCTGATTTACTTGAGGGTTCTCACCCGTTCACCTGTCGGCATCACCAAATTCGGTATTAGCCGTCCCTCAGCCAATGACACCCATGATCCCCCCTCCTCCAAAATTTGCTCCGGGCTTCACTGGCTGGGCTTTAGAATTTTTCTTTTACTTTCAGGTCGTTCTTTAGGGGAAGGTTTTGGGTTTCATTACAAAATCTGGCAAAACTATGAAAGGTTGAGGAAAAAAACCTTTAAGTATACATTATCTTACAAAAAAGGGGCTGAGAATGACAACGTTCAATACACCACAATCAAAAAAAAACACTACAACAACGTGCTCGCCGCGCACCCACACCAATAATACTACAAAAAAACGCAAAACTCCGCAATTTCAAATACACACACTCTTCACCGCACACACACCACACACACACCACAACACAACACGGCCGGCCCCCACCCCGCCCCCTACAAGTACCAATACACCACTTTCAAAAAACTTTCTCTCTCTTCTCTTTCAACAACACACACACACACACACACACAACAAAAAGCACACAACCAGCACGCAAGCACAGACCCAAAAAAAGTCTGTAAAGTTTTTACTTTTCCCCTGTTTGCAATTTTACAGGTTCCCCCCTTTTTTGCACAGTGTTTAATTGTTCTGTTTTTGTGTATTTTTTTTTTCTTTGCCCAAATTTTTTTTAACATAATTTTCACAAAACTCTTTCAATACCCAAAACTTTCTCTTGCTCTAAAGCCCTACTTGTTTCCCCCTCCCACTCTCGTCAATATCCTGAAAATGAACCAAGTAAAATCGAACCACACACACACCACCACACCACACAACACACACACAAACACTACACACACACTCACCACACAACACAAAGACACACAACACCAAAACACACAACCACCACAAACACACCACAGGGATAGGAAAGGATAGCCCAAGGGGTTGAACACTGCGTGCAATCGACGACCCGGGTTCGTTCCCCCTTCAAGGGGATATTTTCCCCTGGAGTTAACACAATGCAGAAAAACCCCTCTCCCCAAAGTCCCTTTGGATGAGACTATAAAACCCAGGCCCGTGTGCGAACGCAGCGCATCTTGCGCACACGTTAAATCCCGTTCCCCCTTTTTTGAAAGAGTAGGCCTTTTTGGGGCGGTGGGAACAGATACAGAATTTACAAAAACTGATACCACGGGGACTGGATTAAAAAGCACATAAGGCTTATTCCTTATCTCGATATAAAATAATAAAAAAAATAAAAAAAAAACCACACACACACACACACACACCCCAAAAAACACCACACACACACTTTTAGCACAAACAACTTTCAGCACAAGCTTACACATGGGGCGTTTTCCCTTTCTGACAGATGTTGGATTAAAAAAAAAAAGCCTACCTACGAAAAAAAGGAAGGACACGTCTTTTCTGTCCAGCCCAAAATTTATTTTGACAGGGCAAGACAACACTGTGGTGCTTGTCTGCGCCAAGAAGCCATCTGCCAAAGTAGTTAAGGTAAGCTATGTTGTTTCTAATTGTCATGGAAAGAATGAAAGCCAACCCCTTTCCTCTGGTGGTGTTTTGGGGGGGTGTGTGTGTGTGTCTTGAGTGTGTGTGTGTTGTGTGTGCGTGTGTGTGTGTGTGTGTGGTGTGTGTGTGTTGTTGTGTGGTGGGTGTGGTTGTGTGGGTTTTGTGTGTGTGTGTGTGTGTGGTGTGTGTGTTGTGGTGCGAGGAGAGAAGGAGGGAGGGGAGGGAGGGAGACAGACAGACAGACAGCGATTATACAGACAGACAGAAAGTGTGAGTGTGTGTTTTTGGGGTTTAGTGGGGGTTGGAGAGAGAGAATGGGTGGTGTGTGTGTATTGGTGGCGCGGCGTTTGTGGTTTTGTGTATGTATGTGTGTGTTTGTTATGTTGTATTTCTTATGTGTGTCGCGCGTGCGCACATGGTGTGTGGTTTTTGGGGTGAGTGTGGTTTTTTGTGTGCAGTGCTATCACGTTTTGAATAATGTGTTGCCTGAGTAACTGATAGGCATGTGTATGTGTGCGGCGCCCCCGCGGGTGCAACCATACATCCTACCATACCATCCATCCATACCCATTCATCCTATCCTACCAATCCCATTACCATTACCATACCATTCCATACATACCATACCTTCCATCCATTACATGACCATACCATACCATCCATACCTACTCACATACCATACCATCCCATACCAGTCCATACCATCCATCCATACTTCCTTACCTATACCATACCATACATCCCATAACCTATACCATCCATACCTTCCAATTACCATACCATACCATCCCATCCTTAACCTCCTACTACCATCCCAAACCATTCCATACCATTACCATACCCTTCATCCCTTACCATACCACCATCCATTACCATCTACCATTACACACATCCTACCATTACCATACCTTCCATGCCATACATCCATCCCATACTCCATACCATCCCATACCATCCCATACCATACATTACCATCCATTCCATGCCATCCCATACCATCCATACCATATCTTACCATACCATATCATCCCATACCATACCATCCCATACCATACCATACCATTCCATACCATACCATCCCATCCTACCAAAATCCATACCATACCATTCCCCATACCATACCATTCCCATCCCATACCATACCATACCATCCCATATCCTATACCATCCACCCTACCATACCATCCCATACCATCCATACCATACCATACCATACATACCATACCATACCATACCATCCCATACCATACCATACCAACCACCATCCAATACCATACACCATCCCATACCATTTCCATACCATTCCATACCATACTCCATACCATCCCATACCCATCCCATACCATCCATACCATCCTACACTATACCATACCATACCCTACCATACCACTCCATACCATACCATCCCATACCATACCCATACCCTATCCATCCCATCCCCTATCCATCCCATACCATATCCATCCATGCATATCATCCATACCATACCACTTCCCCTACCATACCATACACACCATACCATACCATTTTCCATACCATCCATACCATCCACATACCGTATCATCCCATACCATACCACACCATCCCATAACTACCATACCATCCCATGCATGCCATACTCCATACCATACCATACCATCCATACCATCCATCATACCATACAATACCATCCATACCATACCATACCATACCATGCCATACCATACCATACCATACCATACCATACCATACCATGCCATCCATCAGCCATGCCATCCATACATACCATCCATACCATACAACATACCATCCCATCCCATACCATTACCATACCATACCATACCATACCATCCCATACCATAACCATACCATACCATACCATACCATCCCATACCATACATACATACCATCCAAATCCATACCATACATACCATCCCATACCATACCATACCATACCATACCATCCATACCATCCATACCATACCATACCATCCATACCATACCATACCTTACCATACCATCCCATACCATTCATCCATCCATACCATCCATACCATCATACCATCCCATACCATATCATCCCATACCATATCATCCCATACCATACCATCCATACCATACATCCCATACCATACCATCCATACCATACCATATCATCCCATACCATACCATCTCCATACCATACCATACCATCCCATACCGTATCATCCCATACCATACCATACCATCCATACTATCCTATACCATCCCTATACCATACCATACCATCCCAACCATACCATACCATACCATACCATACCATACCATACCATACAATACCATCCCATACCATACCATACCATACCATCCCATACCATACCATACCATACCATACCATCCCATACCATACCATCCCATACCATCCCATACCGTATCATCCCATACTATCCTATACCATCCCATACTATCCTATACCATCCCATACCATACCATACCATCCTATACCATACCATACCATCCCATACCATACCATACCATCCCATACCATACCATACCATACCATCCCATACCATATCATCCCATACCATGCTATGCCATACCATACCATACCATGCTATGCCATAACCATACCATACCACACCATACCATACCATACCATGCTATGCCACACCATACCATACCACACCATACCATACCATACCATGCCATGCCATACCATACCACACCATACCATACCATACCATGCCATGCTATGCCATACCATACCATGCTATGCCATACCATACCATACCACACCATGCTATACCATACCATGCCATACCATACCATACCATACCATGCCATACCATACCATACCATACCATGCCATACCATACCCTACCATACCATACCATACCATACCATGCCATGCCATACCATACCATACCATACCATACCATACCATCCCATCCCATACCATACCATACCACACCATACCACACCATACCATCCCATACCATACCATACCACACCATACCATACCATGCCATCCCATCCCATACCATACCATACCATACCATCCCATACCATACCATACCATACCATACCATACCATCCCATACCATACCATACCATACCATCCCATACCATACCATACCATACCATACCATACCATACCATCCCATACCATACCATACCATACCATCCCATACCATCCCATCCCATACCTTACCATACCATCCCATACCATACCATACCATCCCATACCATACCATCCCATACCATACCATACCATCCCATACCATACCATGCCATACCATACGATACCATACCATGCCATACCATACCATACCATACCATACCATACCATGCCATACCATACCATGCCATGCCATACCATACCATACCATGCCATACCATACCATACCATACCATGCCATACCATACCATGCCATACCATGCCATACCATACCATACCATACCATACCATACCATGCCATACCATACCATACCATCCCATACCATACCATGCCATACCATACCATGCCATGCCATACCATACCATACCATGCCATACCATACCATGCCATACCATACCAAACCATACCATACCATACCATACCATACCATACCATCCCATACCATCCCATACCATGCCATACCATGCCATGCCGACGGTTAATGAAGTCTCCTGTGGGGGATAAGGTGTTTGGTTTCCTCTTGAACCCACCACCCCCACCCCCACCTTACCAGATATCTCCCTCAAGGATAGCAGACCAGACCGACAGACAGACAGACAGGGTGTGAATAATAAGCATGACGATGATGATGATGATGATGAAAGGCAGCTACACTGATAGACAAAACAGGTGGGGGGAAAAACAACATGATCTCCTCCTTGATAAGATAGATGTTTGGGCAGATCTGGAATAAGGACAAGACCTTTCTCCTGTCATTCTCCCCGTGTCGCCTCAAAGGTACGTTGGTGAGAGTCAGTTCCTTACAAGACTGATGGCAAAAAAATATTGATAGATTTTTTTTTTAATTTGATATTATTTATTCTTTTATTTCGAGGGTAATTGGTATATTATGCAAGAGTTGTTTTGTGGAAATATTGATAGATCTTTTTTATTTGATATGTTTGGCATTGAAGAAGGACTAGTGCAAACCATTCAAGCACTATACAACACCGTAAGCAGTGCAGTCCTTCTGAACAATCAGGTCGGAGACTACTTCAAAACCACAGTTGGGGTCCGACAAGGATGCCTGTTATCTCCAGTCCTGTTTAATCTGTTCTTGGAAAACATTATGAGAGAGACCCTCCATGACTTCCACTCTACCATCTCCATTGGCGGCAGACCCCTCAACAAGTTGCGGTTTGCCGATGACATTGACCACATAGGCGGAAGTAACACAGAGCTGCAAGATCTTACGACCAGACTTGAGAACAGAGCTGGAGCATATGGGATGGAGGTGAGCTCGGAGAAAAGTAAAGTACTTGTGAACAGCACGAGCAACGCCACTGCTAAAATTTACATGAACGGCCAGCAACTGGAGGAGGTAGACGCTTTTAAATACCTTGGCGCTACACTCACAAAGGACGGGCGATCGACGACAGAAATCAAAGTCCGACTAGCCATGGCAACATCTTCCATGACAAAACTCACCACCATATGGAAAAGTAAAGAGATCAGTTTCCCAATCAAACTAAAGCTCTACAAAGCCCTAATTCAGACTATCCTGCTGTATGGAAGTGAAACCTGGACATTGACTGCTGAAACAGCAAAGCGAATCCAGTCATTTGAAACAAAATGCCATAGAAAACTGCTGGGCATATCCTGGAGAGAACGAAAGACCAATGAATTTGTCAAGAGTCAAATAACACGGCTGGCAGGTCCACAGGAACCCCTTCTCACCATCGTCAAGAAGAAAAAGCTGACATGGTTCGGCCACGTCACCCGCCACAACACTCTGCCAAAAACAGTACTGCAGGGAACACTCGAAGGTGGCAGAAGGAGGGGAAGACAGAACAAGTCATGGATGGACAACATCAGAGAATGGACTAGGATGAATGACTCGGCACTACTGCGTAGAGCCGAGGACCGAGATGGATGGAGGAGGCTTACCACGGCATCGTCTTTCGTGTCTCCTCCACGACCGCCAAGGTCACGGGACTGATGATGATGATGATTCTTTTATTTCGGGGGTCATGGATATATTATACAAAAGTTGTTTTGTGAGGGTTTTGTTCTTTTCTAAACTAAAATGATTTTTTTTATATAGTTGATTCTCCCCACAAAAGTCAGAATGCGGTCTACCTTCATGGTGGATTTTTAAAAATACTGGGTGCGTACGCAAAATTTCACCGTTGGTGAGCCTCGGAGCTCTAGCCGATGAACTAGAGAGAAAAAAGCCGGTATAGTTTCTGTCAGTGCTGTTGCAGTCAGTGTTGGTGGTTTAATAAATTATTTTGTCATCATCATCAACCAATTTTACTTTACAAATTATCACTGGTCAGAGTATGGCTGCCTACAAGATCATGTGTTCAGAAAACAGCCATACACGCAAACTGTTCATCCAGTGTGCATTTTGCAGTCTGACAAATCCCAAGGTGTGATGCAATGATGACAGACTATGTCATAATACCAGATGACTCCCAAAGATGTTAATCTAGAGAACGCCTAACAGCAGCAGCAACAAATC
>CM054153.1:13321434-13323934 GCA_028751875.1 Rapana venosa
GTGTGTGTGTGTGTGTGCGCGCGCGCGCGCTAAATACCCTTGCTTAGGAACACTTACATTTCTGTCATTTTGTGTGAGAAAACACCAACCAACTAAACAGTATCAAACGGAAAAACCAAAAATATAGAAAAACCAAAAACCTCACGTGCATATTAGGTTCTGGAACAAAAATGTTAGCGTTAATTGTGACTGTCTAGCTGGGAATGTTCTAAGTCTAAAACACGCATTCCGAAAGAAAAAAAGAACAAGTTGTTTTTATTCCCATTCCGAAACAAAAGTAGAACTAGTTGTTTTTATTCCCGTTTCAAAACTGTTGTTGCACAAGACGAAAAGAAAGAAGCTGAATCATCAAAGTTGTAAGACACACACACACAGACAATCATGATAAGATTAAGAGCAACCCAAATCCAATCCTGTTTAAAGCCCCGCCGAGCGAGACACACAGACAATCATGATAAGATTCAGAGCAATCCAATCCAATCTTGTTTAAAGCCCCGCCGACCACAAAGGCCACATCGGGGGCTGTGATAAGAGCAAAATAATGCAAGAACACAACACAACACGAAATCAAGCCTCCACTAAACTTCGTCTGTTTTACGTCAGTTGTCAATGAGTGTGTTTTAGAAAATAACAGGTTTCTCAGAAAACATAAAGAAAACCAACTAGGCAAAGCATCCCCCCAAAAAAACCAAGATGTTTTAAAAAGAGTTTTGAAATTCAAAACAACAACAAAGGACAACAACAGTAACAACAAGATTGTTTTGAAAGCTTCAAACATCTGTTTTGACATCGCAGAATTCTTAAGGTAAAAAAGTAAAGGTGTTCCCATAACCTATAAGGTCGTAGGGGAGCGAGGAGGCGTCAGAGACCTCACTTTTCTAGGGGCCAGCATACTGAAGACGGCGCCCATCTCCTCTCCCTCGCTGCTTTACCTCCCCTGACCCTAAAGAGGGCAGGTACCCATTTACAGCTGGGTGAACTGAAAAACTGTACTGAAGCCAAGGCGCGCAACCTGTCAACCAACCACGCTCGACGCTGCTTATCCTTGGCTGGGGGGAAAAGCGAGTGCTCCGACCACTGAGCTATCCTGTCCCCTCATTCTTAAGGGCATGAGTAGAGTACAACACTTTTCTTGTTCACTTTACAGGAATTTTTTTTAAAAGAAAAACATAGTTAAGTAAGATTGCTCTGCCGGCTACTATCCCATCTCCGCTGCCTGAAAATATCCCCCACTGACCAGTGCCCCTGTGGCACAGGCCCTCCAACCCCCTCCCCATACCGCAGTCCTGTCCTACCTTCAGCACTCTGAGACACCAGACGTAGTGGCCCAGCCCAGTGGAGCTGTAGAACAAACAGATGTGTGGACCGGCAGGGTCACTACGACAGACTGCAGACTTCGCCATCCACATCCCGTTACAAGTCTAGCTTAGCCATCGAACACAGAAGCAGGAGAGGAGGATAAGGGGGGAAAAATAATGATCAGAAACCATGTCAGTTTTGTTTGTGGAAAGTGTGTGTGTGTCTGTTTTCTTTTCAAACGAAATCTTCTCGACGATTAAAGTCTCTATCTCTCTCTTCTCTCTCTCTCTCTCTCTCTCTCTCTCTCTCTCTCTCTCTCTCTCTCTCTCTCTATATTATATATATATATATATATATATATATATATATATATATATATATATATATATATATATATATATATACGACGTTTCTAATGACACAGTCAAAACAGCTTCCTAGCCTGAAAGTCTGACGTTGTTTATGGAAAGTGTGTATGTATGTTTTCTTTCAAAACAAAATGGTCTCGACGACTTAAGTTTATACAAACAACGTTTCTAATGACACAGACAAAGCAGCTTCCTAATAATTACAAAAGTCTGGCTTGTGATATGAAATAGTCTGAACTACAAGAATTTGAGCCTGGCTATCTTCTTATTCCTCGTCAATGCAAACGCTCAGGCAGCAATTATCGTTGTCTGTCATTTGAGCACAAATGGGTTGCGCTAAAGTTTAAGCGCCTGACAAGTCAGGCCCAGCGCATCCGACTTCGGCATGGGAGAGAATTGTTGTCCTTTAAGTCTTTCTGGGGAGGGGGGGGAGGCAGAAGGCTGGACCAAAGAAGGCAGAAAATAGACAACAAGAAGGAAGTGACAGGAAGAAAAGGAACAAGGCAGAAACAAAGCCAGGGAAAGAAAAGCTGGAATTCCTGGTACAGATTTTCCAGAAGGTGGGGATGCTATTTATATTGGCAAGCCCCCAGCATCACTACGGGAGGGAACAATACTGTTTTGAAATTTGCAACATTTGTTTTTACAGCACAGAACAAAAGGGCGTGACCAGAATAAAGTTGGGTGGGTTTTTTTCGTTAATGAACTGTGTACAGGAATCATATCTGAAAAAAATAATGGTCGGGGAAAAAAACTGTGTTAATAACCAAAGGCATGCTAAACCTAATGAACACACAAAACTCTAGTCGACTGATTTAGAATGTGCGTGCCTC
>CM054153.1:13341434-13346434 GCA_028751875.1 Rapana venosa
GGAGATCGTTCAACTCGGCAGAGACAGACAGAACGATGTCGAACCCTAAATGCATAGCATGGAGCTCCTCCTCTCCCCTGAAAGTCTCTCGGATAAGCCTATAAGCTGAGGTCCCCCTGTTGAATGCACACTGGTGGACATCTTTCGCACACCTTAAAACATCATATCCCTTTCACACTTTAATTAAAACCTTATAAATCCTTTTCACACTTTAATTAAAACCTCATCCCTTTCACACTTTAATTACAACCTCATATCCCTTTCACACTTTGATTAAAACCTCATATCCCTTTCACACTTTGATTAAAACCTCATATCCCTTTCACACTTTAATTAAAACCTCATATCCCTTTCACACGTAAATTAAAACCTCATATTCCTTTCACACTTAAATTAAAACATATTTCTTTCACCTTGCTCACACCTTGAAAGCTCATATCCCTTTCACACTTTGATTAAAACCTCATCCTTTTCACACTTTAATTAAAACCTCATATCCCTTTCACACTTTAATTAAAACCTCATATCCCTTTCATCTTGCTCACACCTTAAAACCTCATATCCCGCTCACACTTTAATTAAAACCTCATGGTTCTTTCACCTTGCTCACAACTTGAAAGCTCATATCCCTTTCATGCCTTCAAACCTCATAAATCCCTTTCACACTTTAATTAAAACCTCATAGTCCTTTCACACTTTAATCAAAACCTCGTATGTCCCTTTCATACCTTAAAACCTCATATCCCCTTTCACACCTAATAACCTCATCATTATCCCTGTTATTACCTGTGGCGTGAATGACTCGAACATACCTAGCATGCACCCTGCTACTTGTAGAGAGAGATGGCTTCCCCACCAGGTTAAAAAAAACCAAATTGCCCATGATGACCTTAAAAAGGATTCAGTGCATGCAGTCCCCTAACGCCTCTTCATGAAGTTAAAAGAGAGGTGTGAATTCGATTGATTGTCCATGGGTATTTTTCGAGGAGTTAAGACATATGTTAAGTCAACTGATTGTCCATGGGTTTTCTTTTTACTACTTCTGATTGAGAGACAGACAGACAGAAGACAGACAGAGACACAGAGACAGACAGACACACAGACACAGACAGACAGACACACAGACACAGAGAGAGACAGAGACAGACAGACAGAAACACAGAGAGAGACAGAGACAAACAGAGACACAGAGACATAGACAGACAGACAGACAGAGACACAGAGACACACAGAGACAGAAAGAGAGAGGGAGAGAGAAAGAGAGAGAGAGAGAGAGAGAGAGAGAGAGGAGAGAGAGAGAGAGAGAGACAGATAGACAGACAGACAGACAGACAGACAGACAGACAGAGATAGAGTTCAAACCCATTCATTGCTCCAATTTCTCCGGGCAATTTCTTACCACTCGACTTTTAATTGACTTTCTTATCCCTCTAATGTTCTTAACAAACACACACACACACACACGCCAGACAAATCAGATCATCTGGTGTGGTGTGCTACACGGGTTTCCATTGTCATCAAGTTTGGTGGTGGGGGTTGTTGTTTTGTTTTGTTCTTTGTTCTTTTTCTTCCCAAGGTTCTCTACTTCAAGCCATCTTTCTTTCTTCCCTGGGCTGACTGACGTCATTTGCTCTCTCCATCTCTGCTTGTTTGCAAGGGACTAAACGTGGTGGACAAATGGCAGCGTTCGTTGCTACTCGCTTTATATTCTGTTTTTTGTTCTTTCTTGTTTTTGCAAAGGACAAACGGGGTGGACAAATGGCAGCGTTCGTTGCTACTCGCTTTACATTCTGTTTTTTGTTCTTTCTTGTTTTTGTTGTTTTTGGTGGGTTGGGGTTTTTTTTACATTATTATTGATGGCCAGTGTTGTTGAGGATGCGTGTCTAGCTGCTTGATTCTTCGTGCGTGAGATTATTTTGTTCGTGTGTGTGTAGGGGGGGGGGGGGGGGGGAGGGAGGGACACCCGGGTAGTGTGTGTGTGTGTGTGTGGATGGGTAGGGGGATGGAGATGGGGGGTCGTGGGGGATAGGGTGAAGGTGTGCTTGAGGGGGAGGGAGGAGGGGGAGGGGGAATGTGTGTGTGTGTGTGTGTGTGTGTGTGTGTGTGTGTGTGTGTGTGTGTGTGTGTGTGTGTGTGTGTGTGTGTGTGTGTGTGGTGTGTGTGTGTGTGTGTATGCGTGTACAGTGTGGCGTGGTGTGGTTTAGTGTAGAGAAGTGATAGTGTAGTGTGGTTTAGTGTAGTGTAGCGTGGTGTGTGTTTGTTTAAGTGCGTGCGCGCGCGCGCGTGTGTGTGTGTGTGTGTGTCTGTGTGTGTAGTGTGGTGTGTGTGTGTGCATACAGGCATATGTGTATAAATGTGTGTTCTGCTGGATGTGAGTGTTGTATTAAAGTTGTGGTGTGGTGTGGTGTGGTGTGGTGCGGTGTGATGTGTGTGTGTGTGTGTGTGTGTGTGTGCATACAGGCATATGTATATAAATGTGTGTTCTGCTGGATGTGAGTGTTTGTATTAAAGTTGTGGTGTGTGTGGTGTGGTGCGGTGTGATGTATGTGTGTGTGTGTGTGTGAGCGAGCGACCAAGGGAATGAACTAATCATTTTATTGAGTGAAAGGAATAAGCACACATCATGGAGAGAGACAGACAGCCGGCCAGTTAGGAAGACAGACAGAGACAAAGAGAGACAGACAGACAGACAGACAGCCAGACAAACAGACAGAGACAAAGAGCGCCACCAGTTTGATCTTGGTCAGAACATGAACAACCAAGCCGCCTGTTAACTCATTGGGCAAACAAACAACCATCATCAACTACAGGCAATGCAAGTACAAACGAACACGTTGGCCAAATGAGCCTCCGATACAGCACTGATAACAGACCATCAACCACTCTCACTACCACCACTGCCACTGCCGCTGGCACTACAAGGAAACGGTATGCTCTGCAACTCTTGGAATGGGACTCAGGGGACCAATCTCTCTCTCTCTCTCTCTCTCTCTCTCTCTCCTCTCTCTTCTCTCTCTCTCTCTCTCTCTCTCTTCCTCTCTCTCTCTCTCTCTCTCTCTCATTCCCAATTACTTGTTGAGTGCACATCACTGATACATGGGGCGGGGAGGGGGGGAGGGGTAGCCTGGTTGGTTAGAACACTGCGCATTGCGCTCCTGATCTGCTGACCCGGGTTCGAATCCCATTCAAGGGGATATTTGCCCCTGGAGTTAACATCAGTGCAGATTTCACACACACACACACACACACACACACACACACACACACACACACACACACACACACACACACCTTCGGATGAGACTATAATCCGAGTTCCCGTGTGCGAACGCACGCAGAAAATTTTGCGCGCACGTTAAAACCTGTTTCACTTTTCGGGAGAGTACGCGATTGTGTGCCGGTGGGAGCAGATGACAACATTTATAAAAACTGCATACACACTGGGAACTGGATCTAAAGAAAAGCCGCCACAAGAGTGTTTATTCCACTATCCTCGAAATAGAAGAATAACTAAATAAGTAAATGGATAAATACCACAGAGAGAGACAGAGAAACAGTGACAGAGAACATCACTAGTGTGAACTTGGTCAGACCATGAATAACGCTGCTGTTAAATTGGGCAAACAGTTATCAACACAGGCAAGGCAAGAACAAACGGACGTTGGTTGTTGTTTTTTTATTTATTCTTTTATTTCGAATCAGCACTAGGCTTCACTAGGAAACGGTATGCTCTGCAACTCCTGGAACGGGACTCGAGGACCAATTCTCTCTCTCTCTCTCCTCTCTCTCCTCTATCTCTCTCTCTCTCCTCTCTCTCTCTCTCTCCTCTCTCTCTCTCTCTCTCTCTCAATCGACTTGTTGAGTGCACATCCCTGATACATTCTGGTCGTTGACATTGCTGCATTCGTTTACTAGGTGCGGTGATACATGATTGCATGATGATAACTTTGAGCAAAACATTTTGTTTTCTGACGAAAAGTGTCTCTTTGTTACTGGTGTCTGGTGTGGGTTGTTTTTTTTTAAGATAAAAGGAATGAAGGCAAGTTTGCGAATGAGCCGGTTCTGTATAATATATTTATAGTCATGAAGAGTAAGTTTTTTTTTATTACAGCCGCATCATGATAATCACAATTCCTTTTTGTGGATACAAACCTTCATGTAGAGTGATTGTTGTCTTTTATAACTATCTTGAGATAAATGCAACATTTGTTTTCTTTTTTTTCACAAATAAAACAGTCTTTGATATCAGCAGTGCAGACGACATAATGATTGCCATAAAATTTTCCAAATTGGCTGAAACCATATTTTCATATTGATATAGGTATCAGATTTCATTCTTATAAGTGTATTTTGCGTTTGGGATAAGCAAGGTAAGGCAAGGAATGGCAAGGCAAGACAAGACAACGCAAAACAGGCAAGGCAAGGCAAGGCAAGGCAAGGCAAGGCAAGACAAGGCAAGACAAGGCAAGGCAAGGCAAGGTAAGTCAAGGCAAAACAAGACAAGGCCAGGCCAGGCCATTTCATTCTGACAACATACTATGCACAACCACTATCAACGAAACGTCTGTCTTTAGATAACAGTGTTCGTTTTAAAAAAAAAAAGACAGAAAATAATTCAGTTTTTATACGGACTGACTCCCCTTAATCATTCACATGCAGAACAACAGTTTGTGTATTCTGGTCTTGTGCCTTGGTCTGCCATACAGACATTATGGGAAAGGGGAAAAACTGGAACGAAGAGAAAGAGTGAGAGAGAGAGCGTGGGCAAGGAGAGAGGAGAGAAGAGAGAGAGAAGAAGAGGAGAGAGAGGAGAGAGAGAGAAGAGAGAGAGGAGAGGGAGAGAGAAGAGAGATGGAGATGAGAGAAGGAGACAACAGAGAGAGACGAGATTAATAAGAGACAGCAAAGAAACATAGGGCCTTAGATTTTGATTTCTCTGCTATCAGGTTCAAGATCGCCCCACCCCTTGCTTTCATCACCGTCCTGACTGATGCCTACTC
>CM054153.1:13356434-13358934 GCA_028751875.1 Rapana venosa
CACCACCACCACCACCAGCAGCAGCAGCACCAGCAGCAGCAGCAGGAAGGAAAAGCAGCAGAAATTACTTATCGTTTAACTGCCTCAAAAAATACAAAATTCACTGCCATCCAATCTACACAAAACCTCAACTAACTGGTTCAAAACCAATCCTATTACACCCATTTCAAATACAACAAAGCCAGTTTAGAAGCGCATGAAATTATAGTGTTAACGCCACAGAGTTGTAAACACAAGTGCTCCACACTCGAAAGTGTTCGACACTTGACGTACACAGAAACCGTCTTTACCCAAGAGAGCTACATAGCCAAAATGCCCACAAAAGACAAAACGAAAAGGTGTAAATGCTATGAAAAGTAGGCAGTAAAGATCAGATGAAAGGATATGGGAAGTGGTTAGAGCGCTACGCTTGCGATCTGAAGGCCCGGGATCGAAACCGGGATCAAGCCACCACTAAGAGGCCTATTCAAGAGGATTTTCCCCAGCAGTTAACATCAGTACTGTCTCCAAGTCCTGCGAATGAGACTATACCACATTCCCCGTCGGGATGCCGGGAACTTGTTAGTATAAACAGCACCCCCACCTGCTGGAAATTATGTGCTAGGATCTCCCTCTTTTCTACCCCTCTCTTTGTTTCCGCCTCGTTCCTCTTCTGCTTGTCACCTCCTTCATTGTCTATTTTCTGCCTTCTTGGTCCATTCTCCTGCATTTTTTTCCAGAAAGACAAAAAAGAGAAAATAACATTCTCTCCCGTGTCGAAGTCAGATGTGCTGGGCCTGACTTGTCAGGCGCTTTAACGGCAGCGCAACGCGTTTTCGCTCGTATGACAGACAACAATAGTCGGTGTCTGAACGTTCAAAGAAGAAGAAGAAGAAGAAGAAGAAGAAGAACAAGAACAAGAACAAGAAGAAGAAGAAGAAGAAGAAAAAGAAAGAAGAAGAAGAACAAGAAGAACAAGAAGAAGAAGAAGAAGAAGAACAACAAACAACAACAACAACAACAAGAACAAGAAGAAGGAGGAGGAGGAAGAGGAGGAGGAGGAGAAGAAGAAGAAGAAGAAGAAGAAGAAGAAGAAGATGATGATGATGATGACGATGACGATGATGAAAAAGAAAAAGACTATAAAACGAGGCCCTGCGTGCGAACACAGATAGAACATCTTGCGCATTCAATAGAACCTGTTCTACCTTTCAGAAAAGTGGGCCATTCGTGCCGGCAAGAAAGGACGACAACAGATCTATAAAAGGAAAACGCATGCACACTGATGTCGTGCTAAGATATTGACCCGGAAGTTGAAATGCGGCTACCTTGAATGGTGGTCAAAGACGGGTGGCATTAGCAGAAAATAATCTCCCCATTGGTGAACCTCGGAGCTCTATCAGAGGGGAAAAAAGGAAAGAAAAAAGTTTGGAAAAGATGAAAATGTCTTCAGCGTACTGTTTTTGGGTCATAGACCTGTTCTCGAAGTTGAAAAGCTGGGATAAAGGGTGCAGCCACTATGGAAAAAATAAGACACTTTTGTTTACAGAAACTATTCTCCCTGAAAGAGAATCTCAAACAACTTGGACGCTGGTCAGCTAAAATACATATTCAAAGATATACATGTTTTTTTAAAAGTTGACACAACTAAGAACGCTGACACACACACACACTCTCTCTCTCTCTCTCTCTCTCTCTCTCTCTCTCTCTCTCTCTCTCTCTCTCTCTCTCTCTCTCTCTCTCTCTCTCTCTCATCTCTCTCTCTCCTCTCTCTCTCTCTCTCTCTCTCTCCCTCTCTCTGTCTCTCTCTCTGTCCGTCTCTGTCTGTCTGTCTGTCTCTCTCTCTATCTCTCTTTCTCTCTGTCTCTGTCTCTCTCTTAATGACACTTTTTTTGTTGGTGAAAAGTGTACGGCAGTGACACACATTCTGCTGCTACTACTGGAAGATGGGGAAAGGTGTGTGTGTCTATCTGCAGCACAGTGTGATGTTCTGTATCAGGTGAACGAACCTTGGGTGAAAAACTGGCAGCATTGCATACAGCAGGGTGAAGTTAGGGGACGGTGATTGCGGTGATGGGAGTGTGGTTGTAGTGTGTGTGTGTGTGTGTGTGTGTGTGTGTGTAGAGTGTGTGTGTGTGTGTGTGTGGTGTGTGTGTGTGTGTGTGTGTGTGTGTGTGTGGTGTGTGTGTGTGTGTTGTGTTGTTGTTGTTGTTGTTGTTGTCTTCAATTTAACGTCTGTTCACTCTAAGTGATATTAGACGAGGGAAATAGAAAGTGTAGTGGAAGTTAAAGAAGGGAGAGGAAGGAGTGGAAGGAGAAAAGGTTAAGAAGTAGCATCAGTGTTGGTATTTTTGTGGAAAAAAATAAATAAAATATAATTTGAAAAAAAAACACATAGAAAAGTAGTGATAATACTTTTAAATAGGAGTAAAATATAAACTCAACAATGTGGAAACATGAAATAACAATAATGTAATTACAATAAATATTCAAGTGGACTATGCAATAAACATATGGCAAT
>CM054153.1:13363934-13373934 GCA_028751875.1 Rapana venosa
GGGAGGGGGGGGGGGGGGGGGGGTTGGGGGGTTCAAAAAATTCTGTTTTTTTAAGATTGAACAGAAAAAAAAAACATATCACAGAAACCAGACCGGGAAAGTGGACAGGGCAGGGCAGACTGACAGGAAACCCTTCGACAGAAAAGGCAAAGGGAGGGAGGGGAGGCAGGCAAACATGCATGCATTCCTACATAACCCTTTAAGCATTAATTTATAATATATTTTATATATATATTTATATATATATTTTAATTTATTATATATAATTTTATACGTACATACGTACATATATATATATTTTTATATATATTTATATTTTTAATATATAATATATATATATTTATATAAATATTATATATAAAATTTTTAATTTAAAAAAACATATTTTATATACAAAATTTATATACATTATATATATAGATAAATAATTTATATATTTATATATATATATATCTATTTTATTTTTATTTATATTAATTTTTTTTATATTATATATTTATATATATTATAATTTGACTTTTCCCTTTTGGGGGCAGGGATGATTTTAGTTCACCAAAATAAAAAGATACGGATATAAATTTTCATTACCAAAAACATTTTTCAATACTGCCTATGACAGAAAAACATTCGTAAATACGTGCATACATACATACTAAAATACATACATACATACATACATACATAATACATACACCGACAGAAGACAGACAGACAGGGCAGGGGCAGGCAGACAGACAGACAGGGGCAGACAGACAGACAGATAGATAGATAGAAGATTAGATAGATAGATAGATTTGGTAGATTTGATAGATAGATGCCCTTGAAAAAAATTTGCAAATTTTTGTGTTATTTGCTTGACAAAGCATGTTTTTTCAGGGATGAAAACGTAGTACAAACATCATGAAAATTTTCAAAAATGGGCAAACATTTAACATTTTATTGGCTATTAAAATTTTAAAATTAAAACGGGGTTTAAAATTTGGTTGAAGCATGCGCTTTGATTTGTTTTTCAAGATTTTAGCGATTATATAAATTCCATGTATTTTTTATTATTTTCTTTTTTATTTTAGTTTTTTATTTTTTATTTTATTTCTACAGCTTACTTTAGTGAATGACAAGTTTTTTGCCCTGCGGTCCCACACGCATCCTGGTGTGCGTGGTGCGTGCGTGTGTGTGTGTATGTTTTGTTGTTTTGTGTATGTGTGTTTTTGTGTGTGTGTATGTGGGGTGTGTTTTTGGGGGGTGTGTGTGGTGGGGTGTCTGGGCTTTTCTTTTTCTGTCTGTCTGTTTGTCTCTTTCTCTCTCCCGTTTGTTTTCTCTATCTGTCTCACCCCCCCCCCCCCCCCCCCCCCCCCCCCCCCCCCCCCCCCCCCCCCCCCCCCCCCCCCCCCCCCCCCCCCCCCCCCCCCCCCCCCCCCCCCCCCCCCCCCCCCCCCCCCCCCCCCCCACCCCCCCCCCCCCCACCCCCCAAACCCCCCCCCCCCCCCCCTCCTTTCCTCTTCCGGGTTGAAAAAAGGACTATTGATTCCCCTTTTTCCCCAAAAAAAGGGGAATTTTAAACCCCCTTTTTCTTTTTCCTCCTTTTCCTCTCCTTTTCCCTCTTCCGGGGGGCCCCTTCTTTCTCCCCTTTTTCCCTTTTCCCTTTTTTTTCCCTCTCTCTCTTTTCTCTCCCTCCCCCTCCCCCTTCTCTCCCCTTTTCTCTCTTCCCCCTTTTCTCCTCCTTCTCTTCCCCCCTCTTTTCTCTTCCCCCTTTTCTTTTTTCTGTCTGTCTGTCTGTCTGTCTGTCGCTCTCCCCTCTTTTCTCTTCCCCTCTCTCTTTCTCCTCTCCCCTTTTCTCTCCTTTTTCCTTTTTTTCCCCCTTTTCTCTCCCCCCTTCCCTTGTCCCCAAAAAAACCCTGAGAGGGGTGGTTTAAATTTTTTATATGCACACGTAACCGGAAGTCGAGTGGGTTTTTAGAAACTTTTTGTGCTTTGTGAAATAAGAAAATTTTGTGATTTTTCCGGGAGAAAGGTGTGTTTGTGTGTGTGTGTGTGGGGTGTGTGTGTGATCTTTTGTGTGTTGTTGTGTGTGTGTTTTTTGTGTGTTGTGTGTGCATGTGTGTGTTTTTGTTGGGGGGTTGGAAAGGGGGTTTTTTGGGTTGGGTTTTAAAAGATGTTTTCGGGTTTGGGTTTTTTGCCAGAGAGAGAGAGGGGGGGAGGGGGGCAGAGAGAGATAGAGGCAGAGACACAGTGAGAGACAGAGAAAACAGAGACAGAGAGAAAGAGACAGAGAGAGAACACAGAGAGACGGGACGGCAGAGACAGAGAGAGAAACAGAGACACAGAGACAGAGAGAGAACACAGAGACAGACAGACAGAGACACACAGACAGACAGAGAGTATTAGAGATTCGGATATCTCCGCTCGGATTAAAATACAACCAAACGAAGAGACAGAGAGACAGAGAAAGACAGAGATAGCTGCAGAAAGACAGAAACAGGTACAGAAAAAAAAAAATTCAAGAAGCAAAGAAAAAATGAGCGAGAGAGCGAGCGAGCGAGCGAGCGAAGAGAGAGAGAGAGAGAAGAGAGAGAGGAGAGAGGGGAGAGAGAGAGAGAGACGAGAGAGAGAGAGAGAGAGAGAGAGAGAAAGAGGAGAGAGAGAGAAAGAGGGGAGAAAGAGAGAGAGAGAGAAAGAGAGAGAAAAGAGAGAAAGAGAGAGAGAGAGAAAGAGAGAGTGAAAGAGAGAGAGTTCCATGGCGTGCGTTTCGTGCGTGTATGTGTGTGGTGCGTGCGTGCGTGTGTGTGCGTGCGTGCGTGTATGTATATGTGTGTGTGTGTGTGCATGCATGAGTGCGAGAGTGCGTGTATGTGGGTGGGTGTCAGTGTCAGTGTCGGTGTTCAGTGGTAAAGCACATATTCAGAAGACAAGAACTCGCACGTACGTTCGATCCCCATTTAAACCCAAATTTCTCCCCCCACCCCCCCACCCCCCCAAACCCCCAACCCCAAACCCTGAGTGGTCTGGGTGATAATTCTTTCGGATAAGACAATAAACCGAGCTCCCATGTGTGGAACACACATTTTAGGGCTCTGAAGTCGGAGCGTGGCTGCCTGTATGGCGAGATATTGGAAAACGGCTATACACCTAAACTTCTCACCTATTGTGTACTTAACATCACACGGTGTTGTCCAGGCTGGGGTGAGTGACTTGTTATTGTTATTGTTGTTGTTGTACGCTGTTGTTGGGCGTTCCCTAGATTAACTCTCTGGGGGTCACCCTCAATGTGCACTCTGACTCACTCAATCCCACCTGGGAATCACTGTGAGGTTGAAATTACACACTGCTGAATGAGAGAAATTTTCGTGTATGACTGGGGGTTGGGGGGGGGGGGGGGGGTTATTAAGTGCCTCGCCATTTAGGCAGCTGTACTCCAACTTCAGAAGACGGTGAGTCAGTCAGACTGCATGCTCTGGGGGGATGGAGAGGGGGGGGGGAGGAGAGAGTCCTAGGATGTTTAACCGAGGAACTCATACCATCCCTACTACTACCACCACCACAACCACCATCAAAAAGGCAACAACAATACTAACAACATTTTACCTTCAAAGACTTCTTTGTGTAGCCCCGTCCTATTTTAAACTGTATTAATACATCAGATTTAAAAAGATGACATCAAACGACGTTTTTATATTTTATGTTCATACAAGATGGGTGTAAAGAAGTCATGAAAAACGGTTTCCTGCTTTGATCGAAAAATAATAAGTTTGATTTTCATTAAGTTTAGCGTCAATATTCTTCGACTTCACAAGCTGAGAGAGAGAGAGAGAGAGAGAGAGAGAGAGAGAGAGAGAGAGAGAGAGAGAGAGAGAGAGAGAGAGAGAGAGAGAGAGAGAGAGAGAGAGGTTTGGGGAGGGGACTTAATTGAACACTACACTTGGGGAAGGGATATAATCGAACACTGCACTGCGAACACGTAATTAAGAGTGTGTGGTTAATGGTGGGTTGGGTGAGATTAAAAACCCGTTTAGCATTTATTCTGTTTATTTTTCTGCCTTCTTGGTGCATTCTCCTGCCCTTTTATTTCCAAAAAGTCTTAAAAGATAACAATTTTCACCCACACCGAAGTCTGGATGCGCTGGGCCTGACTTGCCAGGCGCTTAATGGCAGCGCAACGCATTTTTGGTCATAGGACACGCAACAACTGTTGCTGTCTGAGCGTTCGAAGACCAAGTGGAAGGGGTTTGTTGTTATTTTTCAGATGAAGAATGCATACTGTTTGATCTCGCTCAGTTTATAGCCTCATCAGATATACTGCAGCGTTTATTTCTATCCAAGATGTATGTACAATGTGGTTGGTTTAGGTTTTTTTAAAGAAATATTTTTCACCTGTAAATTATCAATAATTATATTTGTAAGTGTGGATAATCACTAAAATGTGCTTGTGCATGAATGTGTGAATATTTGCCCATCTGTGTGTGTGTGTGTGTGTGTGTGTGTGTGTGTGTGTGTGTGTGTGTGTGTGTGTGTGTGTGTGTGTGATATATGAATTTTCATATATATATATATATATATATAATATATATTTTATATTTATATTTTTATATATATAGAGAGAGATAGACAGACAGACAGGCAGACAGACAGACAGACAGACAGACAGACAGACAGATAGATAGATAGATAGATAGATAGATAGATCGTATTTTGATATTCAAGAATTGAGGAAGCTTCTTAGAGTTTCACTTCTAGGAAAGACTTTTTGTGAGAAATCATTTTCCTTTTCCCTGTTGTTGTTGTTGTTTTGTTGGGTTGTTTTGTTGTTGTTGTTTTGTTTTTGTTTTGTTTTTTGGGGGGGAGGAGAGAGAAGGAGGAGGAAGCTGCAGAACAGATCGTCCAGCAGATTTGCATCTGAAAAAGAAAAGTTTGCTTTAACTGCAGATAAATGAATAATGGCTTAAAAGCTAACAACAGTATGGTAAAATGGTTCCATTCATTACTTGGAACAAAACAATGTGCTAAATATTAGTTACGTGTACATAATAAACTGTATGGGCCTAGTTTCTCCCTCGTTTTTCTTTTTCTTTTCTTTTTTAAACAACAAACAAGAACTCGTTATTGCATCACTTTGAAGACGACGTCACTAGACTACCTATACGTAATGACGGGCAGAATTTTGAAAACGGCTTGCAGCTTGGCTTACCAATGTTCTGAGCCTATTCCAACTTGCTCTTTCTTTAAGTTTCGCGCCAGCATATCTCTACATATAAGGGATCTGAGACAATTTGCCTAGGCACTCAAGAGAGACCGTTATTATTACTATTTTAATCTATCATTTTGATGGTGCCAAGAGTGTAAAGCTTCTTTGTATCAATACTGTGCATTGCCTCTTGCTTGGTGCAGCTTGATTAGAAAAGGTATTTTGGTTTGATGTCGGTTTACCTGACACGGGTGATTTTCGACGAATTATGATTTTGGAAATCTACCAAGCCGAAATATTCATGTTTTGAGTGAGGGCAGCTGGTATAAGTTAGCACCCAGTTTTTGGTTTCTGCTCTCGGGAGGGGTGTTTTTCTGTTTGGGTTTTGGTTCGGGAGGGGTTTTCCCAGTGATTGTATTATAGCTCCACTTTTAACTGAGTAATCTAAAAAGAGCAGTTAAAAAAAAAAGCCTAAATTTTGTTAACATACATTTGTGTTATGCATAAAACTGCCTTGCCTTATCTTATGTATCGTATGTTTTGGGAGTGGCTTTTAAATCAGTAAACTAATAATTATTTGTTGGTGAGGGAGCCCGTCAAAATGCATGTGTGCACTAGTGCTTCTGTTTGTGTGTACGTGTGTGCGTACACGCGCGCATACACACGTGTGACTGTAACAGACGCTACAATTACCCCCATGCTATCATTTTTGGAACTTTTAAGAACAGCCAAACAAAAGTTTGATTTCAAAAGATGTCATTTCATTTTTAGAATCTTTTTTTTTATCATAAAAGAAATCTAAAGGATTTTTACTTCTGAAAACGATAGATCTAGATCTACTTCCGAGTGATTTTATTTTTTAAAACTTTTTTAGAGATTGGGGAGGGGGGAAGAACTGGCTTTCAAGCAACTTTGTTATTGGCGCATGTTGGAAAGAATAGTTTCTTTTTTGATAGCCAAATAGCAGTGTAACTGTACTTAAGGTAATGACATTATGGGAAGAGTGTCATAAATATTACTTTAGAAATATGCTTAAAATGAGGTACACACAGACACAAAAGAACCTTTATATGCTTTTCTAGCCCAATTTTAAAGAAGTAGAGCTAGTTACTGCATCACTTTGAAGATGACGTCAATAGACTTACTTTTTATACGTAAGATAGACATACATTTGGAAACTGCTTACTGGGATGTTGAATACCAGTTTTTTCTTTCCTTGAGGTTAGGCACCAGTGTCCTTCTTAAAGGAATCTGAGATTATCCTCCCTGGTATGTTGGTATGAATACTACTGCGGAAATGGCATAGTCCGCTGTTGGTGCTCTTTCGTTGCAAAATACATGTTGTTCTGTGTGAGTTTATTGCTTGATCAAAATAGAATAGAAAACATGTTTTTATGGATATCAGCACATGCATTCTACTTTGTTTGAATTTAGTATATAATCAGAAATAATTAGCATCTTTTTTCTTTTATCAGGAAGTGCATTCTTCTATTTGATTTGATTTGGGGGTTTTAGAAGATAATGGAAAAAGCAGTTATGTACTTTTTTTTTACATCTGATTCCCGTGTGTATGCAGTTTTGTAAATGTTCTCATCCACGCCTACCGGCACAAAAAGGCCTAATCTTCCGAAAAGCGGAACGGGTTTCAACGTGTGTGCAAGATGTTCTGCGTGCGTTCGCACACGGGATCTTGGTTCCTAGTTTCATCCGGACTTTTTGGGAGAGTGGAGTGGGCACTGATGTCAACTCCAGAGAAAAAGATATATACTCATAGATACAGCTAAATCTAGTTTGCACCTTTCAATCAGGAAAATATATTCTATTTGATTTTATTGCCTTCTCATAGGAGCTAGTTAACAACCTTTTAACAGGAAATGCAGTCTGTTTTGATTTCAGTTTCCCGTCTAATCAAAAAATACTATCACTGCACACCTTCTTTTAATCATGTAAAAAGGCGAGGAAGTTGAAGATTCTTGTGAATCCTTCCGAAAATCGAAGACAGACTTTACGTTTTCTTGGCAGATGCGTTACCTCTAGACCACAGATCCAACGTCATGAAGAAAAGAATAATTGCTGTTCAAGACACATGTTGACAGCTGCCTTATCATGGAATAGATTCTCTTTGATTTGAGTTTATCGTGTCATCGGAAAACGTAGCGCTTAGACTTGAATCAAATATGCATCACGGTTAACTGACGTGGATTCCTGATCACTTCCTGCGATCGAACTCATCTTATACTTATTTGATGAACTGCAATCCGAGTTACAGGTTACAACCACCTTGTGTATGAGTTCAGACTTACTTTAGGAGGGTGTTGTTGTAGCTGTTGTTGTTACCGTTGCGTGTTCCCCAAGTTTAACACCCTGGTGGCATTCGGGATATGCATTGTGTCTCAATCATTGCACTTGAAAAATCACTGTCAGGGCAGAAGGACAATGTTAATTTGATGTGAAATGTGTGTGTATGCTGGTTGCAAAATCTTCTTTAGTGCCCCCACGGTCCAAGGGACTACGGGGGTAGGTGAGGTGAGGTGAAGACTGTTTTCTATTCGCTATATAGCTACCCATATTCCAGCTTCAAGTGATTTTTTTTTTTTACTTTAAAGGAAAGTATAGGTTGTTATAGAAAGAGCTTGTCATGGCTGAAGACACAACCTCAACATAAAATTTCAAAGCATAACAGCATTTTGATGCGGATATTAATACGTTGCTTACGTCGATAATCAACAACGCTTTTAGCCTGGGCCACATTAAGCATTGATATTTTTCCATGTTGCAGATATGGCATAAATGTATGTGGAGTATTCCCCTGTGTAGGCAAATATGGCATAAATATATGTGGACTATTCCCCTGTGTATGTAGATAATTATAACATAAATGAATGTGGACTGTTACTGTGCATAGGCAGATAATTAAGGCATAAATGTACGTGGACTATTCCCCTGTATAGGCAGACAAAGCATGAATGTATGTGGACTGTTCCCCCTGTATATCAGATATGGCATAATGTTTATTTATTTATTTTATTTTATTTATTTATATCACTTTAAGTCACGTCAGATTTCTCTGCGTGAAATTCGGGCTGCTCTCCCCGGGGAGAGCGCGTCGCCACAGAGCAGCGCCACCCATTTTTTTCTTTTTTTCTGTCTACAACTGCATTTGTTTTCCTATCAGAGTGGCTTTTTTTTCTACAGAATTTTGCCAGGGACAACTCTCTTGTTGCCGTGGTTTCTTTACGTGCGCTAAATAAGTTTTGTGCAACACACGGGACCTCGGTTTATCGTCTCATCCGAAAGACTAGCGCCCAGACCACCACTCAAGGTCTAGTGGATGGGGACAAATTTTCGGGTCCAAACGGGATATGACCCACCGCCCACTTCCGACCCGGACTTTTCGCTTTCTAGACAGGCGCGTTACCTCTAGACCACCTGTAGGCAGATATGGCATACTATATGTGGACTATTCCCCTGTATAGGCAGGTATGGCATAAAAGTGTGTGGACTATTCCCCTGTATATCAGATATAGCATAATGTATGTGAACTATTCTCCTGTGTGGGCAGATATGGCATAAATGTACATAGACTATTCCCTTGTATAGGAAGATATGGCATAAATGTGTGTGGACTTTTCCCCTGTATAGGCAGATATAGCATAAAAATATGTTGACTATTACCTCACTATATCACATATAGTATAATGTGTAGGCAGACATGGCATAAATGTACACGGACTATTCCCTTGTATAGGAAGATATGGCATAATATATGTGGACTGTTCCCTTGTATAACTAGATATAGCATAAATGTGTGTGGACTATTCCCCTGTATAGGAGGATATGGCATATATGTATGTGGACTATTCTGTATAGGAGGATATGGCATAAATGTATGTGGAATATTCCCCTGTATAGGAAGATATGGCATAATATATGTGGACTATTCCCCTGAATAGGCATGATATGGCATAAGTGTATCCGGAATACTTCCCCACACGTGGAATACTTTCCCTCATAATAAAATACAGCTATGAAATATTTAAAGCAAATACGTAAAATCGGCATAAGTGAATATATGGAATATCTCCCCATATAGGCTGATACCGCCTTAAGTTCTCATGGAATATGCCCCCATACAGACAAGTGTGACATAAGTACATGAAATTTTCTTCCATTAAGGCAGATACAGCATACATGAACATGGAATATGGCCCCCTGTATAGGCAGACATGGTCCACGTGTATATCCCATAGATGCACATTTTGTGGATTTTTCTTAGCCTGTAAATAAAATTCATCACTTTTGATGCACTTAACTGTCGGACCTTACAGCCGAGTGGTCAAGACTGACTTCTATACCGTGAAAATCCATGAAGCCGTGGATTCAAATCTCGGAAGCGGCGACTGGTTTAAACAAGGGTGTGGGGATTTTTACGATCTCCCGGGCCAGTTCAAAAAGTGCAGACCTGCCTGTGCGTAACCCCCATTTTTGATTATTATACAAGTGCTGAAGATCAAAATATGCACGTTAGAGACCGCGTCATTCATGTCATCGTCCGGTTGGGTTACGTAAACATGAACACACCTAGCATGCATCCTGTTCAAGAATAAGCTGCTCTGGAGTCGGAATGTGTCGGCTGAAGCCAGCGGGAATACCTTCTGCGGAGTTACAAAAGCACAGGAGAAGACTTGACACTACAGATCCCACCTGGTAAAGGAATGCAGAGAAGACATACTTAACACCTTTTGGAACTAAATCACCCGTCGCCTTAGTGCAAACGAATTTCAACTTTAAAGATCTTAAATAAATAAAAACATCTGGTAT
>CM054153.1:13381434-13396434 GCA_028751875.1 Rapana venosa
AAGAACAGGAATGTGGAGAAGAAGAACGAGGAGGGTTAGGAGGAAGAAGCAGAAAGAGGAGGAGGGTGACTGGGAAGGAAAAAACTGAAGAATAGGGAGACGATTGAAGGAGGAGAAGAAGAAGGAGGGGAGGGAAACGGGAAAAAAAGCAAGAAGAAGAGTGAAGAGAAGGGTGGAAAGAAACAAAGAGAAAGGGGAGAGGAGAAGAAGAGGATAAGAGAAGGGAAGAGGAAAAACAAGAAAGAGGAGAAGCAAGAAAAGGAGAAAGAGGAGGACAGGGAAGAGATCAAAAGAACCGGTAACAAAAAAAAGGAGGGAGGAAGGAGAGTCTATGATAAACAGCCGAACAACAGCACACACCCACACAGGTACACAGATGCTGCTTCAAATCTGCACACTGTTGCGGAACTAATCAAAGAGCACTTTTGATATCATGGGCATCATCACCTGTTACTCATAACTCCTCACTTAGTTTGCTGTTTCTCTAGTTGTTCTTCTTCTAGTCTAGACTTCTGGCTGGGCTAGCAGCAGTCCTGTTTGTTCTTTCGAGTTTAAGGGGGTAAGCATTCAAGTGAGCTTAGTTTGGTTTTTTAACCTGCCCGCGTGTGCATGCAGATTTGTAAATTTGGTCAACTATTCCTACCGACACATATATG
Source organism: Rapana venosa (assembly GCA_028751875.1). NCBI lineage: Eukaryota > Metazoa > Mollusca > Gastropoda > Neogastropoda > Muricidae > Rapana > Rapana venosa. The sequence continues at coordinate 13,382,091 of CM054153.1, forward strand.
GCATACTCTTCCGAAGAATGAAACAGGTTTTAACGTGTGTGCAAGATGTTCTGCGCGTGTTCTCGCGTGGGTCCTCAGTTTATTGTTTCATCCAAACGATTTGTTGATAATGCGTGTCTCTAGCATTATGTATTATGTTTTGTTGCAATGTGTTTTCTCTTCAAGTTTCATAGTCCAGTCCAATCTCACCACAGGCACAGACGTGTATGAAGAAACCGAAACCGAGGTCACCACGAGACCAGAGCAGTTCGAGCTACCGTATCGGAGACAGTTTTCTTCCGAATTCTTCAATTGTATAATGCTTATGATGATGAGGATGGTGTAACGACGCTGCTTTGGAAGTGCACCTGCCTTGAGATTACTTGACAGGGCTGTACTCTACCCTTCCTATCATAATGACCATTATCTCAGTGACTCACTCAGTCTGGCCCCGCGTCTGAACTAATACTGTTGTTAGTAGGGGGCTTAGTAGGTGGTGTCCTGCGTATGTTAGCTCAGAACAGGCACCACTGAACACCACCAAAGAAACCCAGCAGCAGTGCAGGGCCTCTCTGGCTGGTGACCTCACCGCAGCCCGTCATTGATGAGCTCCCTGTGGATTTCTGACCCTGAAGATGTGACATGACGAATCTTGGTAATGGCTGGGGCGGAGATCAGAACAGAAAATCAGAAACGACAGCAATCAGTTACAACAAAAACAGAAAGTTCTGTTCTTTCTACCTCCAAAAGCGTCTTCTTTCTTTCTTCTCCTGTGGTACACGTTCAAAGGCCTTAAGGATCCACCACAATTCATATCCAATTCAAAAGACCCCAAGACTTTCTCCCTTTTTTTTCTTGGTTGACTGTTTTGTTCCTTGGCTAGAGCTTCGAGGTTCACCAATGAATGGTGAGATTTTTGCGTAGGCGACCCTTTTTGCCCGCAAGGAAGGTAGCTGCATTCAGATTTCGGGGATGCATGCTGGGTTTGTTCATGTTTCCGAACCTGGACGCTGACGTGAGCTACGGGATCTTTAACATGCATAACGCAGAAAGAGAGACAGATAGATATTTGTTTTTATTTCATTCTTTTATATCGAAGATAATGGAATAAGCACATAATTATGTGCTTTTTTACATCCAGTCCCCAGATACAGAGAGAGACAGAGAGCAGTTGGAATGTTCCACCACAAAAAGACCCAGAATCAATTATGTAGGGTTGTATTGTAACCATCTGAAACGTCGGCAAATGGCTTTGTAAGAACAAGAACAATGTATAGCATTTAATTTTTGTCAAACGTCTCGTTTGTAATCAGTTTCTCTTCAGGGTTTTGTGTTGTTGTTTAAATATCCTCGTCATCGGTTTACTGTTAACAAACTAACAATTTTTGTCTTTATGTGTGTTAGCAAGTATTGCCCCCCCCCCCCCACCCCCCCCCCCCCCCCCCCAAACCCTTAATGAAGCTATTGAATTTCATGTGGATGTTGTCTTCAATTTAACGTCTGTTCACTCTTAGTGGATATCTTGCCAAATGTACAATCATTGGATAGCGAATTCGACGAGAGAGAGAGAGAGAGAGAGAGAGAGAGAGAGAGAGAGAGAGAGAGAGAGAGAGAGAGAGAGACAATGACAATGACAATGACAAAGGTTTATTGTGTTAAGCAAATATGCCCATTCACAAGGGGACAGTGGGGTGGGGACTGGGCACAAAATACACATATAATTAATAACACAATCAATCTACCCTGCATACAACAACAACAACACATAATTTGATTGCATAAAGCTTTCGCCCATTGGAAAGGGATGGGGGTGGGGGAGGGTGGAGATACACTGAACATACAATCCATTGACAACACAGCACAAATGATGAAGTCCGTGACAAGGTTTCCAAGTCACTGCGTTCTGTCCTTTTAGCTACTGGCTCATGGCATTACGTCACAGGTATGGGTGTCACAAATATGCGTGCAAAAAGTTCACTTGGTTTCGACATATCTCTCTCTCTCTCCTCTCTCTCCTCTCTCTCTCCTCTCTCTCTCTCTCTCTCTCCTCTCTCCTCTCACACACACACACACACGCACACACACACGCACGCACGCACGCATGCACACCCATACACATACATCCACAACCACACACATCACACACCCCTACTCACTCACACACACACATACATACACACACACATACATACATACACACATACACACACACACACACACATACATACACACATACATACACACACACACACATACATACACACATACACACACACACACACACACACATACATACACACACACATACATACATACATACATACACACACACACACACACACACACACACACACACACACACACACACACACACACACACACACACACACACACCCGCAAGCACGAGCAAAACTGCTATCACAACTAACCAAGGAAAAATCTCACAGCACCCATGATCACATTCATAACATGAATTCCAGCACTGATTTTGGTCTTAAATTTTTCTGGATCGCCTGGTGTCCACTGTCGTAGCCTGGAGTAGACTGTCCGTTCTTCCCGAGTCATGTGCCTGAAGCTTCGTTTTGCCATCCAAAAGAAGTCTGACGGTTCGTCACCTGCTGCTGCTGTCCAACTGAACTGAAAAACCATGTCCTCGCTTTCACAGATCACAGTTTCAGGATTGTCATTGGAAACAAACACATGGACGAAATCCTGGTTTCTTTTTGTGTTTCTGAGGTTTCTCTGCAGCGATCGGTCAGTCAGTTCAGCGACATAGTCGCGGATCAAGTCCACACCGTATCCAGCGTCACGTACCTTGTCCAAGCAGTCCTCACTGTCCTCTTCTGGCGTAGTGGCGGCATCAGCGGTAGGCATGGCAACAAGGTTGATTTGGCTTTGCTGGTCAGCTGCTGTGTCGGTAGGCACGGTGACGTCAGAGGGTTCAGGGCGAAATTCTCGTGCGTAACACAAGACAGGCGGCCCTGTGTTGTCTGGTGACAGGGGTGTGTCAGTGTGAGTGACAGCGCTGGTTGCTGGGGGAGTAGGCATAAACAATAAATGCCCGGAGTTCGCATTATTTGAAACTTCACATGAAGTTTCATCGAACTCGGGTTTGGCTGCTGCCTGTCTCCTCTCCTCCAGTCTTCTCTTGTCGCGCCTCACATGACTTGGCGGCTTCTTACGGTAGCACAGGGAGCAGACTGCTGCGCTTGTTGATGCGCCAATATTGTCATCTCAGAGCTAGGTCTCAGTCGTAGTACGACAGTCAAATTTCGCCTTCTCCTGTGACTTTCCAGGAGTCAGGTGACTCCCCTCTAGCAGAGCACTCAAGGTCTTCCCAGCGCTGTTGGAAGTCCGACAACGGCATGGTGCTGCAGAAATTGGTGTTTTACGCAATTTGGTGCAGAGCACAATAATTTGCTTGACTATATCCAAGGGAGATCACCCGACCTTTTTCGAGAGAGAGAGAGAGAGAGAGAGAGAGAGAGAGAGAGAGGAGAGAGAGAGAGAGAAATTGAAATTGAAATTGAAAACGAAGTTTATTCAATATAGGCTACAGCCCCTTCTGAATGGGGGTACAGGTAAACACCACACAAGTAACACAAAAACATAAATAATCACAAAATATTACATAAAAGGATTTTACAAACATCACTTCCTATTCACTATAAAGAAACTATAGATGGATCAGTATTAGTCCATTCCTAACACTCTCAGAAGTCTTCTGAAAACTTTATACAGGTATATGCACAAATTCTTGAGTAAATCTTCATTTTGACTTGACATAAGCAAAACTGCTCGAAATAGACATGGATTCGAATAAAATTTAGACGAATGTATCTTTGCCTGAGATCAAAAATAGCTGGACAGCAGAGCAAAATATGAACTTCGTCTTCGTTATCACTTTTACACAATGGACATATCAAATGTTTATCTTTATTCTTTTTATAACGGTTAGAATGTAGTGCCATATCTGTAAATGCCAAATCTAAACATCGTTAAATAACGCTTTACATGTCTATCAATATCCATGACAAATAGAGTTCACAACTTGTAGAAGTTTTAAATGATCTATATAATGAAAATCTTTCACTTTGGTGGACGTGACTATCCCAGATTTGCCATCTACAATCAATAAGTCTTTGACGAAATTCACGTAAAAAGCCCTTAACATCCTGTACACCTTGATTCAACCATACAAATCCAAACCCATTCAGACACAATACTTCACGAATATTAGCCACCCAAGTGTGTTTTCCATTTTGATCAAGATTTAACAACATTTTATACGCTTGAAGTGGCAGTCCATTTGTATCCATCAGTAGTATTTTAAGCCAATAACACAACGTACTTGAGCAGCAATCCAAATAGGGTATCGACCAGTTTCACCATAAACAAGATCATTCGGAGTTTTTCCAGTTATACCCAAAACCCTTTTAAGTGCATACAAATGAACACTCTCAATACAAAAAGCAGCTTTATCTAGTCCCCATATTTCAGCACCATATAATGTAATAGGCACAACCTGTGTGTCAAAAATCTTCAGAAGGATTTGCAAAGAATTGTTATTTATCACATACATTTTCCTTAAAATAAATAATAAAGCATTTTTGCTCTGCTGGCAAGATCTTCACAAGCTGCAGTAAAACTAAGGCTTGTAGAAAATTTTATACCAAGATACTTGTAACAGTTTACAATAGTCATTTCCTCCCCATTAAACAACCATCTTTCCCTTGCTGCAAGATACCCACCCTTTCTAAAGACTACAATATTGCTCTTATTCAAATTTACCTTAAGCTGAAGCTTGGCTGTTGTTCTACTAAGATTGTTCAACTGAGTTTGAAGACCAATTGGTGTTTCAGATACGAGAGCTATATCATCAGCTAGTAACAAGATGCACAATTCTGTAATATCAGGAGTGAGTGTTGCACCATGTCTCCACCATTTTATTATATCTTTAGCTAGCTCATTAATAAATAAGGAAAAGAGGACAGGACTACAGGCATCACCCTGTTTAACTCCTCTTGTACAAATGATATAATCAGTAAAGTTAGCACCACATCTGACCTTTGCCTTTACATTACAATACATACTTTTAATACATCTAAACAGTTTACCCTTAATTCCTGAATTTTGCAAGATTAGCCATAGTAAATTTCTTGAAACAGAGTCGAATGCTTTTTCAAAGTCTATGAAAGCTACATATAATTTTCGATTTAATGTGAATTGTTTCTGTATTACTGCCATAAGTGTAAACATGTGATCAACTGTAGAGTAACCTTTCTTAAAACCTGCTTGATGCTCACCAGTAATGTTATTTTGCTCAACCCATTCTTGTATCCTACCATTAATTATCGAACTATACAACTTACTACTAACGTCACACAATGAAATGCCTCTATAATTCCCAGGGTCATTTATCGAACCTTTCTTAAACAACGGCAATATAATTGAATCTGTCCGTAACTGTGGAAATATTCCTTTATCAAAAAGTGCATTAAAAAATTCAAGAAAAAAATCTACAACAGTATCTCCTGAGTTCTTAAATAGTTCCCCTATTATCCCATCTGGTCCTGCGGACTTGTTATTCGTTAACTTTCTCATTACTAACGATATTTCTTCTCTTGTGATAGGACGATCAAAGAGACTTGTTTCATCAGGAATTTCATCAACTTCACTTTCTTTAGCATAATCATCTACTTCTATGGTGTCTGTCTCGAGCAAATATCTAAAATGTTGAAACCATTCACTAACTGAAATACTATTAGCTGCAATTGATTTCTTCCCCGATATCTTGCGCACATTTTCCAGAATTCATGCTGATTATTTACAGAACAAACAAGAATTTTACAAAATTTTCATTATATGCTTTCTTTTTGCTTTTCATTATGCCTTTATACTTTTTCGTGCTTTGCAGTATTTACTACAATCTTCCTCTGTAAGGTTTTTCGATATTTTCTTAATAATTTTCTAGCATCTCTTTTAGAATGAGACAGAGAGAGAGAGACAGAGAGAGAGAGAGAGAGAGAGAGAGAGAGAAGAGAGAGACAGAGACAGAGAGAGAGAGAGATCTGGTGGTCTAGATAATAGCATATGACTCGGTTTGAAAATTGGGCAGACATCAATTTCAAAGCCAGATTTATTCTTCTATAATAATTATAGACGTAGCATATTATTCTACGTCAGGAATGATGAGAGAAAAGAAATGGGGCAGAAGAAGAAGAAGACGACTTTATCTGATCATTCCATCTCTTCATGAGAGGAGCACGGACCTAGTTTGGCATTACGTGGGGCTCCTACCGTCAACCAACAGCGGCATTGAAGACAGCTCTCTCTCTCTTTCTGTGTCTCTGTCTCTCTCTCTCTATGTGTGTCTCTGTCTCTCTCTCATCGTTGTTACCGCGCCGCAGCGCTATATGGTCTATATTGCTAAATAGCTATAAATTTTGTCACATTAGTTGTCTGTCTTCTGTCTGTCATGTCTGGTCTTCTTCTTCTCGTCTCTCTCTCCTCTCTCTCCTCTCTCCAGCTCTCTCTCTCTCTCTCTCTCTCTCTCTCTCTCTCTCTCTCTGGATAGCCTGGAGGTTAGTGATATATTCGTGATCTGCTGACCCGGGTTCGATTCTCGTTCAAGAGGATTTTTCCTCTGGGGTTAACATCAGTGCCGACTCCACTCTCCTCAAAAGTCCTTCGGATGAGACTATAAACCGAGGTCCCGTGTGCAAACGCTTGCAGAACATCTTGCGCACACGTTCAAAACCCGTTCCGCTTTTTGGAAGAGTAGGCCATTGTGTGTCGGTGGGAACGGATGACAAAATGTACAAAACTGCAAACGCACGGGGAGTGGATGAAAACAGCACACGAGCGCTTATTCCATTATACTCGAAATAAATGATTAAATAAATAAATGAATCTCTTAAAAACTAAAGCAAATTTATGGAATTAGGAAACTATGAGAGTAAAAACAAACATAGGAACAAAACCAGAAGTTCGGTCTTCAGTTTAACGTCCTTCTACTAATTAGTGATATCAGACGAGAAAGTGTGTGTGGGAGGGGGGGAGGATAGGGGTGTGATCTTAATTAATTATCTGCATTAAACAACTATAGGAAGAAAATTAAAACATTTATTTATTTAATTAAAAAAAGCAAGAGCAAATACTGTCAGACATTCATCCTAAGATACTTTCTATACAGACTTACACAGGCCGAAATTCCGAACTCAAACTTTCCAGACAAGTGCAGTTTTCACTTTCTGTGGATTAAAATTCAAAACTCCAGTTTTCACTTTCAGTTAATTGATATTTATTGTTAAAAATATCATGCTACCACCCCTGATTTAAAAAAAAAAACAACCACTAGAAGATCACTTTTCAATATTACGAAACTCCACACCAAGTTGTCAAAGCATAATAATAATAATAATCATGATACCCGCCAGGCTTGGAAATTCAGCAACCTGTAGTGTTGGTCAATAATGCTCGGGGTGTGTGTTATACCTTTTATCCAAATTTGTGCCTGGAGGGGGGGGGGGGGGGGGGGGGGGGGGGGGGGGTGGGGGGGGGGGGGGGGGGGGGGGGGGGGGGGGGGGGGGGGGGGGGGGGGGGGGGGGGGGGGGGGGGGTGGGGGGGGGGGGGGGGGGGGGGGGGGGGGGGGGGGGGGGGGGGGGGGGGGGGGGGGGGGGGAGGGGATGGTGCTGTTGTTGTGCGTTCCCCAGCCTAACACCCTGGGGGTCACCCAAATTATGCTCTCTGACTCACTCATCCCACCTGGGAATCGCTGTGAGAGTGCCGTGTAGGATGAAAAGTTCGTGTGTGTGACTCTTTTCAAGTACCTTGCTTGGCACATTCGGCAGCCATACTCCGATTTCAGAGAATAATCATATGGGGGTAAAATGGGATTTGAATCTGTCACTGTTTTAGTGAGTTATAGTATTTGACTGAGTGCTGAGTTGGCTGGATTTTTTTACTTTTTTTTTAATGCATTTGCCTGAACTCGGGTATGCCTGCGCTGCGCGCGCGCACGCACGCACGCACGTGCGCGTGCACACACACATTCTCTATGTTTGTCTGAACCCCCCCCCCCCCCCTCATCCCACCCCCATCCCCGGTCTCCTCTCTCTCTCTCTCTCTCTCTCTCTCCCTCTCCCTCTCCCTCATGTACATCCATATTAACATATGTTTGCACAAATCTGTTTCACACACACACACACAACACACACGCCGCCGCGCGCGCGCGCGCATCCAAAAGCACACAAAAACGAACAGGCACACAATGGTTCCAACTTATCTAAAAATCTATTCTTTAAACATTGTAAAACAAGAAATGAAAGAGAAGTTACATTGTTTCACTACAGAATAGACTAGAGTGAATTTTGCAGGGTGATTGAAATCGTTTGAATCGTGAGCAAATTGCTTTTGTTACAAGAAGCATGAAAGGAGGAAGAGCAAGCTCTTAAACATCTCTAGCTTTTTATGTTCGTTCTGTCCCCAGTTTTCAAGCATTCTTGTTCCTCCCCCCTCCCATCCTTCCCCACCCCCACCCCCCCCACCCCCTGGGGATGCCTGGGGCCTCTCAGTATAAACAACATCCCCACCTTCTGCCAATTTTTATGCCAGAAATTTCCTCTTTTCTATCCTTCTCTTTGTTTCTGCCTTGTTCCTTTTCTTCCTGTCACCTCCTTCTTGTCTATTTTCTGCCTTCTTGGTCCATTCTCCTGCCTTCTTTTTTTTCCCCAGAAAAACTTAGAAGATAACAGTTCTCTCCCACGCCGAAGTTGGATGCGCTGGGCCTGACTTGTCAGGCGCTTAATGGCAGCGTAACGCATTTTTGCTCATGTACCAGACAACAATAGTTGCTGTCTGAGCGTTCGACGAAGAAGAAAGAAGCATCCTTGTGACCTTCATTATTAGCAAAACCCAGCGATTCCTGTCCTTATTTGTGCTAATAAAAGCAATAACAAATACTAACGAAACAAATGAAACTAAATTATACGTATCTGAATATCTTGCCAAAAGGTTCTATAATTGGTATAAATTCTACTTATTGACCAGTGTTTCATAATGTTAATACACGAAGCTGGAAAGGTCGATATTTTGTCTTGCAAAAGAGGTAAAGGTGTCTCATAACCTATGTGGTCGTAGGGGAGCAAGGCATCAAGAGACCTCAACTTCTCTAGGGGCCAGCATATTGAGGGCGGCGCCCATCTCCTCTCCCTCGCTGCATTACCTTCCCTGACCCTAAAGAGGGAAGGTATACATGTACAGCTGGGTGAACTGGGGGACTGTACTGAAGCCAAGGCGCGCAAAGGGTCACCCGTCCAAATGGTAACCACGCTCGATGCTGCTTAACCTTAGCTGAAGAAAGCGTGTGCTCTGACCACTGAGCTATCCCGCCCCCTTTTTGTCTGGAGTTCCATTTATTTGTTCCATAGTTAGTTTCTACTACAAGTACTCATGTGGATGGAAGTCTTTCGGTGAGCTAATGAACAGTTAACTTTTCTCATAGTCTACTGTACTACAAGTACTGGTGTGGGTGCTAGTCTTTCGGGGAAATGATAAACTGAAACCCTATGAACATTGAAAAATGGCTGAAATCATGATTAAATTCACATGCCTTAAAGTTAGTAGACATTTTTCCATATGCATTGCACAAGCACACACGCGAAGCACACACATACACACACTTAGGCGTTCCTGCACACACACACACACACACACACACACACACACACACAAAACACACACACACACACCACACAAAAGCACTGCAACAAGCATACAAAGCAGGACACACAGCAATCCTTCTAGCAGTTGAGGACATCTGAAAACGAAACCAAAATCTCAGTAACGAAAAAGCAGTTAAGTTGTTTCACTACAAGATGATCTGGAGTGAATTTTTCAAGGCTGTTGAAATCCTCTGAATCGACGGTAAATTGCTGTGTTCCAAGGGGGAAAAAACCAAAGTTGAAATCGTTTTTAAACATCACTTTTTACATTCGTGTTGTCTCCGGCTTTCCAATATCATTGTCAATACACACACAAAATTAAATAGCAAAATAACAACTTCTGTCCTTTTGTGTGCGCTGACAATAGCTACGAAATATCTAACGAAGCAACTGAAAGTCTCTGAAAATGATGTCCAAAGTTCTAGAGCTGAAACGATTTGGCAGAAAATGTGGTCTGGTCTTCCACACGTTAACAAATTCACCTGGGAAGAAAGGTTCGAATCTGGGTTTTGTTGGTTTTTTTAGGGGGGTGGGGGGGGGCGGATTGTTTGGAGTTTTTGGTGTTGTTTTTTTGGGGGGAGGGTTTGGTGGTTGTTGTTTTTTGGGGGTGGGGGGTTTCTTCTTCGGTAAGAGCTCCAGAGTTTACCACTCGTGAATTTTTGTGTATGCGACCTCCCCCCCCCCCCCCCCCCCACCATCACACACCATTTATATAGCCGCATTCCGACTTCGGGGCTGGATCTGATACGAATCTACTTTTATTCTCCTATACCCTACTACATCATAAAATTGAGGATGATCTGAATGCTTGTCTCTTGTGTGAATGATATGATAGACCAACAGTCCTGAAAAATATCTGTTCAAACCACGTCAACGAATCCACACCAAAACGAAAGAAAAAACACTCTTGCATGGGCAAAAATACAAAAGACACGCGAATGGAAAGGATGCCAAAGATATACGTTGTAGTACAAACTAGAGACAAGCTACCCCCCCCCCCCCCCCCCCCGAAATTCTCTCATTGTTGGGCTTTCCCCAGATTAACACCAGAAGCCTTTTGAAAGGCGGAACAGGTACGCGCAAGATGTTCTGCGAGCGTTCTTGCACGGGATATCATCCAATGGACTATCGGGGAAACAGAGTCGGATCTACTGTTATAATTCCAGAGGGGAAAATATCCCCGACCGGGTGTTTCAGTAGGGCTCGAATCCGTACCATCAGATCGTGAACTCATCGCTCTAACCACTGAGCTATCCCCCCTATCCCCCCCTCCCCCCGGTAATTAATCTGATTGCTTACTAATTGATCGCACAGTTAGCAGAATGTCTCATCACTATTGTCGCTACAACAATATTGACTGGGCTTGGTAAGCGTGTATTTCGAATCAACAAAGACTGAATAATTGAAGCCAATTTTTAACCCATTAGCGACATTTTCATTCTCTTAGGACTTTTGTCACAGTATTTGTTCTTTCGGGGGATTCTGGCAGGTTTTATGACAGGTGGGTTTATATACACAGGGGTACGCCTGCAGATGCTCTTTCTCTGTCTTTCTGTCACTCTGTCTGTGTCTGTCGCTGTCTGTCTCTGTCTGTGCCTGTTTGTGTGTAATTGTGTGTGCCTGTTTGTGTGTATGTATGTGTGCCTGTCTGTCTGTCTCTCTATCACTTACTCACTCCTTCGCCCTCTCTCTCTCTCTCTTCTCTCTCTCTCTCTCTCTCTCTCTCTCTCTCTCTCTCTCTCTCTCTCTCCTCTCTCTCTCTCTCTCTTGCCTCCTTGTAATGTGGCGTAAGTACGATGTATATTAAACCATTTCAATGTTCGGAATTCTCTCTCTCTCTCTCTCTCTCTCTCTCTCTCTCTCTCTCTCTCTTCTCTCTCCTCCTCCTCCTCCTTATCTTCCTCCTCCTCCTTGCTTTCTCTCACAATTATATTATAGGAACGTACTGAGCATACATCCTATACAAAAAAACTTAGCTGCTCTGAAGTCAGAATGTGTCATGTGAGGCCAGTGGGCAGGCAGACCTCTTGCAGAGTGACAAGCACAGGAAGAAGACCAGGCACTACACATCCCTACCCAATAATAGAACGCACAGCGAGAGAGAAAGAGAGAGAGAGGAGAGAGAGAGAGAGAGAGAGAGAGAGAGAGAGAGAGAGAGAGACGGAGAGAGAGAGATTTTTACTGTACATCGGCCTTAGGCTACAATACAAAAGAATGATGGGCATACACAGTTTCCATATGACGTAAGTGTTTTAAACATATTACTAGCAACGTATAGACACATATGAGGTAATGTATCGGCAGTAAAAACACAAGTAAAACTACATCAACCAAATCTGAAATATTCATCACGAAACTATTCACGCGCGTCGTAATCAGCAACGTTTTCAATGTATTTTTCATCAATATTGTATGAATCAATTTCTAAAAGGTTATCTTACTTCTTCTGTTGGCTGCATGAAAAAATAAATCACGAGAGACAGGTAGACAGACAAGGGCAGAGAAACAACACAGAAAGAGAGACAGACAGAGACAGAGAGAAGAAGGGTGTAGTTCACTGTATGTGAAGATTGAAATCCAATCGAGAAAAGTGCTACCAATGGTGCTCCCTAACTTCTGGAGACCACTTGACAATATTACATAACTCTACTGGTGGGGGCTTGGGAACCCAGCCACCTGCAGTGTTTGGCCAATAACTCCCCTCAAGGGTGGTTTAGTGTATGAGTGTGTGTGTCACACTTTTCATCAGTTTTCTCTGTGTGTGTGTGTGTGTGTGTGTGTGCTGAGGTGAGGTGATGTGATAGGGTAGGGTGTCTTGTCTAGTCTGGTCTTGTCTTTGTTGAACTGGTTTAAGGTGTCTAATTGGTTGTTTGGTTGCTGTTTGTGTGTGATTTTAGCCCAGCTGGGAAGGAGGAGGAAGAAGAAAGGAGGCACAGAGAGAGAGAGAAAGGAACACACACACACACACACACACACACAAGGAGGAAGGGGGCAAGACACACACACACACGTACACACACACGGACAGACAAAATTGAGTTCAGACAATCACATCAGTGCAGTGATAGACCAAAAGACTATGAAACAAAAGTTCTAGTCTTTTTCAACCAAACAAAAACAAAAAATCAGTACATGTATCAAACACGATCATACTGCAGACAGACTGGCCCAGGCCAAAAGCTGTGTCAGACGTTGCTGTGAGCAAAGTGACAAGCCTTACATTAAAATGTCGCTATGCTTTGAAAATGTATATTATCCTGAGTGTTTTTACCTGTAACTTCCTCTTAGCAGAATAGCCTGTACTCGCCATTAAAAGATAAAAACAAATCCTCTGAAATCGGAGTATGGCCACCTTTATGGTGAGGGACTTGATGAGTCATACATGCAAACTTCTCATCCAGTGTGTACTCGCAAGTCTTACAGACTCATACAGATGCCCAACAACAATAACAAATAATAATAATAATTCTTTGCAATTTCTTCTGAACTTGAAAACATGCTATTATTTTGTTCATGCCTTCTTTTACATATTCCTTTTAATGGCAAAATCTGTGGTTAAACATTGTCTTCTTGACTTATTCAAAATGAAATTAATCCACTTAAAAATTGGGCCAGTGCTGCTGTTTAAGATGATTTGAAAAGATATCAAACCATCTTGTGCATACGTTAAAACCTGTTCTGCCTTTCAAAAGAGTTGGCCATTGTGTGTCAGTGGGAATTGATGACAAAATTTACAAAACCGCGTGCACACTGGACTGGATGTAAGAAGTAAAAAAGCTCATCAGCGCTTATTCTTTATCCTTAAACTAAAACAAGATTGGAAAAAAGTTTTTTTAAGATGTAAACTAGCAATTCTACCTAACATACAACTAATGCCTATGTTTAGCAAAACTTTACAAAAACTACACAACTTACTGCACAAGAAGATAAACCAATTACCTAAAACATCTATCATTTTTAGGCAATGTCATTTATTTCCCCAAACTAAATTCACTTTACAAAAATCATAAAAACACGTTGTACCAGACATATATATCAATATTTAATTCATATTCGTAAAGGTCGAAGCTATAAACTTTGAAAAATCCCGAAGGCAGATTCACGCTTCTCTCTCTATCTTGATTGAAATCCAATCGGTTGATCATGTTTCGAATGCTGTTCTGGGGCTCTTGGAAATCACTTGACAATATTACCGCACCACCCACCCACCCCCTCTACATCGCATACCTCTCAGGGCATGAATACTGGCATCGACCAGGCTTGTGAAACCAGTCACCTGCCGTGTTGGCCAAAAATGAAGCCTGGAGGGTGGGTGGCTTCACTTTCGTCGGCTCTTTCGTTGAGTGTAGAAGGATTTCGATTCTGATTTCAACTGTCCCGTCTTTGTCACATACTGTTTTGTGTTGGTTGGGTGGATGGTTGGATGGGTGGGTGATTGGTTGGTTGGTGGGAGGATTGGCTGGTTGGTTGCATGCTTGTTTGCTTGCTTGGTTTTCCGCTTTGTTTGCTGAGAAAGTTGTATGGCTGTTTAACTGCTTGTTTGGTCTGTATAATGGTTGCCTGGCTGCTATTTTTGTGGTCTGGTTGTCTAATCTGGAGCATAGGTCCTGGTTGTTTTTTGGGGGTTGGTTACGTGTGTG
>CM054153.1:13398934-13401434 GCA_028751875.1 Rapana venosa
GTGTGTGTGTGTGTGTGTGTGTGTGTTGTGTGTGTGTGTGTGTGTGTGTGTGTGTGTGTGAGTGATATCTCTCTGATGCTGGGTTGGTTTTTTCCAAGAATTACTATTTCCATTGGTGTAGAATTTTCCTAAGTGCCGTAGGTTAAAAAAAAATACATCGAATGAAATAACAAAGAAAGAAAGAAGAAAGTACAGAAATGAGAAAGTAATAATTGGGAAAGTGGAAAACATGTATTTAGCGAGCTTAAGGTAATTTGGATGCCAATGTTTTCCCAGATAATTAGCAAGTGTGTATAGATAGGCGAACACTTCAGGAAATAAACAACCACACACCAAAGTAAAACAACACACACACACACACACACACACACACACACACACACACACACACACACACACACACACACACAATCTTATCTATGGACAGATATCGAAATATCAAAACAATAGCCAAAGGCAATATATAATTTATGTGCGCCCCACCCCACCCCCCTAAAAAAACCAAATAAACAATCTCAGTGAGGAAAAATAAAAAGCAACATGTAACAGACTTAAAACAATAATAACATCAAACACAACCTTTTTTTTTAAAAAAAAATAGCGTATGACAGAACTTATTACCAAATAAACGACTGTGGCAGTCAGTTTTGACAGTGTCTATGCTAGACAACAACAACAACAACAAAACAAACAAACTCATCACTGTCAGTGTATCAATCCCAAACCAGACAATCGAGCAAGCAAGACGAACTTTTGAGCATCCGCCATAACAGGAAACGGAAATGCTAAAACGAAACAGGGGGTCTCATCCATCTGTTATCAGTCAACGGCTTCACCAAGTCATTTATTTTTTGTTCAATCATTACAAGCACAACAGTTTGGCTCATTTTTCAAGGAGATTCATTTTTGTGACAAATGCATAACACTGAATGCTGAGAAAGATGTCGGTTTGTATAGAATTAGGAGAAGGGAAAGATGGACGATACTGAGACCAGTCTTGAAACAATGATATTTCGTAGAAGAAGAAGGAAAGGGGCATATAAGGATACAAGAAATAGGAAAGGAAGGCGATATAGGAGAGAATAGGGAGAAGGAAGAAAGCAATAAGAAGAGGAAAGAGAAGTATGAGAATAAAAAAGGAAGGAAGAAGAAGGATGCAAAGAAGAAAAATGCGCAAATGAGACGAATACAAAGACGACGATGAAGATTTAAGAAGAAGAAGAAGAAGAAGAAGAAGAAGAAGAAGAAGAAGAAGAAGAAGAAGAAGAAGAAGATGATGATGATGATGGTGATGAAGAAAAAGAAGAAGGTGGTGGTGGTGGTGGTGTGGTGGTGGTGGTGGTGGTGGTGGTGGTTGGTGGTGACGACGACGACGAAGATGACAAAGAAGTGGTGGTGGTGGTGGTGGTGGTGGTGGTGGTGGTGGTGGTGGTTGGTGGTGACGACGACTACGAAGATGACAAAGAAGAGGAGGGAGAAGAAGAAGAAAACCAACATCAACTATACAAAGAGGAAGAAGAACAACAACAAGCACCATCACCACCACCACCACCTCCAACACCACCACCACCAACAACAACAACACCAACAACAACACCAACAATGCAAAAACAATAACCAAAAAAAGGACAAAATGACACTTTTCAGTCATCAGACAGCCTCCTGTCCAAAACAGTGCCATTATTTCCTTCTCCATTATTTCATGAGAGGTTAGTTCCAGTATTGAAAGATGATGCTGTTTTTGGGGGGAGGGGGGGGGGGGGGCTGACACATCCATCATTCACTGATCTTTCCCCGGTAACAGCCCTAGTCTACCACATTTGTTTTGTTTTGGGGCAACAAGTAGGTTATCATGACTGATGCTGCCTGCTGGTCATATTCTTTGTAGTTTTCTCTCTGTATGAGTCTGTGTGTGTGCTTGTGTGTGTAGTGGGGGGGGGGGGGGGGGGGGGGGGGGGGGGGGGTATGTGTGTGTGTGGGATGTGTGTGTGTGTAGGGGGGTATGTATGTGTGTGTGTGTGTAGTGCGTGTGTGTGTGTGTTGTATGTGTGTGTGGTGTTAGTGGTGTGTGTGTGTGTGTGTGTGTGTGTGTGTGTGTGTGTGGTGTGTGTTGTGTGTGTTGTATGCGTGTGTGTGTAGTGTGTGTGTATGTGTAGTGTGTATTGTGTGTGTGTGTGTAGTGTGTGTGTGTTGTGTGTGTGTGTGTGTGTGTGTGTGTGTAGTGTTGTGTGTGTATGTGTGTGTTGTGTGTGTGTGTAGTGGTGTTGTGGTATGTGTGTATGTAGTGTGTTGTTGGGTGTGTAGTGGTGTGTGTAGTGTGTGGTGTGGTCGTGAGTGGGTGTAGTGTGTTTGTAGTGTGTGTGTGTGCAGGGGAAGGGTGTGATGGTGTGTGTGGGGGGGGGGGCTGGTGCGTGTTGTTGTGTGGTTGTGTGATGTGTGTGAGTGTTTCCGTATGTGCTTGCGTGTGTGTGCGTGTGTGTGTATGTGTATGCGCGTGCGT
>CM054153.1:13411434-13418934 GCA_028751875.1 Rapana venosa
CAAATAATGCATGTATTTGTTAAGCATTTCAACAAATCTTAGCAAAGGATACACAGACTTTGCTCAGTAAGCCTATCACTACCAGATTCAGACATGCATGCAGACAGACCAGCGTCAGTCTTCATCTGTGTGTGCCCTCTGCCATAGGGACTGTCATTATTGCTGGTCAGACTGGCCTACCACACCCGACGCTGTACCAGAATAAATAAACACCCAGAGTGCAACTCTATAGTCTCCCAAGACTGAAGGATGCCTACTATTGCCTTCATCTGAACCTTATATCTCTTGTGGTTTCGCGTTTTCTTCTGTTGTGGTTTCGATCTTTTCCATGTGTGGATTTTTTAGAATGGGGTTGTTTTTTTTAATATTGAATATATTCCAATAGTAAAGTATTCGTATCTATAAAGTTACGCAAATTGATGTGAGAAACACTAAATTTATAGAAAGGAGAGTAGCGATGATAAATAAGATGAAGATGAATATATATACTCACAAATGATCACACATGCAGTTGTACACACACACACACACACACAACACACACACACACACACACACACACCACTTCTGTACCATCTGGAAATAAAAATTTGACTTCCCTTTCACTATCCTCTCTCTCTCTTTCTCTCTCTCCCCCACCCCCACCCCACCCCACCCAAACGCACACACACTGTTTACATCCGCAATAAAATTTCAACCTCCGAAACTTGCACACATTTCCACCCCACAAAATCCACCCTCCCCACCTAATTCAGCTTAACGTTATGCCTTTTTTTTTTTTTTACCCCCATCAAGCTTTTCCATAACATTCACACCAAACGTCCAAAAACACAAACAAAAATACAAAACCAACACCCACAACAACAAAAACAAAAAAACCTCAGCTGAAAGAAGAGGCAGAGAGGCAGAAGCCATTTCCTTTCCCTAATTAATGCAATTACTCTCAAAGATGCTGATTTTCCACAGCTGCGTCTGCCTGCTCTCCCCGCCTCGCCCTGCTGATAGCCCAATGTGCCAACATCACTTGAAATCTGTGCCAAGGGTATGAGAGATGATGAGGGATTGGCCTTGTCAAAATAGTGCGGATGGGGGGGAAGTATTGCGCATGCAAGCTTGAGCTGAGTGGATTAGGGCGTCGGACTCGCGTCTTTGTGTGAGGGTGTGTAGGAAGGAAGTGCGTGGGTTCGAATCTCTGGCAGAGATTTCTGGTGAATTAAAAAAGATGGGGATTTTTAAAAACATTTTTTAAACAATTTTTTCAAGGGTGAATTAAAAGTGCAGATCTACTAGTGCCTTAACTCATTTCATATACGTATGTATCTATGTGCTGCTCACATATGTGTGTGTGTGCTTGCTTGCTTGCTTGCTTGCATTTATATATATATATATATATATAATATATATATATATATATATATATATATATATATATATATATATATATATATATATATGCAGAAGATCATATATGCGCGTTAAAGACTATATATATATATCATGTCAGGGTTCAGTGACATTTGGAAACATGGCACACTCTCGCATGTACACACACCTAAGGGACACGACCATAAATATTCAGAGCGCTTGTGTGTGCGTGTGTGCGCACGCGCGCGCGTGCGTGTGAGTGTGAGTGTATGCGTGCGTGCGTGGGGGTCTATGTGTCTATGTGTGTGTGTGCGTCAAGATATGAGCGCATATCTCTGCGTGTATGTTTGTGTGAGCGAGGGTGCTTGCGCCCACGCGAACATAAGCTCATTAATGTCCAATTATGCGAACGCTACAATGATTTATGCGGCCAAATTATTTCAGTCCTGGCCTGTCCTTATCTTAAGTACCCCATACCACACTTATTTTGGGACTGTTGACTCATTTTTTCTGCTGGTGTTGTGTGTGGGGGGGGGGGGGGGGGGGGGGGAAGGGGGGTGGATGGATGGATGGGTGGGTGTGTTGTGTGTGTTTGCGTGCGAGTGTGTGTACGAGTATGTCTGACTGTGTGTCTGTATGTCTGTGTCTTTGTAAGTTTCTGTGTGTCTCTCTGTATGTGCATATATTTCGATTTTTTTTCAGTCTGGGGGGCTAGCGGTGGTGGTGGTGGTGTACTAGTGTTTTTTGAGGGTTTTCTCTTTTTTTGTTGTGTTTGTTTTGTGTTGAGGAAGGGGGGGGGTGTGTTGTTGAAAATGTAGTCTGCTTGTCAATCTTCTCTTGGTCTGTTAACACTAATTTCTTCTTTTTTCTCTCTTTTTTCTTTTTTTTTGTACGTGTGTGCAACTTCCCTTGTCTTGAAGGACACGAAGGAGGGTTGAGGGGGGTGGGGGGGTGGGGGGGGGGGGGGGGGTGTCACTACTTCAAAAGTGTCAGTCATCTCTTTTCTCTCTCTCTTTTTTTTAAAACTCTTTTTATTTTGTTCTCCAGAGATTTACACTTTTTTTTTTCTTCCGATTCAGAATTTCGACAGATATGAATTGAATTTTCTGTTTTTTTCAGAATTTTGTTTGGTTTTTCTTTTTTTCTTTTTTAAACTGTCATCATTTTTTTCTCTACTCCCGCACGCCATACTTTCTCATGATGTTATATATTCTTAATAATAATAATAATAATAATAATAATAATGACGATGATGATGATGATAATAGTAATAATAATAATAATAATATAATAATATAATAATAAAAAATAATAAAATATAATATGATATTATATAATAATAATAATAATAATACATGAATAATACACTTTCTTCCAACACAACAACAACCATGGAATTTTATAGCGCTGTTCGCCACAAAATCTACTTGCATATCATGTCGCTTGCCTCTGTTTGCCTATTGTATTCTTGTTTTGTTCTGCCTATCTCCATCCTTCCTTCCTCCTACCCACCCATTCCACGTGTTTTTCTTCTCCGTCAGCATGTTTGTCTACTTGTCTATCTATGTCTGTCTGCCTTTACTTTCTTTGTGTGTGTTTGCTGCGTGCTCTCTCTGTCTGTCTGTCTGTCTGTGTCTCTGTCTCTCTCTCTCTGTCTCTCTCTCTCTCTGTCTCTCTCTCTCTCTCTCTCTCTCTCTCTCTCTCTCTCTCTCTCTCTCCTCTTCTGTCTCTCTCTTCTGTGTCTCTGATCTCTGTCTCTGTCTTCTGTCTGTCTTCTCTTCTCTCTCTCTCTCTCTCTCTCTCTCTCTCTCTCTCTCTCTCTGCTCTCTCTCTGTCTGTCTGTCTGTCTCTCCTCTCTCTCTCTCTCTGTCTCTGACTCTGTCTTTTCTCTCTGTCGTCTCTCTGTCTCTGACTCTTGTCTCCCTCTCTCTCTTCTCTCTCTCTCTCTCTCCTCTCTCTCTCTCTCTCTCCTGCCGGAATTGGTGTCTACATGTCTATCTGTATGTCCATCTATCTTTACTTTCTCTGTTTGTTTGCTGCGTGCTCTCTCTCTCTCTCTCTCTCTCTCTCTCTCTCTCTCTCTTCTCTCTCTCTCTCTCTTTGTTCTGTCTCTTCTTGTCTGTCTCTCTGTTTTCCTGTCTTTCCTTCTCTGTCTGCTCTGTCTGTCTGTCTCTCTCTCTCACTCTCTCTCTGCTGCTGGAATATTTGTCTACCTGTCTGTCTGTTCATGTGTCTTTACTTTTTCAGGGTTTTTTTCCACTCTCTCTCTCTCTCTCTCTCTCTCTCTCTCTCTCTCTCTCTCTCTCTCTCTCTCTCTCTCCAATGAAATGAATAGCAAAAGAAAAAGAAAAAAAGAAAAATGCCTATATTCATACTGCAGTTTATAGATTTACTTCAAAATGAGACATATGAACAAATCATCTTGATGGTGGGATCTAACTCAATATTCTTATTCATTTACCAACAGTAGACACAGCACAAGATAAAACCCTAAACAACAACAACAGCAACAACAACAAAGCATATATTATCAGAGTAAAGCAGATCAGTCTGCTTTCTTGCAGGGCGTTCTAACCTGTCCTCACAGTTACTGGGAATAACTCGGGTGAGGTTGTTTTAGCTTGTGGGATGATGGCTATTTTCTGCTGCAAATGTGCGTTTGATTGCGGACAGCTGCACTCGTGGGTTTTTTGTGTTTTTTTTGCAAATAAAATCGGAGCTAAATAAACTGCCTTTTCCTGTTTCTATCCTCTCTCCCTCTCTCTTCATCTCTCTCTCTCTCTCTCTCTCTCTCTCTCTTCATTCTCTTCTCTCTCTCTCTCTCTCTCTCTCTCTCTCTCCTCTCTCTCTCTCCCTCTCTCTGTGCTTTACAGATGTTCATTGAATGATTTATTTTCAACGATAACTTCGACAGTAAATGGCTGTATACTTAGCACTTTTATATGTTTTCACCACTTCAGAAGGGGGGGCTATGACTTATCTGAATAAATCATCTGAAGTCTGAAAAGTCTGCTTGCTTGCCTGTGGGTCTCTGTATCTGGCTTGCTGGCTAGCTGTCTCTGTGTTTCTCTGTCTCTCTCTGTATCTCTGTTTCTCTCTCTGTCTCTCTCTCTCTCTTTATCTCTGTTTTTGTGTCTCTGTCTGTCTTCTCTCTCTGTCTTCTGTCTCTCTCTCTCTCTCTCTCTCTCTCTCTCTCTCTCTCTCTCTCTCTCTCTCTCTCTCTCTCTCTCTCCTCTTCTTCTTTCTTTCTCTCACGCTCTGGATGAAAAGAAGTATGTGAATGCTTCTTCTATAACCCTTGGAAAATAAAGATCATTCATTCATTCTGTCTCTCTGTCTTTCTCTATCTCTCTCTGTCTCCCTCATCTTTAATCAGCTTTAATCTATAGTCTAAGATTCAATTTGTTGAAAATAAAATATACAAGTTTATGCTGTTACATAGTTGTGACCGAAATTTGTTAGTTTTTTATTTTAAATGGCCAATACTAGTCAGTAAGTATAAAGGACAGTTGAATAGTTCCACCAAACACACACTGATGCTACGGACCTTCTGAATAACAATGATACTAAGCTAAAAATAAAAAGGTGGCGCTGCTCTTGTGGCGACGCGACACGCTCACCCCGGGGAGAGCAGCCCAAAATTTCACGCAGAAAAATCTGCATGCTGTGACTTAAAAAGTGGTATGAAATGATAACTTGTTGGTATCTTTTATAAAAAAAAAAAATGATAATAGCATAATCAACTGGTAGACATTTTATACAGTGTAATGCTACAGTTGTGAGTCATTCCTGCTTTCAATTTGTTTTTGAGTGAAAAGACATTAAATAAAAGATTTATTAACTCATTCATTTCCAAAATGAGATCGTATCAACAAATCAGCCTTAATCCCAACCAAACTTTCCTTACTCATTCATTTACCCAGCAGTATAGTAGACACAACATAATTTGAAAATGACAGAAAATCAAATCATCCAAAACAACAACAAACAAAAAACAAAACCCACATCTTCTAATGTAGATAATTCTGTTATCTTTGGAGGAGGGGGGAGTGTTTTAACCTGTGTCAAAGTTACTAGAAATAGAAGGCGTTGGGGGATATTTCCAGGTTTTATGGGGTGCTGGTTAGTTCCTGTTGCAAATAGCTGCTAGATTGGGAACAGCTGCACTGTTAGGTTTTCTTTTTGTAAACAATCTTTTGTTTTCCCCCACCCTCGAATCACTGTCCGTTTGTTTGTTTTGACAGTTTGCTTGTCTGTCTGGCTGGCTGGCTGGCTGGCTGGCTGGCGCATGCTTGCGCTCTCTCTCTCTCTCTCTCTCTCTCTCTCTCTCTCTCTCTCTCTCTCTCTCTCTCTCTCTCTCTCTCTCCCTCTCTCTCTCTCTCTTTCTCTCTCATCTTTAATCATCTGTAATCTACAGACTGAGACTCAAGTTGTTAAAAAAAAGATATACATATGTTAATGCTACGACATCAAACATACATTGATGCCAAGAACATTGTGAATAACAATGATACTAAGCAGCAACAACAAAAATGGGGTGGCGCTGCTCTTGCCGCGATGCACTCTCCCCCTGGAAAGCAGCCCAAAATTTTATGCAAAGAAATCTGCCATGACTGACTTAAAGTGGTATGAAATGGAATGAAATGAAATGAAAGCTTGTTGATATCATAAAAAATGATAACAGCATCACCAGATGGTAGACTTTTAATATAGCTTAATGCTACAATTGTGAGTCATTTTTGCTTTATTTTTTTATTCTTGTGAAAAGACAATAAAATAAAAGATAAATTAATTAACTCATTCATTTCCAATATGAGATCGTATCAACAAATCAGCCTTGATCCCAACCAAACTTCCCTTACTCATTCATTTATCCAGCAGTAGACACAACATAATTTCAAAATGACAAACTCAAATCATCCAAAACGAAAAAACCAAAACAAAACCTACATCTTCTAATGTAGATAATTCTGTTATCTTTGGAGGAGGGGGGAGTGTTTTAACCTGTGTCAAAGTTACTAGAAATAGAAGGCGTTGGGGGATATTTCCAGGTTTTATGGGGTGCTGGTTAGTTCCTGTTGCAAATAGCTGCTAGATTGGGAACAGCTGCACTGTTATGTTTTCTTTTTGTAAACAACACCAGTGTTTGTAAACAATCTTTAGTTTCCCCCCACCCTCGAATCCCTGTCCGTTTGTTTGTTTTGACAGTTTGCTTGTCCATCTGCTGGCTGGCTGGCTCTCTCTCTCTCTCCCCCCCCCCCCCCCCCCTCCTCCTCCTCTCTCTCCTCTCTCTCTTCTTTCTTCATTTTAATCATCTGTAATCTACAGACTGAGACTCAAGTCGTTAAAAATAAAGTATACGTATATTAATGCTGCGACATCAAACATACATTGATGCCAAAGACATTCTGAATAACAATGATACTAAACCACACAAAAAATGGGGTGGCGCTGCTCTTGTGGCGACGTGACGCGCTCTCCCAGGGAGGGCAGCCCGAAATTTCCCACTGAGAAATCTTCGAGTCTTAAATTGGTATGAAATGAAATAAAATGAAATGAAAGCTGTTTGATATCATAACAATATAATAGCATCATCAGCTGGTAGACTTTTTTATATAGTTTAATGTTACAGTTGTGAATCATCCCTGCTTTCATTTTTTTAACCTTGTGAAAAGGCATTAAATAAAAGATTAATTAACTCATTCATTTCTAAAATGAGATTATATGGTCATCTAAATCAGCTTTCCGTACTCATTCATTTACCCAGCAGTAGACACAACATAATTTCAAAATGACAAAATTGATATCATCCAAAACAAAACACAATCCCATATCATCCAATGTAGATAAATCTGTAATGTTTTAACCTGTGTCAACGTTACTGAAAATAGAAGGCATTGGGGGTATTGCTGGTTTTTATGGGGGGGGGGGGGGGGGGGTAGGGGGGGGAGTGATGGTTATTTTCTCTCGCAAATTGTTGCAAGATTGTGTACAGCTGCAATGTTAGGGGGGGGGGGGGGGGGTGTGTTTTAAATAACACCAGTGTTTGTAAACAATCCTTTCCTCTCCACCCTGTACGTCTGTTTGTTTTTGACAGATTGCTTGTCTGTCTATCTGCCTGGCTTTCTCTGTCTC
>CM054153.1:13423934-13431434 GCA_028751875.1 Rapana venosa
CATAAATACACCACAAAACACAACACACCACAATGCACAACACAACTCTCTCTCTCGCTCTCTCTCTCGCTCTCTCTCTCACTCTCTCTCTCTCTTCTCTCTCTCTCTCTCTCTCTCTCTCTCTTCTGAGTTCTCTCTCTCTCTCTCTCTCTCTCTCTCTCTCTCTCCCTCTCCCCCTCTCTCTCTCTCTCCCTCCCCCTTCCTCTCTCTCTCGCTTTCTCTACTCTCCCTCTCTCTTCTCTCTCTCTCTCCCCTCCCTCCCTCCCCCCTCTCTCTCCCTATCTCTCTCTCTCCATCCCTCTCCCCCCCTAGCTCTCTCTCTTCCACTAACCTTGAACAGTCACTGGTCGCTTCATCCAAAAATCCTCTTGCAGAAGTTTCTTGATGGGTGAACAAGTTCCACGGAGCGCGACATGTTGAGGTTTTTCATCAGTTATTCTCCACACCTCATAGTCAGCCTAGGTGTATGGTCTGTTTGTTGCTGGCCAGCTGTGTGTTTGTTGCCAAAGTCCTTTTCATCAGAATTCTGAAGAAGAAAAAACCGAAAGAAAGAAAAACTGCCGTGGTGAGAGAATTTCTTTTGTGGGGTTCGGTTGAGATTTGATTGACAAATTGGGTTCTAAAGAAAAAATCGTCGCGACTTTTGGAGGAAAACTAAATAGGTTGTTTTTTTTAGTAGAAAAGAAGCAACGAACTCCTGCCCCCCCCCCCCCCCCCCTAAACTTATAAATGTATGAACTAAGATAATTCAACAAACGTACAACATAAAGCAAGAACAACAACAACAAATCAATCGGATACATACATATCCGTGTTTGTTCTTTAACGTCTTTTTGCAATTAAGTGGTATTAGAGAAGAACACAACTAGTGTTTTGTCTTTCTATTCATATAATCATCATAGCAATGATGATGATGATGATGATGATGATGATGATGATGATGGTGGTGGTGGTGGTGGTGGTGGCGACGGTGGCGGTGGTGGTACGCTTTTCAGTTAAAATGAAAGCAATAATAATGATAACAATGATATCAATCATACATTTTTTTCAAATCAACACAACTTTAAACATCACAAACTCAATCATACTAACAACACGACACGGTAACGTAAGAAAACTCAGAGACAACAACAACAACAACAACAACAAAATGAGAGAAGAAGCGGGAAAGGCGAAAGGGCGCGTATTTCTTTTCTCTTTTTCCCTTTTCTAAAATAATTCAAATCAAACAAGACTCAGTTTGGCTTCAACATTTTAAGAAACCTTATTGCGCCAGTTTTCTTTCGCTTTTTCGATATTTTTTAAACATTATCACGCCAAGTTTTTTCTTCTCTGCATTTTGATATAATTTGCTTTTCAAAAAGTAAAGTTTGCACTAAAAACCTCAGGGTTTCACCAACTCTTTCATTCACTCCACAATCACAAACCAGGGGGTTACCCAAAATAGAGTTCTTGAACCTTTCAAATCTCTGCTTTGAAATGGTGGCCTGAGTCCATTGAATACTTCTGAATGACTTCACACAGTTCTTATTTTCTCAACAGCAACAAAAAACCACATTGATCAAAATATGGCGAGCTTAAGATAGCTTTATAGTGCCAGGTGACACTTTTTTGTTTTGTGTGTGTGTGTGTGTGTGTGTGTGTGTGTGTGTGTGTGTGTGTGTGTGTTGTGTGTGTGTTGTGTGTGTGTGTGTGTGTGTGTGCATGCACTAACACTGTCAATTGTGTTGTAATAACCCTTTTTGTACGTTGCTCTAAAGGTTTTTTGATAGGTTTGCGTGTTCGTTTTCAATTCTATCATCATGAATACAAAGGAATGCTTGGTCTGTACTCTTTTGACTGCTTTTTTGGGGGTACACCTCTGTTACCTACACTTTTTTTTAGCAGAGAGAGTTTGCAGACAGACAGAAAGGCGGACAGACACACACAGACAAACAGACTGACAAAAAAAAAGAAAAGAGCGATAAAGAGAGGAGGGTTATCATCATACATCTATTTACAGGATAAAGTCTAGATGAGCAGGAGAGGGGTAAAAGGGTGTACCTTTGCTTATAGAGCTATACAGAAGAGCTGATTTAATGGCCACAAGCACGAAAATTGGCCACAAAGTCTACATAGATGCTGACGTTTAACGGCACAGAGGTGGACCTCTATATGCGTGCGTGTGTGTGTGTGTGTGTGTGTGTGTGTGTGTGTGTGTGGTGTGTGTGTGTGTGGTGTGTGTGTGTGTTTGCATGCGCGCGCGCGCGCGTGTGTGTGTATGTGTGTGTGTGTGTGTGTGTGTGTGTGTGTGTGTGTGTGTGTGTGTGTGTGTGTGTGTGTGTGTGTGTGTGTGTGTGTGTGTGTGTTTGCATGCGTGTGTGTGTGTTGTCGTTGTTGTTGTTGTCTTCAATTTAACGTCTGTTCACTCTAAGTGATATTAGACGATGTGCACGCGTACAATTTCACACGTACACACACACAGCGTACGCGAACAAACAGTGCACTCACGTGCGTGCGCGTGCGTACACCAGAGAGAGAGAGAGAGAGAGAGAGAGAGAGAGAGAGAGAGAGAGAGAGAGAGAGAGAGAGAGAGAGAGAGAGAGGAGAGAGAGAGAGAGAGAGAGAGAGAGATTTCCTCTACAATTGAGTTACAGCTTATACAGTACTTATTTTTCATTCAAAAATAGACATAATTCGAATTATGCCACCTTTTTTTTTTATTTAGTCAACGGCTATATTTAATCGTATACATCTTTCTCTTTACGTCACTAAAACTACTTTGCATAGTTGTGCAGCCAAGGAGACGGTTACACAACTATTTCACGCCAAAAAAAATGAAGTAGATAGATATTTGGAAAGAAAGTAGGACCCAGCACCAACCCTTGGGGAGTGCTGCGTTTAATAGACACTGACGTTCATTCGCGTGCATTCTCTTTAAAGCGTGTTAATGATTTTGCGGAAAGGATGTTAATACCTCGATACCATTTCCTGGTATGTCCCGAAACATGAGCTTTATATGGGAACAGGTAACAGTCGGTGGGGTTGAAAGCTGTTGCAAGGTCAATAAACAAAGTATCAGGGAGTAGAGACAGGGACAGGGTAATCACCATACATCGGGGTTAATGGCACGTAGTCTGGACAGACATATGCCTTTTACTGCATAGAGCTGAGAGAGAGAGGGGGGGAGAGGGAGGGAGGGAGAGAGAGAGGAGGGGGAAACTAGAGTGAGACAGGGAAAGGAAAAAGCGAGAGGGCAAGATAGACTGACATACTGACACAGAGATGGAGACAGAACAAAGATAAAGGGGAGTGAGTTATTCTTTTTATTATTATTATTCTTTTATGGTTGCAGGGACGGAGAGATGTGTAGGGAGAGAGAGAGGGGGGGGGGGGGGTGAGTAAAAGGAAGACAGAAACAAGACAGATAAGCAGACATAAATACAGAGAGAGAAAGAGACAAGAGAAAGACAGAGACAGACATATACAGACAAACAACGAGAAACAAGGACAGACAAAACTACAACCAAAAATCACAGATACAGAGACAGACACAGAGACAGACAAAAAGAAAAAAGATAACCACCATATTAATCATCAAAAGAAATTACAACAGAAGTCTCGGGTTTGTCCCACATTTGAACCCTACTCTCTCGTTGCCGTGGGTTCTTTTACGTGCGGTAAACATGTTCCACAGAAGATTCGGTTTCTTATACTCATCCGAAGCACTAGCATCCAGAATAGAGTTTTAGAATATGGGAGGGAAAACAGCTTGGGCTTACGGTGGAATCGAACCCTCAACCTTCTCGCTTACTAGACGGATGAGGTACAACTACACACCGATCCACCGTTGCGTATCTGTTTGATGTGTGCAAGAATGTATATGCGCATCCACAAACCAATCCCACCCACTACTATCCATACATACCACACAAATATCACTACCATCCACACCCGAAATTTACCCAAACACAACTTCTTGTTTTATTACTTTTAAAAAAAACATTGTTTGTGTATTATGTCTTCCTGGAACAAACTATACCATTATGACATAATGACTGACCGTGCCACATTGTGATCAGTCAGGATCATGATGATGATGATGATCATGATCATCCTGATCATACGTGGAGGAATGGGGGAACCAGACTTAATGCAATGTCATTGGATTAATACAGTTGGTTTTGTAGATCTTAGAGGATGTTTCTTCTTAGTTGTCTTTATGTCTGCTCCTCTGTTGTTTCTGTGCTTATGTAATACATAAGTAAATCTGTGTGTTTGTCGTTAGTGACTATCTCTTTATGGCTATAGTAGGTGTCGTAAATTGTGAAGGGGGGGGGGGGGGGAGATGTGAGGCGGAGAGAGAGAGAGAGAGATATATATATATATATATATATATATATATATATATATATATATATATATATATATAATATATATATATATAATATATATAACAAAAAGACAGAGACAGACGGGCAAACAGATAGGCAGGCAGGCAATCAGGCAGACAGACAGATTGAGTGTGAGAGGGAGAGAAAGAGAAAGAGGTATATACAAACAGACAGAGACAGACAGACAAACAGACATGCAGGCAGGTAATCAGGCAGACAGACAGACATAGTGTGAGAGGGAGAAGAGAGAGAGAGAGAGAGAGAGGGGAGAGAGAGGAGAGAGAGAGAGAGAGAGAGAGAGAAGAGAGAGATTGAAAGAAAGAGAGAGATTGAAAGAAAGAGAGAGACGGAAAGAGAGAGACAGAGATGGAGACAGACAGAAAGGGAGAGTGAGAGAGAGAAAGAAAGAGAAAGCGAGTGAGAGAGAGAGAACAGACAGACAGACAAAGAGACAGACAGAAACGGAGAGATTGGGCGGTCGACTCGAATTTGCCGACAAAGTGTTTTATGGCTTTGCACAGATAACACCAAAATAAACAGCGGCGGGAAAAAAAGAAAAAAGAGCAAGACAGTCAGCGACAAACACAGAGAGACAAACAGACAGACGGGGAGACAGAGACACAGAGAGACAGACAGACAGACAGACAGAGCGGGGGGAGGGGGGGGGGTCTACATTGTGCCAACACTACTTTACGGCTCCACAACTGATAACACCACCAAAGTAAAGTAGGAAGATAAAAGCGACAGTTCTCACCTGTTGCGTGTGATAACTCAGATGGAGATAGCTGAGGCATTCAGCTGACACGCTAACACGCAAACACGCCAAATGCATCTCAAAATTGTAAACAAAAAGGGAAGGATGACTGTTACGTTGCACATGTGCAAATAAACGACAAGAACAAAACAACGGCGATTTGTAATATGATAATACTGTTGTTGTTTTTGATGCTGTTGAGCGTGACCCGTTAAAGCTCTGTTATTCATGTAAGAACAGTGGCGAGGTCTACATGGGAGGCGAGATAGCCTAGGGGTCAGATATCATCATACTCTAGTTTATTCTTCTTCTTCGTCGAACTTATGGGAACGGAATAGCTCAGTGGTCAGAGCACTCGTTTTCCCCCAGCTAAGGTTAAGCAGCATCGAGCGTGGTTTACCACTTGGATGGGTGACCGTTTGCGCGCCTTGGCTTTAGTACAGTCCCCCAGTTCACCCAGCTGTAAATAGGTACCTGCCCTCTTTAGGGTCAGCAGCGAGGGAGAGGAGATGGGCGCCCTCCTCAAGATGCTAGCCCCTGGAGAAGCTGAGGTCTCTGACATCTCGCACCCCAACGATCACATAGGTTATGGGAACATCTTTCTCTTTTAACCTAAGAGTGGGTCAAGTGCCTCCACGTGAATGATTTACATCTATAAAAAGTTTGTGTACTCTACCAACAAACATGATATACAAATATCACAAAGTTACATATAAACATACGATGGGGATACACTGACAAAAAGAAAAAGGAAAGAAAACCATTGTGCTAAGAAAAGCTGCATCTTAGTGGTTTGATTTCAGAATACTGTGGGTCAGGTTTTCAAAAACATACTGATGAAAACAGACAGACAGAAAAACATAGACAGACGAACAAACAGAAACGAACAGAAGGGCAAATAGAGACAGACAGACAACAGGAAGGAGGGAGGAATGAGAGAGAGAGGGATGAAGGGAGGGATACACACACACCACACCACAAACATAGAGGGAGAGAGACAGAAAGACAGACAGGCACACACACATACACACACACAGAAAGAGAGAGATAGAGACAGAGAGACAGAAAGACAGACAAACAGACAGTCACAAGATTCAAGATTCCAGATATAATTCCTTTCACCCTTTTGGGGGTATGGAGGATTACAAACAAATTTAACAGGAGAATAAACCTAACAGTAACACCCCCCCCCCCATCCCCCCAAAAAAAAAATATATATATATATTTATGAATACTAACAGGAACTGAAAAGCAAGAGTTCATCACAAAATAATAAGCAAACAGTATTAAAGACTCAAGACTATTTTGTAAGTATACACATTTCTTTAAAAGACACAACCTACACACACACACACACACACCACACACACACACACACACACACACACACACACACACAAACGGGGAAAAAAGACAGACAGACAAACAAACAGAGACACACACACTCGCGCGTGCGCGGAGATTGAGAGACAGAGAGAGAGAGACAAACAGACAGACAAGACAGACAGACAGATGAGAGTCTAAGGAGCAGGGATGTCGCTTTGATGTGGCCAAAATAGCTTTCACAGCCTTCCCTGTCAAGTTCTATACCAGCTCATCTTTTCTCACCTGTTGTGTGAAGTTTGCCTTTGATGAGGTGGAAGATCTTTAACGTGTGTTTGGCGGAGCCAAAAGGTAGACTGCTTCATAAATCGAACAGAAAAGAAAGGAAGGAAAGGGAATAGAGAGAGGTAGGAAGAGAGAGAGAGAGAGAGAGAGAGAGAGAGAGAGAGAGAGAGAGAGAGAGAGAGAGAGAGAGTGAGAGACAGACAGACAGACAGACATACAGATAGACAGACAAAGTGTGTGTGATGGATTGAGCAAGAAAAGAGTGTGCGCGTGCCCTAATGCATGCACATACACAGACACAGACACATACAAGCACAGACACACAGACACACAGACACACACTCACTCACTCACTCACACGGAGACAAAGAAAAAGAAAAAGAGACGCAAGAAGGAAGGAAGGAAGGAAAAGAGGGAGAAAGGAAGGAAGAAGGATAGAATGAATGAAAGAATGAAAGAAAAGAAGAAAGAAAGAAGGAAGAAAGAAAGAAAGACAGTAACGATATTTTGTGCGCCTAATCTCTCAATCTCTCTCTCTCTCTCTCTCTCTCTCTCTCTCTCTCTCTCTCTCTCTCTCTCTCTCCTCCCCCCCTCTCTCTCTCTCTCTCTCTCTCTCTCTCCTCTCTCTCTCAGCTCGCTCGCTCGCTCGCTCGCTCGCTCGCTCTTATGAAAGCTCTAAGCGCTTGCAAACACGATAAAAACATAATGAATTATGCTGATTACTGCACACACACACACAATACAAAGACAACATGCACAACCATA
>CM054153.1:13446434-13453934 GCA_028751875.1 Rapana venosa
CACAACCACTCTGAAAACTGTAAGTATACACTGAATGAGTAGTTTGTATGTATGACAGTTTAAGTCAATTGCGCTGGGCCTGACTTGTCAGGCGCTTAACGGCAGCGCAACGCATTTTTTTTGGCTCACATGGCAAACAAAAATACGTTACTCGACGAAAAAGAAGGCGGTTTTCAAAACCTTGCTATATAGGCAGGTATACTTCGACTTCAGAGGCTTTTTTTTCTCCCCATAAATCCATAACTGCAGGATGTAGGTTGTTATGCTAGGAGTTTATCATGGATGAGGACGGTCTCAACATAACGTTTTAAAACATAACAAAATTTAAATGTCGGCTTTTGCACCTTGTTTACATCAGTAAGTGGAAAAAAAACTTTACTAAATTTGGCTTGCATAGTAAAATTTCACACTGATTACGTCCCTAAAAAGCAAGTGAAAAAATATCGATTTCAATGTTGTTCACATTTTTGCTATCAAAAGCAGGTGAAGAATACGACTTTGTTGCAGGCCTACATCTTAATGTTGTTACGTATGATGTAATTTTGAGATTGTCTTCAGCCGTGACAAGCTCTTAATATAGTAGTAGTAACCTGTACCCTTCATCAAAAGAGAAACATTCTCAGAAGTCAAGAGTATGTCTATCTGTGTGGCAGGATAGTTGAAAGCAGCCATACATACATGCACACTTCTGATCGAGTGTGCAGCCTGCATACAGTCTACAGTGATTCCCAGGTGTGATGAGTGTGACAGAGGGCATTATTCTACTCTGGGTGACCCCCCAAGGGTTATAATGTAGAGAACATCCAACAAGGAGAACTCCAAAATGGAGCAACGTGTTGAACACAATCATCTTAGTCTGCAGCCGACATCTCTGTCTCTGTCTCTGTCTCTCTGTGTGTCTCTCTCCCTCTGGCTCTCTCTCTCTCTCTCTCTCTCTCTCTCTCTCTCTCTCTCTCTCTCTCTCTGGCTCTCTGGCTCTCTCTCTCTCTCTCTGTCTCTCTGTCTCTCTCCCTCTGTCTCTCGTTCTCTCTGTCTCTGTCTCTCTCCACCCCTCCTCTCTCTCTCTCTCTGTCTCTCTCCCTCTGGCTCTCTCTCTCTGGCTCTCTCTCTCTCTGTCTCTCTACCCTCTGTCTCTCACTCTCTCGGTCTCTGTCCCTCTCCACACCCCACCCTCTCTCTCTCTCTCTCTCTCTCTCTCTCTCTCTCTCTCTCTCTCTCTCTCTCGGGACGTTTGGCAAACTGTGCACAGTTAAGTGTTGCTTTCTTCCTGGATTAAAATGATGAGGAGGAACAGTCAACTTTCGGCCGCGATGCATAGTTACTGATTGGGCCTTTGAATGTTGCATTATCCCTATAACATGTTTGGTTTACTGGTGATGATGATGATGATGATGATGATGATGATGATGATGACGACGACGACGACGACGATGATGATTATGATGATGATGATGCACTAGGAAATTCCCATATTCCAATGATCAATTTCTGTAATTCTCAAGCCTACATACATCACTTTACCATCATATCGGCAATAACCAAAAAGCATGTTGTTCTCTAGATTATGCGGCATTTTTCACCACTTCTTCTGCGTGCAAGCTTAACATTCTTATTTGTATTTCTGTCGTCTGCCGTTTTCTCAAGCAACTTGAGCATACACCAACTCATCAGTCTAAAAACAAAAGAATCCAGCAGATCATATGAACACATGTTTGCATTCTTCCCTGAACTATTTTATGTTACCAAATTTCTTTTTCACTTCATATAGAAGCAAACAAATACATTTTAAGCGGAAGATTTGGGGGGCGAGTGGTTTTCTTCGCCGATTCTACATTTTCTTTAACGGAACTTTATATTATAACTTCAGTGATAACTGATGCTCTGACGTTTTCACTCTGTTTTTCATGATCTGATTCATGTGAACAAAAATCGCTGAGGTCGGAATGCGGCTACCTAAATAGCGTGTGTGTGAGGACGGGGGGTGGGGGGGGACGGTTGCATATGCAAAACTCTCACCAATGATGAATCTTGGAGCTCTAGCCGAGGAATTAAAAAAATCTGTGAACAAAACCATAGCCAAAAAGCACGAAGTTCGTTCTAACCAGCACATTTCTTACCAAATGTTATCGTAGATGCTACATTTTCTTTGAAAATAACTATGTATTACAACCTAAGAAAAAAAATGGATATCTTAACACTTTCATTCCCTTTGTGAAGAAAAAAAAAACATCGGTAGTTTTAAAATAAAACGCTTAACTACAGCCACATACAATACAACATATTCTAACGGCGAATTTCTAACAAAAAAACTTTCATCCTAGACACTACACTTTCTCCGACGTAACTATGAATTACGACCAAAAGGGGTAGAGAACTGAGGCTCTGAGGTAAACTGCTGTGCACACTGGGCTGTGTCTTTCTCCCCTGATAAGGTGATGGGGGAGCAACAGGGACGGGGGGGGGGGGGGGGGAGGGGGGGGGGGAGGGGGAGAGGGGGGGGGGGGGGGAAGAGATAGAGGACCTGACATCAACCTCTGTTGCTTTCTTTGAAGATGACTATGATTTTGGACCCTACCAGCCAGCCAGGCAGGCAGCTAGCCAGTAGCAGTAGTGGTAGGAATAGGCTGGCTGGAGGTAAAATAGATAAATGCCTGCACAAAAACTGGCCCTGAAAATGACAGAGTTGGGAATGTGGAAATCCCCATTACTTTTATTATTGAGTTACTGTGTCAGCGGCTGGGGTGGGGTTTTTATTTTTTTTATTTTTTATTTTTTTTGGGGGGGAGAGGGGTTTAGGGTGGGTGGGGGGGGGGTGGGGGTTGGGGTCGAAGTGATGTCACTGCTCGTGTAATGTGCTTATTAGTTTATACTCTCTGTCTGGTGTGTGTCTGTCTCGTCTTCTGTCTGTCTGTCTGTCTTCTGTCTGTCCTCTGTCCTCCTCAACGGCTTTGTATCCTCTGTCTCTTCGCCTCTCGCACTTGTCATCTCCTCCCTCTCTCTCTCTCGTCTACTTCTCCTCTCTCTCTCTCTAACGTCTGCTATATCATACTCTCTCTCTTCTGCTCTAAATGCTTATACTATCCCCTCTCTTTCATTCCTCCCTCTCCTCTCTCTCTCTCTCTCCTCTCTCTCTCCGATCTAACGTTCTGCTTATTATATTATACTCTCTCTCTCTCTCTCTCTCTCTCTCTCTCCACGTTGCTTATTATGTTATACTATCCCCCCCCCCCCTCTCTCTCTCTCTCTCTCTCTCTCTCCTCCTCTCTCTTTCTCTCTCCCTCTCTAACGTTGCTTATTATGTTATACCCTCTCCTTCTCTCTCTATTTCTGTCTGTCTGTCTGTCTGTCTGTCTGTCTGTCTGTCTGTCTGTCTGTCTCTCTCTCTCTCTCTCTCTCTCCTCTCTCTCTCTCCTCTCTCTCTCTCTCTCTCTCTCTCCACGTTGCTTATTATGTTTATACTCTCTCTCTCTCTCTCTCTCTCTCTCTCTCTCTCTCTCTCCTCTCTCTCACGTTGCTTATTATGTTGTATACTCTCTCTATCTCTGTCTCTCTCTCTCTGTCTCTCTCTGTCTCTCTCCTCTCTCTCTCTCCTCTCTCTCCTCTCTCTCTCTCTCACGTTGCTTATTATGTTATATACTCTCCTCTCACTCTAACATTGCTTATGTTATACTCCCTCCCTCCCTCTCTCTCTCTCTCTCTCTCTCTCTCTCACGTTGCTTATTATGTTATACTCTCTCATGTTATTTATAGCTCCACCAACCACGAAGGTCATATCAGGGCTGTCGTCACCCTATATCAGTTCCAGGGGTTCCAACAACACTCACCTCAAGCTCAAAATCAACACCACTCTAATCCATTTCAAACATCTGACAGCGTACCTCTGAAGAAGCAGCAAACACAAAAAATTTAATAAAATGACAAAGTACCTCAATCATTTTATTCTTTAAAGCTATAAAAAATAAATAAATAAATAAACCAGGCTATCCTGAGGACGCCAGCCATTCTGCTTAATTTATCATCCCCAAGTTACAAAAAAAAAGCATTTAGAGGGATAATGAATCCGTCAATGTATACTAAATAGTCATAGAGATCGAGGAAAAATGCCATACGGGCAAATAACACTGCAGAAGGGACACCCTGTGCCCATCCCAGGGTATACAATAATTATCACTACCTGGTGGCCAGAACACAACAGTACGGGCATATGTCATGTAACGTATGAAAAGAAAATAGTCTTCGTAAGATTTACTCGAAAACAAGGCCGAAAAGTGGTCTGGGATTGCAGAAAATGAGCAAGAGAGACGATACAAAGGTAAGGGAAAGAGAGTGATAGAAAAGGGGGAAATTTCTTGCACAGAATTTCTAGAAGATGGGGATGCTATTTTATACTGAGAGAGCCTCAGACAATCCCCGCAAGGTTTTCTCTCTCTCTCTCTCTCTCTCTCTCTCTCTCTCTCTTCTCTCTCCTCTCTCTCTCTCTCTCTCTCTCTCTCTCTTCTCTCTCTCTCTCTCCTCGCGCGCGCGCGCGCGCGCGCTAGAAGAAATCTAGGAAGATGGAAATAAGAACAACAGCTTTGAAAAAGAAACAATGAGAAAAAGACAAGAAAGAAGAAAAAGACAAAATACGAACAAACAAACAAAAGCTAGGAAGAAGAAAATTTAACAAGCACTAAAATATTTTAACAGAAAAAATTAAAGAAAGAAAGAAAGAAAGGAAGGATGGAAGGAAGGAAGGAGGGAGGTAGGAAGGGGAGATGGAGGGAGGGAGGAAGAAAGAAAGAATGAAAGAATGAAAGAATGACAGAAAGAAAGAAAGAAAGAACAGAAAGAAAGAAAGAAAGAAAGAAAGAAAGAAAGAAAGAAAAAGAAAGAAAGGATGGACAGAAGGGAGGCAAGGGGAAGGGAGGGAGAGAGGGGGGAGGAAGGAAGGAAGGAAGAAAGAAAGCAAGAAAGAAAGAAAGAAAGAAAGAAAGAAAAAAAGAAAGAAAGAAAAGAAAGGAAGGAAGGGAACAGAAGAAGACGAAAGCAAGCTAGGAAGACGGAAATATGGAAAAACAAGGAAACAATAACTGAAAAAAACAATAAAAGAACGAAAAAAGAAATACAGAAAGAAAGACAGACACACAGCCCCCCAACAAAGACAAGAGAAACAAGGAGAAGAAAATACCCCTTATAAGAATGCTATAAACCATGAACACAATATACACACACCCCCACACTCACACACACACACTATACTTCTTCACGAATTCGAATTCGCATCAGCTTGACGACAATCTAATATCGAAATCGATGCAATCGAAACGGGCCTGGCAGACATCTTGCCCGAAACTTTGACATGGAAGGCATTGAAAGAGTGTTAGCTTATGCAAAATTCTGGTCCTTGACTTTTGCGAATATCAAATGCACTCTTGATGGTTATGGATCAAAACTCGAGAGCACATTCTACAATCCGTGCTCCTTCCCCTCTCTCTATCTCTGTTTTATTTTTTGACTGAACGTCATCTGTTGTGAATTTTTTTGTGTGTCGTGTCAGTCAGCATGTCACATTGAAAAAAACAAAAAAAATAAAATACTAGTCAAGTCATGTCAAAAACACTTTAATCATCCCATGAAGGGCAACAACTACAATACCGACAGACGCATTGATACGTATCAAAATCTCATCATATGTTTTTGACAAAGATGGTAAAACCGTATAGATCATTTCCAGTTGCGTTAAAATCTAAACTGAGTGTGAAATTTGATGTCGTTTGGGTATTAAGTGGCTTTCTTTGTTTGTGTTTATTTTTGCTTTGGTTTTTTTTCTGTTTTTTAAAAGATTTAATCTGTCGTGTTTTGTACGTTACATTTGCTAAACTATTGTTTTCGATCTATGGTCTCCTCTGCTTTTTTAACCAGACGAAATAAAATGTTTGCAAGCCTATGTTTATTACCTGATTATATAATTTTAATACTCTATATCACGAGAGACATGGAGAGACACAAAGAGAAGAGAAGAGAGAGAGAGAGAGAGAGAGAGAGAGAGGGAGAGAGAGAGTGTGTGTGTGTGTGTGTGTGTGTGTGTGTGTGTGTGTGTGTGTGTGTGTGTGTGTGTGTGTGTGTGTGTGTGTGTGTGTTTTCAGACTTTCACTGGACATCGGCCTTAGGCCACAATACACCAGAATGGTTGGCATATGGAGTGGGCATATAATATGAGAGAGAGGGGGAGAGAGAGAGGGAGAGAGAGAGGGAGAGAGAAAGGGAAGGAGAGAGGGAGACACAGACTAACAGAAAGACAGACAGACAGATAGAAAGAAAGAGAGACAGACAGACAGAGATGTAGATGGGCTAGAAGGGAGAGAGAGGAGGGAAGATAGGGGCAGACAAACAGAGATAGAAACAGACACACAGATAGACAGGCAGGCAGGCAGGCAGAGAGAGAGAGAGAGAGAGAGAGAGAGAGAGAGAGAGATGAGAGAGAGAGAGTGAAGATGAGAGAGAGAGAGAGAGAGAGAGAGAGAGAGAGAGAGAGAAACATAAACAGAGATAACGATAACGATAACGATAACGATATTTATTCAAGAAAGGCCATAGCCCCATTTGAAGGGGTTTACAAAATGACACACATATATGATAATGTTATACTCAAGCACACAAACATCTTTATCCAACTAACTACAATTTAGTACATACACACCAAGTTACACGTGTTTTCTGTGTTATGAGATCAAACTACTTCTCCTTTTTAAAGACTTATAGATATACATAGCAAGATTTTTCATGACATTTTCATTTTTGGAAGACAGGAGCGTAATCATTCTAAAGTGAGCTGGTCTGCGATAATATTTCTCAGGAATATAGTCTCTTCTTAAGTCATCTAGTGCTGGACAAGAAAAAATGAAATGGACTTCATCCTCTTCATCAAGTCTACACATAGGACATATCAAGTTTTTCTCACCTTTTCTATATCTTTGACTATGAACTGTTATTTCAGAGACACCAAATCTAAATTAGTCAGCGCACATCTAATAAACTTGTTTACATTCATTTCAATATATGGTTCTGTAAGGTTATTTGTTTTCAAAGCTTATACAATGAAAACCGATCGCTATTCTCAATATGACTGGTCCATTCTTGCCACCTGCAATCTATTATGCGCTGTTTAAAAACAAATCAAAAAACTTTTGATACAACCTACCCCCTGATTATTCCACACACATGAAAAACCATTACTATCTAAACATTTGCGGATATTTGTTGCCAAGTTATTTTACCTCGGCTGTCTAGATCAACTAGTGTTTTATAAGCTTGGGCAGGTAGTCTCCCTTCATGCATACTGACTAATTTTAACCAATATTTAATACATTTAATATACGAGTTTAAATATTTTGGGAAATCTTCCAAGGTCACCATAGAGTAAATCATTTGGAGTTCTTTTATCAACAAACAAAAAACGCCTTCATGGCAAAACAGTGTAATTTTTCAATTTCCGCCCTGCTTGAAAGGCCCAGATTTCAG
>CM054153.1:13461434-13466434 GCA_028751875.1 Rapana venosa
CACCTTCTTCTTCTTCTTCTTCTTTTCCTCTTCTTCTTCTTCCCCTCCTCCTTCGCCTCTTTCTTCTTTTCTTCTTCTTCTTCTTCTTCATCTTCCCTCCTCCTCCTCTTTCTTCTTCTTCTCCTTCTTCTTCCCCTCCTCCTTCTCTTCCTCTTCCTCTTTCTTTTCTTCTTCTTCTTCTTCTTCTTCTTAATAGTTTAGACAGCAACACTTAAAACATAGGAGATTTGATTCACACGCAACTCAATATCCACCCTCTTCTCTTCCAACCTACGCTGTTCGTTCTTTTTTTTTCTCTTCCTTTCGTTTTCTTTCTTTCTTCTTTTTTTTCTTTTTCTTCTTCTTTTTTTCCCTTGTTCTTCTTTTCCTCATCTTCTAACTTCTTCTTGTTCTAATTACTATTCTTGTTCTCTTTTTTTTTCTTTCTCCTTCTTATTTCTTCTGCTTCTTCTTCTTCCCCTTCTCCTACTCCTCTTTCTTCATCTTCTTTTTGTTGTTCTTCTTCTTTTGCCTTTGGGGTTTTTTAAACAAACAAACGCAAAAGGCCTTCATTGGGGCTAATTCTTTACCTATTAAAGATTAAACCAATCAAACAATTATTATTATTATTATTATCTTCTTCTTTCTCCTTAGATTTTGTCCTTACTCTCTCTCTCTCTCTCTCTCTCTTCTTCTTCTTCTTCTTCTGCTTCTTCTTCTTCTCTTCCCTCTTCTTCTTTTCCTCCTCCTCCTTCTTCTCTACCTCCCCTTCCTTTTATTTTATTTTCCCCTTCCTCCTCCTTCTCTTCTTTTTCTTCTTCTTCTCCTCCTCCTTCTTCTTCTTTTCCTCCTCCTCCTTCTCCTCCTCCCCCTCATTCTTCTTTTACCTCCCTTCCTTTTATTTTCTCCCCCCCCCCCCTCCTCCTCTTTCTCTTCTTTTTCTTCTTCTTTTTCTCTCCTCCTCTTTAGCCTCCTCATCCTCTCCCTCCTTCATCTTACTTCATCTTTAAATTTCCTTATCTCCTTGCAATTACATTTTCTTCTTACCTAGGCTACTCTAGAGGTATTGAATGCAACGCCTACTTACTTCAGTTGTTTTACAAAAGTCATTTTATTCAGTTCATGATGCTGGGATAGATAGCAAGTTTCAACCCACTCATGGCGATATTGTTTGATTCATTTAACTACTAGTGAGATTGAAAGTGATTTTTCAAACAAACAAAAAATTTGGGAAGATGACAAAAGTAAAAAATGAAATGAGGAGGGAAGGGAAGGGGGTGATTTTAGTAAGAATAAAAAATAAGCTGAGAGAAAAACAGACAGAAAATCAGGAGGACAGACAGACAGACAGGCAGGCAGACAGACAGGCAGGCAGACAGGCAGACAGACAAAAAGGAAGAACAAACGAGGAAAAGAAAGAAAGAAAAAAGTGGAAAAATGATAGACAACAGAGACAGACAGAAAGAGAAAGAGAGAGACAAAGAGAAAAGAAAGGAAAGAAAGGAAAAAATCAAGAAAGAAAGAAAAGAGAGAAAGAAAAAAATAACAAAAAGAAGGAAGGAAGGCAGAAGGAAAGAAGGAAGGAAGGAAGAAAGAAAGAAAGAAAAAAGAAAGAAAGAAAAGAAAGAGAGAGAGAAAGAAAAAATAACGAAAGAAAGAAAGAGTGAGAGAGATTGAAGAAAAAGAACGAAACTAAGAAGAAAATGAAAGAGAAAAAGTATAAAGAATGAAAGAAAAAGACAGAACACCAAAGAAAAAAAAAAAAACAAACAATCAAAGCTAGGGAACAAAACCATCAGAAAACCTATCAGCTTTGAAACTGACACAAGACATTGCAAACATGAAACGATATCCTCCCCCCCCCCCCCCCCCCCCCCCCCCCCCCCCCAAAAAAAAAAAAAAAAAAATTCACAGACAACAGAAGAAAAAGAAAAACGAAAAGAAAAAAAAAAAAAGAAAATAGAAGAAACAGAAAGAAACTAAGAAGAAAAAAAACAACAAAGAAAGAGCAAAAAGTATGAAGAATAATAGAAAAGAATGAAACCAAGAAGAAGAAAAAGAAAGAAACAATCAAAGACAATCAAGGTGAAGGGACAAAAGCATCCGAAAACCTATCAGATTTTAAAACTGACACAAGAGATTATAAAAATGAAGCGATATCCCTCCCCCCCCCCCCCCCCCCCCCCCCCTCAAAAAAGAAGACATTTCAAAGACCACAGAAGAAAAGGAAATAGAAAACACATAAAAGAAAGAAAGAAAGAGAGAGGGGGGAAAGAAAGAAAGAAGAAAAGAACGAAAAGAAAAAGAGAAAGAAAGAAAGAATAAGAGAAAGAAAGAAAGAAAGAAGAAAAGAAAGAAAATTAAAGAAAAAAAATAAAGAAAAGAAAAAGAGAAAGAAAGAAGGAAAAGAAAAGAGAAAAGAAAGAAAGAAGAACAAAAGACAGGAAAAAGAGAAAGAAAGAAAGATAACAGAAAGAAAGAAAGAAAAAAAAGGAAAAAAAGAAAGAATGAACGAATGAATGAAAGGGGAAAAAGAAACAAAAAATAAAAGAACTAAAAGAAAGAAAGAAAATTAAAGAAGAAACAAAGACAGAGAAACAAGCAGAGTATTTTAATATTTTTAAAAAACCTAAAATGAAGAAAGACAGAACATGAATTGAACAAAGAAACTGACAAACCAACAGAAAGAAAGAACACATAAAACATCAAAAAAAACTCCACATCAAACTTGAATTAACCTTGAACATTATAACCATCAAACGATATAGCCAAAGAAAATGCAACATTCCAAAAAATAATAAGAAACAAAAAACAATAATAGTACAAAACATACTAAACGAATGAAAAAAAAAAAGAAAGTAACGAAAGAAAGACAGACAGAAACAAAGGATTTAAAGAAAGAAAGAAAGAAAGAAAGGAAGAAAGAAAGACAGAAAGGAAGGAAGACAGGAAGGAAAGAAGGAAGAAAGAAAGAAAGAAGAAAAAAAGAAAAAAAGAAAGCAAGGAAGGAAGAAAGAAAGGAAAGAAGGAAGAAAGAAAGAAAGACAGGAAGGAAGGAAGTAAGGAAGGAAGGAAGAAAGACAAAAAGAAGGTAGAAAAACAGAACATAAAAATATAGACAGACAGACAGAGATAGATAGACAGATAGATAGATAGATAGATAGATAGATAGATAGATAGATAGATAGATAGATATATAGAAAGATAGATATATAGATAGATAGATAGATAGATAGATAGATAGATAGATAGATAGATAGATAGATAGATAGATAG
Organism: Rapana venosa; assembly: GCA_028751875.1. NCBI lineage: Eukaryota > Metazoa > Mollusca > Gastropoda > Neogastropoda > Muricidae > Rapana > Rapana venosa. The sequence goes on from CM054153.1 coordinate 13,464,690, forward strand.
ATGTAGAGTTAACTAACGAACGAAGAAAGAAAGAAAAAGAGACAGAGAGAGTGAACTAACGAACGAAGAAAGTAAGAAAGAACACACAAAAGGAAGACAAAGACAAACAGAAAGAAAGAAAGAAAGAAAGAAAGAAAGAAAGAAAGAAAGAAAGAGAAAGAGAGAAAGAAAGAAAGGGAAAAGGAAAGAAGGAAGGAAGGAAGACAGAAAAAAAGAAAGAGAAAGAAAGAAAGAAAGCGAGAGAGAGGGAGAGAGAGAGAGAGAGAGAGAGAGAGAGAGAGAGAGTAGAGAGAGAGAGAGAGAGAGAGAGAGAGAGAGAGAGAGAGAGAAAGAAATGGTATAAAAGGTTAAGAAACAACAAATAAAGAAAAAAAAGGAAACCATTTATACAACAAATAATAAAACTAATGAAAGAAATACATAAAGAAAGAGAGAGAGAGGAGAGAGAGGAGAGAGAGAGAGAGAGAGAGAGAGAGAGAGAGAGAGAGAGAGAGAGAGAAGAGAGAGAGAACGGAAGGAAGGAAGGAAGGAAGAAAGAAAGAGAGAGAGAACGAAAGAAAGAAAGAAATGAAGGAAGGAAGAAAGGAAAGAAGGAAGGAAGACAGAAAGAAAGGAAAGAGGGAAGGAAGAAAGAAAGAACACACAAAAGGAAGACCCAAAAAAGAAAGAAAGAAATGCTATAAAAGGTTAAGAAACAATAAATAAAAAAGCAAACTATTTATATAACAAATAATAAAACTAATGAAAGAAAGACAGAAAGAGAGAGAGAGAGAGAGAGAGAGAGAGAGAGAGAGAGAGAGAGAGAGAACGAACGAAAGAAAGAAAGAAAGGAAGAAAGGAAGGAAGAAAGGAAGACAGACAGAAAGAAAGAAAGAAAAGAAAGAAAGAAAGAAAGAAAGAGAGAGAGAGAACCCTGAAGAGAGAGAACGAAAGAATGAAAGAAAGAAAGAAATGCTATAAAAGGTTAAGAAACAACAAATAAAAAGGAAACCATCTATATAACAAATAATAAAACTAATGAAAGAAAGACATAAAGAAAGAGAGAGAGAGAGAGAGAGAGAGAGAGAGAGAGAGAGAGAGAGAGAACGAAAGAAAGAAAGAAGGGAACAAACAAACATAGATAAATAGAAAGAAAGAAAGTAAGAAATAAAACAGAAAGAGAGAGAGAGAGAGAGAGAGAGAGAGAGAGAGAGAGAGAGAGAGAGAGAGAGAAAGAAAGAAAAAAGAAAGAGAGAGAGAGTCAGAGACAGAAAGAAAGACAGAAATAATACGAACACGGGAAAAAAAAAGAAACCAACAAAAAGAAACCAACAAAAGAAACCAACCAGCCAAACCCAAAAGCTTCTCGAAATGCCATCAGCCCTAAAAACGGCACACGAGTCATAAGAAAGACAGCGACCCACCCAAGAGGAAAACAATACCTTGCAAACACAAAGAGAACTATTCCAAAAAAACAGCACAACACCCTTGATGAGATCCGCAGAACAAAAAAAAGATGTCATCTGTTCAGAAAAGAAACGAGAAAGGAAGAAGAGGGGGAAGAAGAACAGAAAAATTGGATGGAAAAAAAAAAACCCACGTTTAAAACAGAAATATGCGTCGGAATGTAGCGATTCTTGGGCATGTGCGTGCGTGTGCGCGCGGGCGTGTGCACGTGCGCGCACATACACACACACACACTCTCCCTCTCTCTCTCTCTCTCTCTCTCCTCTCTCTCTCTCTCTCTCCTCTCTCTCTCTCTCTCT
>CM054153.1:13471434-13473934 GCA_028751875.1 Rapana venosa
AAGCTTGTTTCCTTGTGGTTTTTGCCAACTTGGTAGACATTCTCGTCTGTGCCTTCCTTGTCTATTCCAGAGTCATTCCTCTGCCTCTGTTTCTCTCATCGTTCGATCTTTCTTTCTCTCTTTCTTTCTTGCGTTTGAAAGTGGGAGGATGTAAAAGGGAGGGATGAAAAACAGAACTGACAGACGGGAATGAAGATGATGACAGACTACCTGGAACAAGATCACTAAGTCGGATTTATTTTTGGCTGGGTGTGTGTGTGGTTTCTTGTGAATGCGCTCATATTTTGAAGTAGTTACTGCTTTGTTACTGTTTTGATCATGGTTCTCATTATCCGTTTGTTCTTCACGCCTCCAGATTATGAGAATGCAGGGTTTTAGTGCTCTCTCTCTCTCTCTCGCCTTCTCTCTCTCTCTCTCTCTTCTTCTCTCTCCTCTCTCTCTCTTCTCTTCTCTCTCCTCTTCTCACTTCCTTTTGTGTCCCTATATTCGAAACTCTCCACGTCTTTTCCCCTTCATCTGAAGCCTATACTTATCAGCGTTAAGATTTGATTTCAACACTCCCTTTGGCTTAGTGTAAATACTTTTCCATTTCGCTCAGTATCCTTCTCCTCTTCATCGGTATCCGTTTCGATCTATCTATCCACTGATCTGTCTGTCTGCCTGCCTTTCTACCTATCTATCTATCTATCTGTCTGTCTGTTTGTCAATCTATCTACCTATCTATCTATATATGCGTGTATGTATCTATTTACCTACCTTTTTCTCTATGTATCTATCTGTCTGTCTATTTATCTATCTACTTGTCCATTTATATATCTACTTATCTTTTTGTCAACTTATCTAGCTAGCTAGTTATCTGTCTGTCTACCTGTCTAATTATCTGTCTGCATGTCTGTCTGTCTATCTATCTGCCTGTTTATCTATTTCTCTCTATCTATCCATCTATATATCTACCTACCTTTTTATCCACCTATCTATCTCTATATCTAGCTAACTTTCTATTTATTTATCTATCTATTGTCGATCTGTCTGTCTGTCTATCTATCTAATGTGTGCGTGCGTTTGTGGTGTGTGTGTGTGTGTGTGTGTGTGTGTGTGTGTGTGTGTGTGTTGTGTGTGTGTGTGTGTGTGTGTGTGTGTGTGTGTACGCACGTGTGCGTGCGAGAAAGCGTGTGTGCGTGCGTGTGTGCGTGCGTGTGTGTGTGTTTATGTGTGAGAGTGTCTGTGCGCACGCGTGCGTGCGTGCGTGTGTGTGCTCGTCTTTCTATCTGTCTGTTTTGTCTGTGCGTACGTGCGGATCACACGTCATAAACAAAGAAACGAAGTCCTACTTTCCTAACAAGCACACCACCACCAACAACAACAACAACAACACCAATGTCACATAAAGAAAAGACGTTGACAAACAAGCACTTTGAAAAACAAAAACACAAAAAATCACAACTTCTTTTATAAACTTCCTGGAAGAAGCCAAACCAAATGAAATAGCGCTCATTAAATCATGCACACAGTGGAGAAAAAAGCCAAAAACACCCCAAAAAAAATCGCACAGAAACAAGCTCTAAAATACAGTGGGGGAAAAGGCTGTCAAACTTTTCAGACGCGCGTACACGCACACACACACACACACACACACACACACACACACACACACACACACACACACACACTCAAACACATACACACACACACACAACACACACACATATTCGCACCTATGCGCACGTGCGCGCAAACAGGCAATGCCCGCACATGCTGCCTAGGTTATCTGTCCCTGTGCCACACATTTTTGCTGCCAAGTTTGACAAATGGACAAATCTGTTGCTGCTTTTTTAGAGTCTCTCTCTCTCTGTCTCTCTCGCTCTGTCTCTTTCTCTCTCTGTCTCTCTCTGTGTCTCTCTCTCTCTGTCTCTGTCTCTCTCTCTGTATCTCTCTGTCTGTCTCTACCCTCTCTGTCTCTGTCTCTCTCTGTCTCTGTCTCTCTCTCTGTTTCTTTATCAGTCTTTCTCGCTCTGTCTCTGTCTCTCTGTCTCTGTCTCTGTCTCTCTGTCTCTCTCTCTCTGTCTCTCTCTCTCTGTATCAGCCTCTCTCGTTACCTCTCTCTCTCTCTGTCTCTGTTTCTCTCTGTCTCTCTCTGTATCTGTCTCTCTATCTCTCTCTGTCTCTATCTCTGTGTCTCTCTGCTCTGTCTCTCTGTCTCTGTGTCTCTCTGCTCTATCTCTGTCTGTCTGTCTGTCTGTCTGTCTGTCTTCTCTTCTCTCTCTCTCTCTCTCTCTCTCTCTCTCTCTCTCTCTCTCTCTCTGGCCTGCCTCTACCCACCTCCCCTCATCCCCCCTCTCCCCACTCTCTCTCTCTTTCGCTCTCGAGCTCAATCTTTCTACTTGTGTCTGATTTAGCCACCACCACCACCACCACCCCGTCCTCTTTCTCTATATACCCCCTCCCCTCCCCTGCCCCCCTTTCCCAACCTCATCCCTAGTCTTTGTTTTTCGTTGGTTTT
>CM054153.1:13488934-13533934 GCA_028751875.1 Rapana venosa
ATCCATCAATCAAAGATTGAGATGACCCAATCAGTCAGACCAGGTGTCTTTGGTAAACGGACCACCCATGGACAAAGAGAGCGAGATGAGAAAGAGAGACAGACAGACAGGCAGACAGACAGACAGACAGACAGACAGACAGACAGAGAGAAAGTTCAAACTTCGGACTTTTACTGTACATCGCTGCTAAGCCACGATACAAAAGCGAACTGAACATAGGGGAATGGGCACATGACAAGTGTTGTAAACATACTGCTACCAACGTATGATAACGAAAGTTAAAGTGTCACGATGATTATGAAAACAAACATAGTTATTACATCAGTCATAAGAGAGAGAGAGAGATGGGGAGAGACAGAGAGATGGAGCGAGAGAGAGAGACGGAGAGACAGAGAGAGAGAGGGAGAGAGAGAGAGAGAGAGAGAGAGAGAGAGAGAGAGGAGAGAGAGAGAGAGAGAGAGAGAGAGAGAGAGAGAGAGAGGAGAGGTTTTACTGTTCAGCAACAGGTGATAGCTTTACGTTGTCATCACCCAGCCACTACAAAGTTCCAGAGTACTAGCAAATCAGAATAGTGTTATGTCCACATTGGCGTTAGACGTGGTTGTTTGTGGCAAGGGGGGGGGGGGGTTGGAGGGGGGGGGGGAGGGGGGGAGAGGGGGATGGGGTAGTGTGGGGTGGGATGAGGTGAGGTGAGGTAAAGGGAGTGAGCGTGTGGGGAGAGTGAGGAGGGAGAGAGGGAGAGAGAGAAGGGAGAGAGAGAGAGAAGGGAGAGAGAGACAGAGAGACAGAGAGAGGGGAGAGAGAAAAAAGGAGAGTGAGGGAAACACACACAGAGAGAAAAAGAGTGAGAGAGACAGAGAGTATGTGTGTGTGTGTGTGTGGGGGGGGGGGGGGGTGTCTATGTGTATGTGATGTAGTGAAGGCATTGTACTGTAGTGCATTGTACTGTAGTGCAAGTGTTATGGGCGAGCACGTGCACGCACGCACCCAGACTTTTACTTACACACACACACACACACACACAAACACACACACACACACACACACACACACACACACACACGAACGCACACACAACAACAACAACAAAAACAAACGATCCAAAACATAAAGAAAATTCCAAGGACAAAAACATGAAATAAAACAGATAACTCTATTACAGAAAATCTTATGCGCAATTTTCAAAACGAACTTATTCCCCTAAAACACATGCCCCCCCCCAAAAAAAAACCGTACACATACACTCAGTGTCACTTAAAATCACATTTCAGTGCACACCAACCCGGATTCGAAAGCATGCACAGAAGAAAAGAAGAAAAACAGATGAATATTTTATTACAGTTCATAATTGGCGTCTTGCTAGGTTTCATCAACTTCCAGTTGTGATTTCATTTCTGGCAGAACTGGGTAACTCTTGTACATCAGCGGGCAAAGCATTCCAAAACAGTGGGCGTGTATAACACAGTGAATCATCGCGTGTTTTATTTTGATGAAAATTTTCTTGGATGGGATTGGGTATGTTTTGTGTATGTTTGCTTTTTTTTTTCTTGCTTTTTTTGTTCCTTTTTGTTCCTCGGCTAGAGCTAGCTCCAAAGGTCACCAATGACTCATGGGATTAAGCGTATGCGACCGTTGGCTAGCAATTACAGTAACCGCATTTCGGCTTCTGGGATGGATGTGTTTGTTTAATCTAACTAGTACACTGGAAATGTCCCTTTCCCTTTATCGTCTGCTTTTATATCATAACCGTTAGAAGTACTGAAGGGATGTCGGGGGTGGGGGGATTGAGGAAGTGAAATCGAAAAAAAACCATCAAATTGTTGTTTAGAGATTGTAGCATTTTGAATCATGCGCCTAGAAACTTGGATCTATACATATCCGCATTTATGTTTTGACATCACTGCACATGTATATCTATGCATGAAATGCACGCGCGCTCGAACGCACGCGCGCGCACACACACACATACACACAACACACACACACACTCACACACATACACCGACACACACACAAAACACACTCGTACACACACACAAAACACACTCTCACACACACAACACAACCTCACACACACACAACACACACACACAGACACACGTGCACACGCGCGCGCGCACTTCACACACCAGCACATATCATTTTACACACACCAGACCATCAAAAGCAACATTTCTTTGACACTAATCATGTTAATCAAGGAGATTTCAAGTATAATATGTCAATATAGATGACTTTTACGCAGAAATTGTTGGCAGAATTTTCAAAAACTAAGCTTCTTTCCAAAACATGCACACACACACAAATGTAACATGTAAACTGAAAATTCCACTTACTTAGTTTGGTTTATTATCAAACTGAACGGGGTTTTTTTTGTTTTGTTTTGTTTTTTGTTTTGTTGGTGTGGTGTTTTTTTTGGGGGGGAGTGGGGATTGGGGGTACACAGCGATAATAGCTTAAAATAATTGCAAAGTAGTTGTAACATTTTAAATCATGCCTTTCGCGCCTTTTGTCAATACATGTCCACATTTATGCTTTGCTTTATTGCAGGTGCATATTACGTACAACACACACACGCGCACACACAACACACACGCACACACCACACACACAACACACTCACACACACACACTCACACACACACACACACACACACACACACACACTCTCCTCTCTCTCTCTCTCTCTCTCTCTCTCTCTCTCTCTCTCACACACACACACACACACACACACACACACACACACATACACACAACTTACATACAAACGCTAACGTCCGTACAAACACAACAAACGCACGTAAAACCTCCAAGGACGAGAAAATAAACCAAACAGATAACTGCAACAATCATGGGCAAGTTTATACGTTCGTTTTCCAAACGAACTCATTATCCTTAACACATGTCCCCTCCCCACACCCCATACACTTACACTCAATGCTACATTTAAATTGAATTTCAGTGCAGACAACCTTGGATTTAAAGCATGCACACAGAAAAAAGGGATAATTATTTATTATTGTCCATAACAGGTGTCTTGCTAGGTTTCATCAACTTCCAGGTGAGATTTCATTTCTGGCGAAAACTGGGTTAGAGAAGGCAGTGAGTTCCCAGCAGTGGGCGTGTATAACAAAGAAGGCCATCGCGTATTATAATGGTTCAATTTGATTATTATTATCATTATCATTTCTTGTGCGTTGTTTGTGTTTCGGGTTGTTTTTCTTACCTTGACTATTGAAGTTGTAATTGTTAGTTTGATTATCATTTCTTGCATATGTGGTTTTTATCATTTCCCTTCATTTGTCTTTTTTCCCTTTATATATATATATATAGATATATATATATATATATATATATATATATTATATATATATATATATATATATATATTATATATATATATATATATATTGTTGTGTGTTGGTGTGGGGTTTTTTGGGGGGTTGTTTCATAGATATGGCTTACTTTGAAATAAAGATATAGTGCAGCTCGTGCGTGTATTTGTGTGTGTCTGTCTGTGTCTGTATCTGTGTCTGTATCTGTGTGTGTGTCTGCGTCTGTATCTGTGTGTGTGTCTGTATCTTTGTGTGTGTCTGTGTCTGTATCTGTGTGTCTGTCTGTGTCTGTATCTCTGTGTGTCTATGTCTGTGTCTGTATCTTTCTGTCTTGTCTGCCAGTCTTTGTCTCTGTCTCTTTATGTTATATCCAGTCTTTGTGGGCATGCGGTTTTGTAATTGTTTTCACCCGTTCCCACCGGCACAAATGGCCTACTCTTCCGAAAGGCGGAAAAGATTTTAACGTGCGCGCGAGATAAAACTGAAATATACAGATACATACCTACAAAACGTATTAAGACAAAATGATAGGGGGGGGGGGAATAATATCATTCCCAAGAATCCCACCTTATGCCCTGGCTAAAAGTCTTGATGCTACAGTTATCTCAGCTAAGCCCCCGTGCATGATGTGTTGCTTCAGCTCCAGAGTCTAATGATGTCTGTTCTGGGAAGGTTTCCCCCAGGCTGCACGGAGACTTAGACGGCATTTTGTGGATAGCATCACCTCACACACACACACACACACACGCACACACTTCGCTTCCCTCTCTCTCTCTCTCTCTCTCTCTCTCTCTCTCTCTCTCTCTCTCTCTCTCTTTCTCTCTCCCACTCTCTCTCTCTCTCTTTCTCTCTTTCTCTCTCTCTCTCTGTCTCTCTCTCTCTCTCTCTCTCTCTCTCTCTCTCTCTCTCTCTTTCTCTCTCCCAATCTTTCTCTCTCTCCCTCTCTCTCTCTCTCTTCTCTCTCTCTCTCTCTCTCTCTCTCTCTCTCTCTCTCTCTCTTTCTCTCTACCTCTCTCTCTCTCACCTTCCATTCTTGTGTGGCCCAGCCAAAAGCTTTTTTTTGTCCGATAATGATGTAAGCAAACGTGTCAATGTCTACATTCAAATAACGTTAAGCTTTAAAATGTTAACGACAATCTTCAGCCTTGACAAGCTTTTTAACATAACAACCTGCACTTTCCTTCCGAAAAAAATTCTTTAAAATCCTTCTACATCCATAAACAAGGTTTGACCATTACAAGTAATCTCCATCAAAGGAGGACAAATATTCTCTGAAGTCGGAGTATGGCTGTCTATATTCCAGCGCGGTACTTCAAAAAGAGTTCTCTACACGCGAACTTCTCTGTCAGTGGGTACTTATGGTCTTACAGTGATTTCCAGGTGGTGAGTGAGACAGAGTGCATGATTAGTCTGGGTGACTGTTTCGGGTGTTACTGGTGAACAGAGGGGGGTGGGGACAGCCTAGCAGTTAGAGCGCTGCTATTGTTATCTGATGGCCCAGGATCAAGCCACCACGAAAACGCCTGTTTTTTTAGTGGATTTTACCCTGGAGTTAACATCAGTTCTGACTCCACTCCACAGAAAATCCTTCGGATAAGACTACAAACCAAGGCCCCGTGTGCGAACTTACGCAGACCATTTTACAAGCACGTTAAAAACCCGTTTCTCCTTTCGTAAGAATAGGCCATTTCGTGCCAGCCAGGAATGGACGGGTGTTTTTTCTCTCTTTAAAATGCATGTATACAGGTATCGTGTTGAGACACCATCCCCGCATCCAGAATGCAGCTACCTTCATGTTGAGCAAAAATGGTCGCAGACGCAAAATTCCACTACTGGTGAGCCCCGGAGCTCTAGCCGAGAAATGAAAAGAAAAAGAAAAAACAAAACACAAAAAGAAACCCGCTGGCACAAGATGTTATATTTGTGTTCCCACACAGAACCTGGGTTTATATTCTTATCCCAATGACAACAGGAAGAATACAGACAAAACCAACGTTAACTAAACCTGAAGGAAAAAATATCAAACAGACACTTCTGTGGAACTTCGAACTCTCACTCTTAATGACTCAAATCTTGAGTTCAATAGTATAACAAGGAAGCTGTTTTGCCTCCTATTTTTGTCATACAACAAATTAAAAATAGGTCACTTACAAAGCCTAAAAAATCCATAATTTTTTTTCATTTCATGCACCATGACCATAGAAATAATACCCAAACGCCCAAAACTATAAGTTTCTAAAAGCTTGTCATAAATAACAGATACAAGAATTCTGTTTTATAACCCCAAATTCTTTAGTTATACACAGAAAACCTTCACATCTACACACAGCAATTTCACACATTAAAAAGTAATACACGATTTTTGGCCTACCATGTCCAACCTTAACGTACACATCACTGTGTTAAGTATGTGAAATGTGGTCGATTGAATTCTACCGTCTAACACACTTGTCTTTTTAGTTTCCGTAATACCATCCTATAGAAAGCATACTGTTACTTTTACAGTCTTCGTCAGTCAGTGAGTTAGGGATTGCTTTCTAGCCACGGAACCACTTGTAAAGAGTATTAGACTAGTGAGAAGTCATGACTGATGCTTGTAATAGTTATATGTATGCTTGTTAGTTTATCAGTCTAGTTGTGTGTCTAACTTAAGCTGTTTGTTGGTTTATGTCTTCTAACTCTTTGGTTAGGTCTTCTTTGATGTTTTCTCTCAGTGACTGTATTATTTTGTTTGACTTGCCTGGTAGTCTGTCGGGTCTGTTTCGGTTTCTAGTGGGGTTTTTTGTGTCTACTCCACCGCCCCGCACGCAAGAATGCAACATGCATTCCCCCAAACACGCTGACTGGGGTGTACATCCACTCCACACATTTTTTGCTGTCAATCTGACAAATGAGAAAGTTTTGTTGTATTTGGGGGTTTTTTTTTCTGGTTTTTTTCCACACTTCATTTTCGAAAAATTAATTTTTATTTAGTTTTTAATCTGGTGAGGGTTTTTTTTTTTTGCCCGGGGAGTTCTGCGCCTTGGTGTGTGTGTGTGTGTGTGTTTTGTGTGTTGGTGTTGGTGTGGGTGGGTGTGGGGAAAGAGAGAGAAGAAAAGACTGTGTGTTGTATGTGGAGGGTGTTGTAAGTTGTTGTGTGTATTGTGTGAGTGTTGTGAAACTTGTGTGTTATTTTTGGCTTGTGGGGGGGGGGGTGTAGTTGTTTGTGATGCGCGTGGTGGAGTGCTTGGTGTTGTTTTTTGAGTGGGGTTTTTTGTTTGTGTGTTGTGGTGGTGTTTGGTGTTTGGTTGTGTGGGTGTGACGGTGCTGTGTTTTTGGGGGGGGGGGAATGTTAAATTTTTTATTTCTCCAAAAGTGAAGACCCCGTGCGTGCGTTTTTGTTTGTGTGTTTTTTGTGCGTGGGGGTGTTACTGTGTGCTGTGTTTGTGTAAGTGACGAGTTGTGCGGGGCGCGCGCCGTGTGTGGTGTTTGGGGTTTTTTTCCCCATGTAAAGAAAAATTCACGCTATTGGTTTCGCTATCCCCCTCGGGAATTTAAAATCTGTTTCAGACCCCCAAATATACCGGGGTTTTTTTTCCCCTTTTCCGTTTTATTTCTTCTCTCTCCTCTCCTCCTCTCCCCTCTCCTCCTTCTCTCTCTCCCCTCTCTTTCTCCCTCTCTCTTCTCTCTCTCTCTCTTTCGCTCTTTCTCTTTTTGTTTTTCTTTCCCATCAGGGCAAAAAATCAGGAGAAAAATGGGGTATTGCAAATGAAGACTGAGATCGGAGAAAAAAGACATAGAGAAAAACATTGGTGGGAGGGGTTCGGGACTCACACAATAAAGGAGAGAGGGGGGGGGGGGAAAAGGGAGGGAAAGGGAAAGAAAGGAAAGAAAGAAAAGTGGGGGAAGAACAAAAGGAAAGAGAAGAGAACAGAGAGGGAGAGGGTGAATCGTTGGGGACGCACATGGGGGGGGGGGGGGGGGGGGGGAAGGAAAGAGACAATGACAATGACAATGAAAAAATTTTTTCTTTCCAGGAAAAATGAAAAAGCACTCATGGTTTTTTTAATATCCTCCCCGCCCGTGGGGATACATTTTAAAAAGAAAAGAGAGAATCAAACCCCGAAATCGAAAGATTTTTTCAAAAAAAGGGCCAGGGCCCATACATAAGGGGGGTTGCCGAACTACTTAGTTTTCAGTGAGAAAAAAAAGGGGAAAAAAAAAAAAAACAAAATTTTTTAAATCCCACAACCACCACAACAAAGTTCGGTTAAAAAAAAAAATATGACTTCAAAACCAAGATATCTCTTATTCTAAAGGCTTTACACAAATAAAAGCGAGGCTGCGCTAAATCTCAGGGTGACTAGACGCCATGATAGACAAAACTAAATAAATTGGGCTGTCTACATATTTTTAGGGGAAATTTTTCTGCCTAACATCCTAAAATACTGAACACCGCACAAAAGTACTTCATCCCCCCTTGTTTACATAAGGGCATAGCACCTGAAGAGAGAGACCGACAGACAACAGACAGAGACAAAGAAGAAGAGAGAAGGTAAAAAAGGGCAAAAAAAACAAGAAAATTTTCTTTTTCATTACTTATTTCGTCCCAGATAGATAAACCCGTACAAAAAAAAAACCACTTTGGCTCTTTTCCCTGCACAAAAATCCAAACTCAGCAATTGTATATTTGTGCGTATCACCGTTTTTTTTGGTGATTTTTTTTTTTTTTTTGACTCCAGGGAGGGAAAAACCTCTCAAATTTGGGCCTCGGGGCGGCCGATCCTAAACCCCTCAATCACGAGCTCAACGCTCAAAACCACTGGGCTATTAAATTTACAACCACCACCACCACCCAAACCCGCCCCCAAACCCAAAAATAAACAACACAAAAGTTTAAAAACAAAATAGGAACATAAACCCCCGACCTTAATTACCACACAACACACACAGACACACACTGCCACCTCACATACCCCATACACACCACCCCAATACCAACCCACCCCACCCCCACCCACCATTAATTTTTCAACCAACACACCAAAACCCAAACCCAACCAAAACACACACACACCACCACACACACACACCCAAAACACCACACCACACACTCCACCACCACACTTAGAAAGGATAACTCGCGCCCCACGTAAATCCTGTTCCGCATTTCGTAAGAGTAGGCCATTGGTCCGGGAACAAGACAATTTAAAAAACTCATACACACGGATTTGGATGTAAGAAAGCACATAAGTGCTTATTCGTTATCCCCGATATAAAAATTGGGTTTTTTTTTTTTTTTAAAGGACAGACATACAGAACAGACAGATAGACAGAGAGAGCAAAGTCAGAGAAGACAAAACAGACAGGAATCAGGACCATGGTAAGGGACAGACAGACAGACAGCAGAATCAAACAGGGATGGGGGGATTTTGGGAAGAAAATAAAATTCCGGGCCCCAGTGAAATTCCTCCAGGAATCAACACCGCAGAGCTGCTTTGCAACATCGCAAGGGCGCTTTGCACACTGGCACCGCACTGTACTGGCGCTACACTCCCTTTACCACCGGTGGGTCTGAGTTCCCTTGCCTTACTTTACTCCTTTTCCTGTCTGTCTCTCTGTGTCCTATCTGTCTGCCGGTTTGTCTGACTACTACTACTGATCCTCTATCCACCTTTCTATTTATCTTTTTTATCATATAAAAATAAATTATAAAATTTGGGAAAAACACACGCACAGAGACCCACACAAACACACAACAACACTACACATATTATATATATATTATATATATATACGGAGAGGGGAGAGAGAGGTTTATATATAATATATATATATATATATAATATATAATATGTGTTATATTACAAAATAATCATATATATATATATATATATATATATATTGTATCGTGTCGTGTTATACATACCCCTCTCTACACACACACACACACACACACACACACCACACACACCACACACACAACACACACACACAGAGTACGCTGTTCTAAAAGTCAAGATTTAAGTTACACACACACTCACACTCACAAATAGCACCTAAAACCAAAAGAGAGTTGAGAAGGATAAAAGACAAAACAGGCAGACAGACAGAGAGAACAGGGGAAAGAAATGGCATAAGAAAAGAAAGAGAGAGGGGGGAAAGAGAAGAGAGAGAGAGAGAGAGAGAGAGAGAGAGAAGAGAAAAGGGAAAAGAGAGAGAAAAGAGAGAGAATGAGACAGACAAAAATAAGATAGACCGACAGACAGGCAAAGACCTACGACAGATTAAGAGAAGACAGACAACATAAGCACATAAGAAACAGAGAAAACAGTGGAGGGGGGAGGACGGGGCGATTAATCAAAATTTAAGACAGAAACCCTGCAAGTCTTTCAGGTTGAAATCTGGAACTGTTCTATTACACAAATGAGGTCGACAGGCAAACAACAACAACACACACAACACACACACACCACACAAACACAAAACTACACACAAACTTTGTACAGATAGAGTCTCTTCTCTCACACACACACAACACACACACACCCCAACACACACACACACCCAACAACACAAAACATACCAAAACCACACACACCACAACCAACACACACCAACACACACACACTCACACACACAAACATGTACAGGCTATAAGTCTCTCACACTCCACACACACACACACCAAAAACACACACCAACACACAACACAACCAACACACACACACATACATAACACAACACACCAAAAAACACACACCAATACAACACCATCAACACACAAACCAACAATACACAAAACCAACACACACACACACACACCAACCAATACACCACACCAATACACACACATACAACACACACACATTCACACACACCAAACACACAAACCAACACACACACACCAACACCACACCACCAACACACACCAACACCACACACAACCCCAAAACACACAACACAACACACACACCACACACAAACCCACAAAACACACACACACACACACACACCAACACACCATAAACACACACCCCAAACATAGTGAGTAATTTGTTTGCCTGACGTATTTAAGGGTTTCTTTTTAATCTTAAAACATTTTATTAAATTGGTGTGAACGTGAGCGCGCACCGCCTCAGTTGCATGAGTATGTGTGTGCGGTAATTAAATAATTGGTAATTGTATTTTCAAGTATTTCCTTATCAATTCTTTCCTCTTTTTTTTTACGGGTTAATTAATGGGTAAAATGATGCAAAATTTTGGGTCTTATAAATCATTACCAATTGTTTAGATGGCTGATGAAAAAAAAAATGCTTCTTATTCAATTACCATCGGAAATAAAATTTTGACTGACTGCGGGGGGGGTGACACAAAAACCAACACACACACAAAAACACAAAACCAACACAACCAAAAACCCCACAAACACAACAAACACCCCAATTTCCACACACACCAACAAACACCACACAACAACACACACACAAAACCACACACCCCAATACACCACAAACACACACACACACACACTCAACACACACACCACACACCAACCACACCCCAACAACCCCAAAACACACACACAACACCAATACACCAAAACACACACACACACACACACACACAACACCACACCTAAACCACACACCAACACACACACAACCAACAAAACACCCCACCAACACACACCAACACACACACACCACACACACACTCTCAAACACATAACCACACCAACAACACACAAAACACACAACCAACACACAACACAACACAACACACACACACACCACACAACACACACACACACACAACACACAACACAACACACACACACTACATGTGCAGTTTAGGGATGACGATTGTTTCACTCACACTGTGGAGGGAAAGAAAACATGCTTTTTGGGCCAACGCATCGTATCACACTAAGGAAAAAAGTAAAGGAGCCCCATAACCTAAAGGTCGTGGGGGAGCGAGGCGTCGGGAACTCGCTTTCTGGGGCAGCAATTGAGGGGCTCCAATCTCCTCCCTCGCTGCTTTATCCTGACCCTAAAGAGGCAGTACCCATACAGCTGGTGAACTGGGGAACTGTACTGAAGCCAAAGCGCCAAAGGTCACCCATAACCAACGGGTAGCCACGCTCGACCTGCTAACTTGCTGGGGAAAGCAGTCTCCACACGAGCTACCCGCCCTTATCAACACACTGGATCATATTGCCAATCACTGTCCTAAAACTACGGGCCACCCGCAGTACATTATTTTTATCATAGCCAACACAGCCCTCCACATACATAACAGTAAGATGGGGGAAGGGGGGAAAGGAGATCCAGTAGCGGTGTTTCTGTTGTTGTGGGTGTTTTTTTTGGGGGGTTGGGTTTTTTTCTAAAATCCTTTTACTATTCATGAATAACACACCCAACCCCCACCAATAATCTTTCTCCTCTCCTCTCCTCTCTCTCGTCTCTCTCACCCTCCTCCCTCTCCTCTCCCCTCTCTCTTTCTCTCTCTCTCCCCACTCCTCCTCTCCTCTATCCTCTCTCCTCACTCCTCTCCATTGAATATATAATAATAACAAACCCCAATAATAAAATAATAGATAGATAGAAAGAGAATAAATTGAAATAGATAGAATAAAGATAGAAATAGATAGATAATAGATAAAAAAAATACGTTAATATAACCACTAAAAAAATCAACGAACAAAATCTAATCCAAAATACTTAGATCCAAACAAAATAATAATACCCATTCAATCAAACTCCAAACTAATAATAATAAAGAATAATTCGTTAACTTTTAAAAACCCTTTTACCAAAAATTAATAATAATAAATATTAAAACGGACGAAAGTAGTTGCTAAAAATTCCACATAATGAACTGAAAAATATCCAACCCAATTTCCTTTTAGGGAAACAAAGACAAAATTAAAACAACACCCAAAAACCCAACCAGAAACAACCTCACCAATCAACCCAAAAAACCCCCAACACGCACACACACACAACTACCATTTTTCACCACCACCAAACTACCACCACCCCCACTTAACAATCATCAATCAAAGAAACCCACAATCACCCAACCAGGTCAAACACCACCCATACAAAACAAAAAAAAAACAACAAAGCAACAAAAAGACAAAAACAACAACAACAAAGAAATTCAAACCATTTTACGACACGCTGCTAAGCCACATCAAACAACTGACAAGGGAACAAAAAACAATTTAAACATACCACCAACTATGAAACCCAAATAAAATCACATATAAAAACAAACAATATACACACATAAGAAAACATAAAACAGAGAATACAAGGGAGAGACGGGAGACAGAAAGAGCCAGAGAGAGAAGAAAGGGGAAAAGGGGAAGAGAAGAAAAAAGAAAAGAAAGGGGAAGAAAAGGAATAACGTTCAGCAAACAGGTAATACCCTTAGGGTTCATTCACCCAGCCACTACCAAATTCCAGACTAACACCCAACCATAAAGAGTCCAATATGGGTTACTGGTTTTCTGGGCCCACAGGGGGGGGTTGGACAGGGGTGGGGGGAGGGGGGGAAAGGGGATTTTTGGATAAAATTAAAAAGGGGTACCCAGGGAATAAGGATAGAGGAAAAAAGGGGAGAGAGGAGAGGGAGAGAGGACCAGAGAGACAGAGGGGGGAGAGAAAAAAAAGGGGGAGGAAACAACAAAGAGAAAAAGAGTGAAAACAAGATAATGTGGTTTTTGTGTTGTCAGTTTATATGTAGTGAAGGCATGGAAACTTAGTCCATTACTGAAATCAAGGTTTAGGCAAAAGTTAGACAACAAAAATTTACTTCAGCAAACAAGAGAAAAACAAAAAAAAGAAAGAAACAACCCAAAAAAAAAAAAAGAAGAAAAAAAAAAAAAAAAAAAAGGAAAAAATAAAAGAAAATCCAAGGACACAACAAAATAAAACCAGATAACTCTAATCAAAAATTTAAATGCGCAATTTTCAAAAGAACTTATTCCCTAAAAACACTTTAAAAAAAAAAGACAAAAACACCAGGGGCAAAAAAAACAAAAAATGAACCAACCGAATTGGGAAAGCAACACAAAGAAAAGAAGAAAAACAGAGATATTTATACAGTCAATAATTGGCGCTCAGTTTTCATCAAACTCCAGTTTTTATCATTTCTGGCAGAACTGGGTAACTCTTGCATCACCAAAGCATATCCAAAAAACCCTTAAAACAAAAAAACGCTTTTATTTGAAAAAATTTTTTTGGAGGAAAATTTTTGGAAAAACGTCGCTTTTGCAAAGGTTTTTCCGGCAACACTTCAAAGTCACAAACCCAGATTAACAATCAAAACTTTGGGCAGCTTTTTCAGAAAACCCCGAATTTCCTGGATAGGGTTTTAAATTAATAAAGACACTAAATGTCCTTCCTTAGTCGCTTTAATCAACCAAACCGTTGAAGACTGAACCCCCCCGGGGGGGGAAGAAGAAACGAAAAAAAACCCCATCAAATTGGTTGTTTAAGAATTGAGCATTTGAACATGGGCACTAAGAAACTTGGACATTTACAAACCGCATTTATTTTAGAAACACTGAAGTATAGTTTTTTGCTGAATTTGCCCGGTCACGCACCGGCGACAGAATCCAAATCAACACAATACCACAAACAACACCTCACAACATAACGCACGCACAAAAATTGGTAACAACACAAACACAAAAACACCACAACAAAACGCCAACAAAACAAAAAACAAGAACAGGAGACGGGGGATTAGAAAGGAAATCATTTAACCACACCAAACATCAAAAGGCAATTTACTTTTGGACACATTAATTTCAAGGAGATTTCAAGTTTATATTCAATGTATTTGCAATTCCCCGGCAGAAATTGTTGGCACAAATTCACAAAACCCCAAACTCATTCCAAACATAACAACACACACAAATAACAGTAAACTAAAAAATTCCCACAACAAAATAAATCAAACGAAATTTAAATTTCTTTGGTTTTTGTTTGTTTTAAAATTTTGATATTTTACACAACAAATAAAAGCTAAAATCTTGCATAAGTAACATTTTAATAAAAGGTAGCGCATTGTCAATAAAATGCCCAATTTTAATCTTTTGCTTATTTGCATGCATTTCTAAAAACCAAGCACTTACCAAAAACCAGCACACAAAAAACCACACAAACTTAACAAATCAACACTTTCAACAAAATTTTAAAAACAACCAACTTCTTTTTCTCTCTTTTTTTCTTTTTTTGTTCTCTTTCCCCAAAGACAATAAATCAACACAACAATACACATCAATAAAACTTAATAAAAACGCTAACGTGAAACAAAAAATAAAGCCAAAAAACCTCCAAAACAATAACCAAAAGTACTGCAAAATATGGGCAGTTTATTCGTTATTATCCAAACGAACTCATTATCCTAACACATGCCCCCCCCAACAACACTCCAACACAACATCACATTTAATTTAATTTTTTCTCGACAACCTGTTTAAAAAATCACACAAAAAAAATAAATTTAATACCCAAACATTTTTCGAAAATTTAAACAACTCCAAAAACCATTCCGGCGAAAACTGGAAAGAAGGCATATTTCCCCAGCAATTTTCGGTTCAAAGAACCCATCCTATTAAATGGTTCAATTATTATTTTAACATTATCTTACTTTTTTTGTTTGGGGTTTTTCCCAAAACCCTTGACTATTAAGTTGTAAATGTAGATTTATTATATTTTTCTAGGGTTTTTTCATTTCCCTTCATTGTTTTTTTTTCCTTTTTTAAAAGATATTAGATTATATATAATAATAAATTATTAATATATTTAAATTTTAATATAATATTATCATTTTTGGGTTGTGTTGGGTTTTTGGGGTTTTTCCAAAATGGCTTATTTGAAAAAGATATATAAAACTCTGCATAATGTGTTCTTCTTTCTTCATCTTGTCTTTCTGTTTTTCTCTCTACTTTTTTCTTATCATTTGATTGTGTCTGTTTTATCTGGTGTGTGTTGTTATTCTGGTTCAATGTCTGAATTCTTCTTTTGTTATCTGCCCGTACTTGTCTCTGTCTCTTTATTTTTTAAAATCCAGTTTTGTCATGCGGTTGTAATTTGTTTCACCCGTTACGCAATGGCCAACTGGTTTTCGGCGGGATTTTAGTGCTGCGCGGATACTTTGAAAATAGTTCCATCTACCTTTAACAAAATATAAGGTGGGGGGGGGGAATAATATATTCATCCCCTTGCCCTGGCAAAACGATGCTACTTTACTCGCAAAAGGGCCCCGTAATGAGTTTGTTTTCGCCAGAGTTATATTCTGTTTGAATTTTCCTAAAACGAATTAAAGACATTTGTGGATAGATATCACCCAAACCACCACCGCACAACTTGCTTCTTATCTCTCCCTCCTCTCTGATTTCTTCACTCTCCCCTTTCTTCTTTTTCCTCCCACCTCTCGTCTTTTTTTTCTCACCTCATTTCTCTCTCATCTCTCGTCTTTTCCTCCCCACTCTCTCTCCTCCTCTCTCTCTCTCTCTCTCTTTCCTCTCTCCAATCTTTTCCCCCTCTCTCTCCTCTCTCTCTCCCTCTCTTTTCTCTTCCTCTCTAAAATCTCCCCTCTCTCTCTCTTTCTCTCTACCTCTCTCCCCTCTCACCTCCATTCTTGTGTGGCCCAGCCAAAACTTTTTTGTCCGAAAATGATTAAGCAAAATGTCAATGTCTACATTCAAATAACGTTAGCTTTAAAATGTTAAGCAATTTCAGCCTGACAAGCTTTTAACATAACAACCTGCATTTTCCCTTTCCGAAAAAATTCATTTAAAACCCTCTACATCCATAAACAAGGTTTGACCAAACACAGAATCTCCATCAAAGAGAAAAATTCCTCTGAATCAGTATGGCTGTCCTATATTCCAGCGCGTACTTCAAAAAGTTCCCTCTACACGCGAACTTCCTCTTTTTATGGTACTTATGTTTTTACATGATTTCCGGTGGATGAGACAAGTCATGTTAGCCCTGGGTGACGTTTCGGTTTTACTGTAACAGGGGGGGTGGGACACCCTACAGTTAGAGGCTGCTATTGTTACTGATGGCCAAGGACCCAACCACCACGAAAACGCCTTTTTTTTTAAAGTATTTACCCGGAGTTAACATCATTTCTGCACCCATCCAAGAAAATCCTTCGGATAAGCTACAAACCAAGGCCCCGTGTCGAACTTACGCAACCTTTTCAATCACGTTAAAAACCCTTTTCTCTTTCGTAAGAAATGCCTTTCGTGCCAGCCGGGATGGAGGGGTGTTTTTTTTTCTTTAAAAGCAGAACAGTATCGTTGTTGAGACACCATCCCGCTCCAGAATGCAGCTAACCTTATGTTGAGCAAAATGCGCAAAACCAAAAAATTTCCACTACGGGTGAGCCCCGACCTAGCCAAAAAGGGAAAAGAAAAAAAAAAAACAAAAAAACAAAAAAAACCCTGCACGAGTAAATTGGTTCCCCACAGAACCTGGGTTATATTCTTACCCAAGCCAACAGGAAGAATACAGAAAAAACCCAAACGTAACAAACCTGAAGGAAAAATATCAAACAGACACTTCTGTGGATCAAATTCACCTTAATGACTCAAATTTGATTCAATAGTTAAAAAGGGAAGCTTGTTTCCTCCAATTATTTTCATAAAAAAAATTAAAAATAGTCACTTACAAAGCCTAAAAATCCAAATTTTTTTTTTCATCATGCACCATGACCATAGAAATAATACCCAAACGCCCAAAACTATAAGTTTCTAAAGCTTGCATAAATGTAAACGATACAAGAATTCTGTTTTAAACCCCAAATTCTTTAGTTATACACAAAAACCTTCACACTAAACCCCACAATTTCACACATTAAAAGTAATACACGATTTTTGGCCTACATGTCAACCCTTTAAAACGTACACATCATGTGTTAAGTAGTGAAAATGGTCGATGAATTCTACGTCTAACACACTTTTTTTTAGTTTCCGTAATACCATCCTATAAAAACAATACTGTTATTTACAGTCAATCGCCCAGTCAGTGATTTAGGATTGCTTTCTACCCACGGAACCACTTGTAAAAGTATTAGACTATGAGAGTCATACTGATGCTTGTAAAGTTATAATGTATCTTGTTAGTTTTATCAGTCTATGTGTGTCTAATTAAGCTTGTTGTTGGTTTAGTCTCAAAACCTTTTGGGGTTTAGGTCTTCTTGATGTTTTCTCAGTGACTGTATTATTTTGTTTGACTTGCCTGGTATCTGTCGGTCTGTTTGGGTTTCTAGTGGGGTTTCTTTTTTTCTTTCTCTCTTGGTCAGTTTTGTTTGCTTGTTTGCATTTTTTGTCTCGGCGATGTTCGGCCTGTTTTCAATTACTCTCCAGTCGTTTTCTCTCTCTTTTTTTCCCTTGTAGATTATTTTTTTCCTCCAATTTTTCCCCTTTCTCTACTCTATTTCTTTCCTTTCTTTATCCTTATTGCTTTTTGGTTTTTTGAAATCTTTGTCTACCGATTTTTAAACTTTAAAGTCACTCTCAGGGTTGAAGCTAACCTAACCCCCCCACACCACCTTATTCTGTCTATAAGGCGGGGAGCTGACACCCACCACTGATAAAAGACAAGATTTAAGGACGGGCCCTGTAACTGTCAGAGGCTAACCCCCCACCTTTTTCTTGTCTACTGTTTTTCATATTCCAACTGCCCCACCTCCCCCCCCCCCCCCCCCCTGAAGCACTGTTGCCCTGAGGGTGTAAGGCACAGCCGTGCAAGAGTTCAAGCACGTGTCGGGAGGGGATAGTTTTGTTGGTAGTGACACATGCCGCCAGGCCCTCAGGGTCACACTCCAGCTTCAAATTTTGGGCCACCCCTTTGAAATTTTCCCTATATCATTTTGCATTATACCGCCATTTACCCATGCTCATTAAAAAAAAAAAATAAAAACAACAAAAACATTGTGAAAACCATTTTTGAATCTTAAACTTCGGAGATTTTGAAGAAAAAGGGATAGGTCTGTTTTTGTTGTTTTTTTTAACAGTTTGAATAAAATTCTGTATTGGTTTATAAAATACTGTACTTCTTTGTCGTCTGCTGGTCTTCTCAGCACCCGAATACATACTCGGAGTCACCAGCCTACATGAAAAAAAAGACATAAACTTACGAAAGCAAGCAACAAAACAAAATTGGTCATTACCGTTTCTAAATTTATACCTTTCGCTTCTAGGTCATTCGAAATAGTAACAGACCATTTGACTGAAATCTTTCAGAACGGGAGATTGTACTCCGCTGTAAGGAAAAAAAAAAAGCAACTTGCAACAGAAGTTGGATTTTCTTGATCTCCATCAAAATATACGACCCCGCACACATAGTCGAAGTCAAACGAAGGCAATTTGTCCGTAAACTTTCATAGACACGGTTTCTTCGCTTGTTCCTACTAACGAAGTCTCTTAGGCTTTACTGTCCGCTATAGTGGCCTTCTAGACTGTGCTGTGCTGTGTGGTTTTTTTGACAGAAGCTGCACGTGCAACGACACAAATAGAAGATGCCAGTCCGTTTCGATGTCAATTAAAAGCACAGATTTTTGTTTTCCAAGTCTTCGAATAGTTAGTTTTTGAGGATAGTTTTTGGTTGAGAGTGAAAAAGGGCACCGTTTCCTTTCCTTCTCTGTTGTTTTAGGGTTTGTGGGGGGGGGGGCAGGTGTATATTTTTTCCCCCTTTCTTGTCTGTTTTTTTTCCTTAACCCAAAATGCAATCCTTATTTTAACCCAAACAATCATTTTTCCTGTTGAACAACAATGTTTCGGTTTTTATTTTCTTAAAAAATTTTTTGTAAGTTTTTATCTCTTGTTTTTATTTTTTTCCAATCTGATTAGTTTGTTCCAGTCTGTTGTATGCGGGGTTGTTGTCTTGTAGTGGTTTTCTTGCTTGATGGTGTTTGTTGCCGCCCGTTTTTGTACTGTTCGTCTGCATCATTGCTTGGAAAACTCCTGCCGGTTTTTCTTTCCCCCGAAAGCAACTTTGAATGTTCCATCTTCTTCATTTTAAAAGAATAGTGCAACCTTGGTGTAGAGGAATTTCCCAAAAACCCGATTTTTAGGCAATGGTTGTTAGCTAATCTTTTTCTTATCCCCTTTTCTTATTGCAAAATTTTTACCTAAACCCAAGCAATTTTGTGTTCGGATAACAATTTTGGAATTTGAAAGAGGGGAGTCGCCCCGCTTCTCTTGAACCATTAGTTTTTTCTTGACACCCGGGGAAAAAATAATTTTTTCTTAATCCCCCAGCAGCAAAAAATGAAAACAAAAACTGAATCTTTATTTAAACCGCCCTTGATTTTATTTATTTTTATGCCCCGTTGCTGCGGAAAACAAAAACTCTGCTTTTTCTTTTATTAAATTGTTTTCATCCCTTCGATTTTGGGGAAGACTATTTCCAAAGTTTAAAATTTTTTTAAAGGCTGGTGGTAGTATGGTATTGTTCCCCTTTAGTTTTTCAATGACTGGGAGACCTTTCCCAACTATGGAGAAAATTGATGAGGTAAATTCCCCCGGGGGCTAAAAATTTGGGGCTAAGTACTCAACAATTTTGATTTAAATACCTTCGTCGTGTAAATTTTTTCTTATTGTTTTTTTGTTTTTATAGTTTTGTATTTGTTCTTTATTTTTTTCTTTTCTTCGTTTTGTTGCCCCTTTTTCCCCCAATTCCACACTCAATTTTTTCTCTTTTTTTGTTTTTTTTTGTTTCCTTTTAAATCCAAAAACCAACCCATTTTCCACATTTGTCCCAAAAAAAGTCATTCCCTTTTTCAAATTCCCCGAAAAGCCGAACCCCACCTTAAAGGGCCCCAGTAAAAGGGGATTTATAAAAAAATTTGCAAAAAAACAATCCCTAGGAACACGCCGTCTTAATCCAAATCCCATTTGGGTTGCCAGTTGACCCCAAAGAAAAAACTGGCTTTAGATTTCTTTCAAAAGGGCACTTTCCAGGGTCCCAATTATGCCCCCCAGTTCCCTTAGACTGCAAATGGGGGGTAACACCAAAATAAAAAAGGGGAAAAAAGGTTGATGTCAGGGGGGACATTTAAAAAACGAAAAAACAGGGGTTTCATAAATGCTTCACTTCAAGAAAAAGTGGTGTTGAAACAACCCAAAAAAATGTGAAAGAGGAGGCTTGCAAGACCCAAAAAAAGGAGGAAGGTGAGAGAGATTTGGAAATTTTACGAGAAGTGAGAGAAAACAGGGGAAAGTAGAACAAAACAGAATTACACGAGAAACGGGATGAAAACAAAAAGGGAGAATGTCAGAACCAAATTAAAAGGGCAAAATTTTAAAAGAAACAGAGAAACGAAGGAAGACCCAGAAACCAAAAACAGGAAAAATTTTAAAAAAAGAAAGAGGGGGTACTTTTCGGCCCCCGCCGCTGCCAAAAACCCCCCACCCCAAACACAACCACCACCAAAAAACAACACCACAAAAAAACAAAAGGAAAAAGGGGACGAGCAAAGCTGAAAGAGGCGAAAGGCAGACCAAGGACAAGAAAAAAGAAAAGGGGGAGAAAAAAAAAAATTTTAACTGGAAACAAAAAAAACCGCAAAATTGTAATCAAAAATATAAGAAGACAACCAAAAGAGACAGAAAAACAAGGGCAAGAGAAAGAGACAGAAAAAAAAAAACATTAGTTTTTTAAGAACATCCACACAAAGGCCTTTAAAACAACCCCACACATGAAACACACACAAAAAAATACATAACAACATCTACACCCCTTACAAAACCACCCAAAACCCTTCCCAACCCCCCTACAAAAAAAAAAACCCCCACCCTCCCACACAAAAGACATTAACAAAACAACTAAACAAAAAAAATCCAAACCCACCCGCACCACCCCCCCCCACCCCCCCCCAAAAAAAAACCCCCCCCGCAAAAAACACGGGTTAAAAAAACACAACACATACTAAAAACCCACCCCCCTCCCCCCCTCACCCCCCCCAAACCCCCCCCCCCCCCCCACAACACACACACAACCCCCCCCCCCCCACACACACATAACTATCACGGAACGCTGACATGTTTGAAACGTGACATAACTCTGACAGATCTTGGCTGTGTGGGCTCCCTTGTTTGACACACTGTCATAGATAGACAGGTTAAGTAAAAACTCTCAGTTATCTGACATTCCTAGCACCACCACCACCACCAACAAAAACATATGGTAACCTAATGATAGATACTCTGATCTACAGTGTCACACAGTCAGAGTTTAGAACACATGATATTTTTTAAAATCTTTATCTATACCCACGTGGGTTGGTTTTTTTGCGAAGAGGAGGGGGAGTGAAATGATAAAAGTATGAAAATAATGGGTGTATGTGTGTGTAGTGTGTGTATGTGTGGGGGGGGGGGGGGGGGTGTTGGGGGGGATAAGAGAAGTAAGGGGAAAAAAGTGGGGAGGGGGTAAGAGTAGTGTGGACATAATGGGGCAATGTGTGTTTTTTTTTTCTAAGCCCCCTGTTGTTTTTAAGATTTTTTGTTAGTGACGATGAGTGGGTGTTTTTTCTTAACTGATTGTGTGTGTTGTGTGTGTGTGTGTGTGTGTTGTGTGTGGTGTGTTTGTGTGTGTGTGTGTGTTGTGTGTGTTGCGGAGTAATGCTTAATTTTAGTGCAGATCAAATGAAGATTTGTTGTGTCATTGTGAATCATCATCATCATTATCATCATTATTAGTAATAGTTGTAGCAGAGGTAGTAGTAGTAGTAGTAGTAGTAGTAGTAGTAGTAGTAGTAGTAGTATAGCTGTTGATGTTACAAAAATCATTACTTTTATGTTACTTTTGTTATTATTATCATTATTATTATCATCATCATCAATCATATATCATATCTTCATCATCATAATCATTATTTTCATTATTAGTACTATTATTATTATCATCATTGTGGCAGTTGTTATCAACAAAATTACCATCATCAGTATCATTACATTATTATTATTATTATTATTATTATTATTATTATTATTATCTTCGAGCTGTGTGTGTGTGTCTGTATGTGTGCAGGCATATGAACGCTCATGCGTGCATGCGTCGCGCGCGTGTGTCTATCTCTGCCTATCTGCCTGTCTGCACTTTGTCAGTATGTACGCACATTTGCATGATACTACCAGTGCTACATTTAGAACCAAAACAATGACTCACCCTCATCCTTCAATTCCTTTCCTTTAAAAGAATCTTTTCTGTAAACAAAATCATGCATAATGATTATTCGTCTTTCAGTCTGACGGCGTGTACGTGTCCGTTTCTTTCGAATGAGGTCAGAAAATGAAACGGGGGTAGCTATCCACCCGCTAAAAGACAGGGGAGGAGGAAGAGGCAGGGGGAGAAGGGAGAGAAGGGAAAAAGGAGGAGATGGAAAAAGGAGAGGAGGAGGAAGAGAAGAGAGGAGAGAAGGAAAGGGGAAGGAAGAGAAGGAAGGAGGAGGAGGGAAAAAGGAAAGAGGAAGAGAAGGAAGAAGGAGAGAGGAGGAAGGAGGAGAAGAGAAGAGAGGAAGGAGAGAGGATGGAGGGGGAAGAAAGGGAAAGGAGAAGTGGAGGAGGAGAGGTGTTAGGGAGGGAGAAGGAGGGGGAGGGTTAAGGAGGGTGAAGGATGGAAAAGGAGGAGGGTACAATACCATCACTTGCTGGCAGGATTTTTCTCTTAAAACAGAAGCTGGGGCCCTGTGTTTCGTTTCCAATTAGTGAAATCTCGCTGCCGATCTGTTCTTTCTTGAAGGTAATCCCCTTCATCCTTTGGGGGGGGTTTTTTTTGGGGTGGTGGGGGGCGCGTTGGGGATTCCCCCCCCCCCCCCCCTTTTCATTCTTTTTCTATCTGTGTGTTTGTGTGGGTGGGGGGGTGCGTGTGGTGTGTGTGTGTGTGTGTGTGTGTGTGTGTGTTGTGTGTGTGTGTGTGTGTGTGTGTGTGTGAGTGTGTGTGTGTGTGTGTGCTAGTGTGTGTGTGTGTGTGTGTGAGGGGTTGTGTGTGTGCTAGTGTGTTGTTTCTGTTCTGTGTGTGTGTGTGCGCCTATTTACTCTCTCGTCTCTCTTTTCTCTGTGTCTGTCCTCTCTCTCTGTTCTTACCCCTCCCCCTTCCCCCCCCGTCTCTCCTCTCTCTCTTCTCTTCTCCTCTCCTCTCTCTCTCTCTCTCCTCTCGCTCTTGTTCTAAACCGTTAAAAGATTGAAAGCTTTGATCTCTCTCTCCATCTGTCCCTAAGCCTCTAAAACTATTTTTACAACCCCCCCCCCCCCCCCTCCCTCCTTCCTCTCTCTTTCCCTCTCTCTTCTTCAAACCCCTTCTCCTCTCTCTTTATCTCCTCTATTCCTTTATTTCATTTTATCTTTTTCATAATTTATAATCTACAAATCCAAAAAACCAAAAAAAATATATAAAACTAAATTTAAACCTTGCCAAAGAAATAAAATAAACATAAAAAAAAAGAAAAATCATCATACACAAACAACAGTCAACAAATAAACCAAAAACAAACAACATCAACAATATAAGGGAAAAAAAAAGAAAAAATCACCCACAACAACACAAAAAAAACAACAGCAACAAATTCAATCAAACAGTTTTAAAAAAAAAAAAAAAAGAAAAGAAAAAAGAAAAAAACTAATAATAACAATAATATAATAACACAGACAACACAAGACAACTTAGACAGTAATAATAATATAATAATAAAATAATAATAAATAATAATAATAATATAATAGATAATATTTTTTAAAAACAACAAAAAACAACAACAACAAAAAAAAAACACCAAAAGAAGAAACCACCAACACATTATTTTTTTTAAAACACAAATCAAAATTAAATGGCAAAAACAACCAAAAATTTAATAAAAAACTTTTTTTTTAAATCAAAAAACAAACAACAAATAAAGAAAAAACAATCAAAATAAAAAAAAAAAACAAAAACAATAAAAAAAAAAACAACAAAAAACAACAAACATAAATCAAAAAGAAAGAGGAGACGAATAAACATAACCCTAAACCAACCAACAACAAAAAAATAATAAAAAAATAAAATTCCAATATTCACCAATCTTTCCCAAAACTCAAATGAACCTGGGGGTTTTTACCGAAATAATCAAAAGATATTTCTTTTCAATTCACCAATATACTCACTCTCTTTTTTTTCCCTTAATCTAATTCACTAAAATCTTTTGCTCCAATTTTTTATCGTATATTTTTTTTAAAATTAAAAATTTAATTTATGTTTTAGATTTTTATTCTGTATATCTTTAATTGTTTTTTTTTTTTTTTTTGTTTTTTTTTTTGACTCTTTTTAACTTTTAATTTTTTTTCAACAAATTTTATTATTATTTATTCTTTTATTCAGAATCTAACATTTTATATTTTTACATCCATCCCCTTTCATTTTAAATTTTTATAATTAATTTTAAAAATTGGGGGGGAAACATAACTCACAAAACACAAAACAAATAAAAAAAAAAACAACAACAACTACAAATAAAATAAGCCCAGAACATTCACATTACGAACAAAGAGAAACACAAACTAACAAAAAATAAATTTTCTTCACCTAAAATAAAAAAGCAAAAGTTTTTTAAAAACAAAACAAAAACAACAAAATAAAAACAAATAAAAACACACACAAAAAAAAAAAAAAACAATTGGGAAAAGTAAAAATAAATAATTATCACAAACCCCGCCACACATTTACCAATGGAGGAAACGCTCAAAGGTATCAAAAGTTTAAAAAAAATAAAAGGGAATAACCCCCCCCCCCCCCACCACACACAACCAACACAAGTCACACAACCCTTTTTTTGTGGGGGCTTTCGGTCGATCCTCGACGCAAAGAATTTCCCCAATTCTTTCCTACCACCCCCAAATCCTCACCTCCGCTGATGTGTGCACGCGTCAACCCCCCATGCCCGTAATGTGTAGTGTTGTCGTGCGCAGGGTGTGGATGTGTATGTGTGTTATTTTTTTTAACAGACATAATTTCTTACATACACATAAGTTTGCCCTAGTATGTGCCTGTACATTTTTTTTTTTAAACAAAATAAGTGTGTGTGGCCCTTTATGCTTTTTTTTGTTGTTTTTTTTAAAATTCCGGAAAAAAGAGCGTCTAATGTTGTGAAAAAAGTTATATTTAAAAAGAAATAACGTACAAAAATAAACGAACGCATCCATTCCGAACATTCGCATTAACAGAAACGCACTAAGGCATCGTGTTAGGGAAAAAAGCAAAAACAAAACGTACACATGAAGATGATTTAAAAAAAGAAAGAATGATTTTCCGAGGGGAAACCTTCAAATTTGCATACTGATATTTACAAACAAGGTTTTTTGCCTAATTAACAATGTTTTTATATTGACAACCCAAAAACTACTTTCCTTCCTTTTTTTTCTTTTAACTTCCTAATCTCAACGTTATAGATTATTGTGAAACTGTTCACAATTCAGTTTGAAATAATCAATTTAAATAAATTGAAATATGTTTGGAAGGAGTTTTGTTTCGTAAGAAAGGAATGAGTATGTTTTGTGGATTTTTTTGAATTTTTTAAAAATTTTTTGTTGTAAGTTTTTAGCTTTTAAAAATAAACAAAATTTTATACAGCAAAAATATAATATTATAATTTCTATTTTGTTGAATTCAAAACTTGGTTTTTATTTCTCGAAAATAACCCCAAATGAATATGAAAATGTAAATTTTTTCTTGTTTTAGTAATGTTAATGTGTTGATGTGAAATAGAGGTTGTGTGGTGCTACAAGTATGTAGAGGCAGCGGTTATTTTGAGGATTTAATAGAATGCCTTACGATAGATAAAATATGGGTGTTCTGGTTTTGGCGTCTTGTTGCTGCACTTACTAATCAGGGTATTACTTGTGCCAAAGAAAAGTTCAAAAGAAAAAATATTGTTTTGTTACTAAAGATTAAAACTAAATAGTTTTTTTTTGTGGTTCGTTTTATCTTTCTCATATTGAACACACCAAAGTCCCCTGACTTTAATAGATGTAAAAATAAACAAAACAATTGCAAAATCCTTTTCTTTTGCGCACAAATATAAAACGCGTCAAATATGTAAAACTGCTGACAAAGGGAAAGTTTTCACTTTTTTTTATCCGAAAAAAAATTAGAATATCCCTTTTGGCCCCACACACAGAGAGATACATACACACACCGAAGAATTCCTGGTCTGTATACTTATTTCACTCATCATTTCCCTTTTGACAACCTTCTTCTTGCGAAGTTTCATAGCAACTCTTGTATTAACTTAGGAAATGGGGTTGTGCGCGGCCGTTAAGCGGCTTGATATAAAAAAAATGCTTACATAAGCCCTGAGAATGTTCAGCCGCAAATAATGCCTTATGGAATGTTAAACAAACAGGAAAATGCTGGTGCTCGCCGCCGATGTTCGAATTGAGAAGTTTGGTGGAGACTTAAACCAGGCCCAATGTTGAAACGAATGTTAAAAAAATCAGCAACAACTAAATTGTTCCGCTTTTCGGAAAAAAGTAAACCCATGTTTGGGGAAACAGAGACAAAATTTTCAAAACTGCGTATCAGGGGACGATTAAAAAAGCAAAGAGTGCTTTTCCTTACCTATTAAACTAATAATAAATAATAAATACCAAGTCACCCTGCCCGTGCTTTCATGCCCACACAGCGCTTAAGCAGTCATTTCACTAAGACAGTTCACACCCTTCGTCAGATCTTTCTGATTTGTCAACAATATTAAATCTTTCTTTTCCTTTTTTTACAAAAGAAGTCCATTTTCCTTTTCAGTTTAGCAAATATCGTTGATGCCCCACTTTTAAAAAACAAACCCACAACTAAAAACAAAAATTGTGAAAACTTACTTTTTTGTACCACAAAATTGAAGACAAATACCCAATAGATTTAACTGCCTAAATTTTTTGAATCTCTACCCGGACAACTAGAAACGCTACCCCAAATGTTAAAAGGGATAGCATAACAGCCCTCGGGCAGTTTGTGGTAAGGGCCATAGAGGCCAGTTACGTTTTGTTTTGGTTAAAATGTAAACAGGGAAAGAAATATGTGCTTTGGGAGATTGTTTCTTGGGATGTCTGGGGTTCTTTGTTTTCAGCATTTAATTTTTTTAATTATTCCAAAAAGGGAAAATGAAAAAGCAAAATTATTGCTTTTAACATACCATTCCCGTATGTATCGATTTTTAATTCATGTCAACTGTTCCACCCGGGACACAATGGCCTACACAAAGATAAAAAAAAGTTT
The DNA here is from genome assembly GCA_028751875.1 of Rapana venosa. NCBI lineage: Eukaryota > Metazoa > Mollusca > Gastropoda > Neogastropoda > Muricidae > Rapana > Rapana venosa. The sequence continues at coordinate 13,516,521 of CM054153.1, forward strand.
TTTTCTTTATTAAAGCTTTCATTGAGGGAAAAAATTTTAAAGCCCCATAATGTCATTATCCCCCTTTCTTGGGATCCAATCCTCAATTTTACAGAAATTCCCTATAATCCAAACAAAAGAGAGTAACAAGCCCCAAATCAAGAAAAAACAAAAAAACATTCAAAACCGAACCACCAACCAAACAAGGAATTTCAGGAAGAATAAAACAAAAGGAGTTGTTGCTCACTTATGGCCTTTAGAAAAAAAAGGAAGACAAAAGAAAGAAAGAGAAAAACGAAAGAAAAAAAGAAGAACAGAAAGAGAAAACAAAATGCCTCAGTGCAACAAAAAAACAGTTACCCGAGTCCCCTTTTAGATCCTAAGGGAGCAAAAGTCTCTTTGGGACGTGTAATTTTTTTCCCTTCTCTCCAAAGCCGAACAGGGGATTACATTTTTTGCCTGAAACGAAGAACAAAAATTGTGTTGGTGGGGGTTTTTTGTGATGTGGAGGGCCCAAGAGGGGGGGAGAACCAAATGATGTAAAAATAATCAATAAAAAAAAATAATCAGCGGCTTTCATATTGCCCCCAACCCCACTCCTTCTCTCTCTCCACTCTCATCTCCAACAACAAAACAAAACTATACTGTTTCCTTCTGGCAAAAACAACCCAACGTGTATACAGTACACACCGAGGTTCCGCTAAGGTTAAACAGTTAACAAATTTGGCACCCACAGGATTATAAAACATGTTAAAAGTTGAAAAAGCTGTTTCAAAACCTCCATGGGCCCAAGGTCCACGGAAAGTACGTAAAGGGGAAAGGAAAAGGTGAAAGCAAACAAAGTTGACAGCTTATCCATTAACCCTTGAGAAACCGCGGATGTTAACGAATGATACTAAGATAATTATTGTTTTTTTGTAAAACCTTTTTGAATTTTGGTGAAAATTCAGCTGCTTCCCCAGGAGACCTTCGGCCCCAAGTCAGGCCTTTTGGGTTTTTTGTTTTGTTTTAATTTTTCCTGTCTGAATAAGTATGTTGTGTTCCCATCCCGGTGGATAATTTTCACTGAATTTTTACTAACAATCCTTGTCCAGGTTAATGTCACGGGCTTAAATTCTTTTATCTCTCATTCGAAAAGAACCAGCAACCCGACCACCACTCATGATTATAATTAAAAAAGGGGGCAAACCAAATGGGGAAAAACGAACCCACAACCCGAACCAAACTTAACTTTACAAGGGGCCTTACCTCTAGAACATACACCAAAATTTGATATATCCACATCATCATCCCTTATAAAAACAACCAAAAATAATTATTAAATGTAAAGGACAGCTTGATGTAAGAACAACTTTAACTGCAACCCGCCCTTCTAAACGCTTTTTCTTTCTTTCTTTCCATTCTGCCCGCTTGGTGCCTTTCGGCGTCCGCCGGGGAGACAACAGAAAGTCTGTCTTTCAAGCAAGGCGGGAGGCTTGATGAAGTGACAGGTCAAGTGGCTCTGAGGGGTCAAAGCCCCGGAGTCGTTCCCCCAATCGTCTCCAAAATGGCCTAAAAATTGGCTTATCCAGCCATTGAGTATGGTGGTGTAATGCCGTAGGGCTGGTTGGTTTTGGGCGCATTTAGTGAGGAGACCAAAACCACTGATCCTTTGTTGTTCGATAAGGGGAGAAATTGGGGGGTTGGTCGACCATGTCTCCGATCACTCTCTCTTATCTTTTGTGTCTGGTCTTTGTTTTGACAGCTTTTCTAGGCAGCGCATTTTTCACATGTGGACCAATTTTTCTCTTAAGGGCTTTTTGGGTTATGGGCCCATGTTGACACCTGGTATGTGATGTGTTGGGAACGAAGATGGCGTGAATGGAGGTTTTGCCTTGGTGCTCATTGGGATGCTGGAATGTTTTAGAAGGGGGGCGAGTTGGTAACTGACTGCGTTTGCTTTCTGGCATCTTGTTTCTATCTCTCTGTCCAATTTTCCATCTTCAGTGAAGAGGCTGCCAAGGTATTTAAATTCTTTGGTCTGTTTCAACTGGGTGCCGTTGATGTTGAGTCAAGCACACACAGAACTCTTGTTGCGCGTTCTGACTCTTAACACCTCAGGGGTCACCCAGAATAATAACGCTTCAATTGAGCATTTTCACAGTCAAAGGGAAACAATCCATGACAATAACATGACCTGACATTATCTCTTTTACTTCCCTTGGCGTACCTTCACGTCCAATGCTGTGGTAAGCCTAGACATTTTAAATAGAAACTGACACCAGATTTAAACAAAGTAAGCTAATGTGGTTGTATATCTAAATAACCTGACGTAAGAAAAGTTTTATGTTCATAAACAGATGCAAATTTTGTTATTTTATCGTTTTTGTGGAGTGAGTGTAAATGGGTTATCTCCCTCTTTAGACAGGCGCGGCCCTCAATATACTGGCCCCTTGAGAAGTTGAGGTCTCTGACGCCTCGCTCCCCCACGACCACATAGGTTATGGGACACCTTTACCCTTTTTTTAAGAGTGAACACTTTCAGCTGCGTTAAATTTTTTTTGTCCTTTTCCAATTTTATAGTTGTTTATGCTCTGACCCTAGAGTATGCAAGCCCCAGTATTTGCAATTTTTAATTTGAATATTTAGGTATGGTTTTTGTTTCTTCTAAAGTGAAAACCAATTATATTTTTTTGCCTGCCATTCCAATTTTACCATTGACTCTTTTGACGGATCCTCGTTCCTTTCCAGCCTAAAAATCAAAACACTCTCTAAAAACTCTACCGCTGCTGTCCGATTATTAAAATGATAAAGACAAACAATATTAATAATAAAACCAAATACACCAGCTTTTAAAACAGTTTTTAAATCTTTTCCTTGTTAACATTAAGCCTTGACCAAAATTTAAAGTCTTCCCTGTTTTGGGGAATTAAAACCTGGCCCAAATGATTTCTTAAAATTGACACGAAGATCTTTCGATAAGTAACAATTGCTATGCAAACCGTATGGTGTTCCCACGGCCCGTCCATTGCCCCAACCCCCACCTTTTAAGAACGCTAGACCACAACCCTTTTGTTCTTTCTCCCCAAAACTTTGGTTTCAATTTAATACTGTCCTTTTACTTTCCTCACAAGGACCTTTGAACCTTTCTTCCCTTGGGTTTGAATGTTGATTTTTACTTGGATGCCCAATTCCGACTTCAGGGGATTTTTTTTTCTGCTTTTAAAAGAAAGTGCAGATGGTTTCCTAAGAGCTTGTCATGGCCAAAGACAATTTCAACACAACGTTTGCAAAGCATAACAACGATTTAATGTAGGGTTTGGCACTTGGCTTACATCCATAACTGACACAGCTGTGTACCTTGGGCTGTGTATGTGTTCATACAAGCTGAGGAAGAAAATACATGCACACTCCGAGTTTGAATAAAAATGTAGACAAAAATTCTGAATACTTTTAAAGTTAACCGTGCCATTTCGAAAAAATTGCTTTTAACTTTAAAAGCTATTTTTGATAGTTCTGAATATATCTAAGTGCTCCATTTCAAAATACGTGCTTTTGACTTAAAAAAATTATACTTTCAAATTATATAAAACAAAATAGTGTTTAGCAGACACATCACGTAGACAGTCTGTCACATTTTGTACAAAAGAATAAATAATTTGATAATCTAAAATATCTGGATTGCTGCATCTTGACCAATCTTGAATTATTCATTTCGTTGATCGATTTTTGTACACTTTCCCTCTTTTCTGTCGGTCAAGTTTTGTGCAAAAAAAGTTGATATTCAGAAATTTCTGGTTAAAAACAAATTAATCTTCTGCATGAATCATTTGCAGATTGTATATTAGATACACTATCTCTCTTTCTGTATTTGAATATCGTCTTTCAACTTCTGCTTACAGAGCTGGGATACAAACTAAAATCCAATATGTGTAAGATTATTTCTTTGTCGAGTACAGTTCGACAGGATAGCTCAGTGGTCAGAGCACTCGCTTTCCCCCCAGTTAAGGTTAAGCAGCATCGAGCGTGGTTATATACCAGCTGGATAGGTGACCGTTTGCGCGCCTTGGCTTCAATACAGTTCCCCAGTTCACCCAGCCGTAAATGGGTACCTGCCTCCTTAGGGTCAGGGAAGGTAAAGCAGCGAGGGAGAGGAGATGGGCGCGGCCCTTAATACGCTGGCCCCTTGAGAAGTTGAGGTCTCTGACGCCTCGCTCTCCTACGACCACTTAGCTTATGGGACACCACCACCACAGTCCGCATAATGTACACAAACTTGACGTGACAAGGATTCTAGAAGTCTCACTTTTTCAAATACTGACCTAAACCTTTAGACGAACGTAGGCAGCATGGGAGTACTGTCTTAATTAACAGCTAGCAGTTTGAAAGGTGTCATGCAACAATGTATTCGGCGACGTTGGGGTCTCTTCTTCTCCAGGCCTTGATTTCCTCTATGGTGTCCGGCAACTTCCGGTGACGTGTTTCCGGCAGAATCCAGATGCAAAAGCTGGCCAGGCAACACAGGCTGCCCAGAAACACTCCTGGGGCCCAAGGGTTGCTCTCCGCCTGAACACACACACGCACGCACGTACGCACGCGCGCGCGCGCACATACACACATATACACACCATAATTACCTAGATTTGATTTTTTTTGGTTTCCTGTCGAGGTTTTTTTTGGGGGGATGTTTGTCTCATTTTGTTTTGTTTGATTCCTTGTTGGCTTGTTTTTTGTTTGTTGTGGTTTTTGTTTTGTTTTTGTTTGTTTGGGTTTTGCTTCGTAATCATTTTGCTTTTTGTTTGTTTTGTTTTTCTTTGTTTTGTTCCTTTTTGCTGCTGGTGATTGTTGGTTTGTTTTATATAAAAATTGTTGTCAGGTTTGGGGGAGGGGGGTCTTTTTTCTATGTGAAGGGGGTGGGTGGGAAGTGGGGTTCCATAGTTAGCCTATGCAAACTTATCAAGTTCAAGCTGTAAATTGAATAAAGATCAGTTTGCCTTTGAATATCTGTCTTGATTTATTTATGTGGGCAAAGTTCAAAATTTAATGTACTCGCGTACGCGCGCGTACGCACACACACACACACACACACACACACGCACTCTCTCTCTCTCCTCTCTCTCTCTCTCTCTCTCTCTCTTTAACATTTTATCAAAAAGTATATCAAAGAGAAATTGACAAACTTAGTGGTTATCTTTTTGAGAATGGTCTTTCACTTTCCCCTGAAAAAACCAACCTTGTCCTCTTTAATAACGGTGTTGACCCACAAGTTCTACCTAATTTTCGAATAAATGGAGAAACTTTAGAATACAAACAAGCAGTGAAATTCTTAGGTGTATACCTCACTTCTAAGTTAACGTGGAATCAACATATTGAATATATGGCAACTAAAGCTAAAAAAGTTCTTAACTTCTTAAAAGTTACCAGTAAACAGCCATGGGGGCAAGATGTTAATGTATTAAAGCACCTGTCCTTGTCCCTAGTGAGATCAAGACTGTCTTGTGGACAAGAAGTATTTTTCAGTGCTCCAAATTATTTGCTTCAGAAAATCCAGAGTCTTGATTGTAAAGCATTTCGACTTGCTTTAGGTGTACCAGCTCACGCCTCAACTCTAGGCACATATAAGGAAATAGGAGTTCTACCTTTAAATGAATATCGACAACTTGCTGTGGCAAAATATGTCCTAAGAAGTACTACAAATGACAGCTACGTTGAAAATGAAGTCCAGATAAAGTCTGACATTCACTTTCCAAAAAGAGCAAGAACTATCAGCTCGCTTACTACAATTAGTACTTACACTTCTCCCCTTTTTAAACATTCAGAACTTAATCCAAAGGAATTAGCAAAGTCAGAAGTACAGTCAGCTCCCTACCCACCTTGGGAACTGCTTAAAGCTCATTTTGATATTAATTATTCTTCTGTAAGAAAAGTTGAAAATGTTAACATTCTTACATCATTAGTAAAAGAACATATTCAAACTACTTATCCTGATCATCTAAAAATCTATACTGATGGGTCCGTTCTAAATACTGATGAAGCTGGTGCGGCTTTCGTTATTCCATCATTGAAAGTTGAGCATCTGTCAACCTGGGAAAAAATAAATCTATATTTACAGCTGAACTAACTGCTATACTGTTGGCACTGTACTATGTTCTTGACTTTCCAAAAGACATTTTCAACATACTTATGTGTGTTGATTCGAAATCGGTTTTACATGCTTTAAAAAATTCTACTTGTAGAGTAAGAAAAGACCTTATCATTGAAATCAGGCATCTGATACACTTTTTGATTTTAAGAGGTAGTACTGTTACTTTCTGTTGGGTTCCCTCACACACTGGTATATATTTTAATGAAAAAGTTGACAGCCTTGCAAAATATGGAGCGAGGTATAAAAATGCTTCCTGTGAAATAAATGTTGCCTTATCTCTGCATGAGGGATACACATTGCTACAAAATGCTTGCTGGAAGCATTTCAGAAAAAAGATAAATGAGTCTGGCAATAGCTGTACAAGCAATGTGATTGATTTTCAAAATGCTTTTATTTCTAACAAAGTATGTGGTTGGTATAATCGTAGAAATATGTTATCCCTCATGTACAGGTTTAAGCTAAATGCTTTCAGGACAAAATACGTGAAAGATGTAAACTGCATTTGTGGGGAGAAGATCTCCAATAGTCATGTTATTTTTGATTGTGGACATTTACAAGCATTTTTACCTGCTGTACCTAGTTTGTCAATGGATCAGATTCTGTCTGAACCATCGTTACTGTTGGACATTGTGTTAGGGTTGATAAAAAGTCCGATAACTCAGTTTTTGTAGTATGTTAAAGTTGGTTTTTATTCAGTTCTATAATCTGACTTTTTTCAGTTATCGTTTGCTTTTTCTTGTTAGATTTTTCCCGTCTAAAATCACTAAATGTGAATAGACGTTAAACTGAAGATATCACACTCTCTCTCTCTCTCGCTCTCTCTCTCTCTCTCTCTCTCTCTCTCTCTCTCTCTCTCTCTTGTCTCTCTCTTGTCTCTCTCTTGTCTCTCTCTGTGTCTGTCTGTCTTGTCTCTCTCTTCTGTCTTCTCTCTCTCTCTCTCTCTCTCTCTCCTCCACACACACACACACACAAACACACACACACGCACGACCCAAAACTACGCTATGGTCTGTCCTTGTCCCCCATCTCTTCTGCCCTGAGTTTGACACGCATACAATGTCGAGGATTAAAAGATCAAGATCTGTTGTCTGAAACGAGTTTCAGACTAAGCTACCATACACACTGTTGGTCTTCTGCTATTCTTATTTTTATTACTGTGTACACATACCAAATGAACGGCATATAACCAAAGTGGAGTCTCTTTTTCTTCTTCTTGACACCAACGGTAGATGAGTAGGTGGTTAAATCGTTAGAGCGTGATTTTTACAGGTTTTGAGTTTGAATCTTTGTGATGGCTGGATGGTGAATCAAGGGAGAAAAACGTTTACAACCTGCCAGCTAGATCAACGTACGTGCAGACTTACCAGTGCCTGTGTTCTTTTCGTGGGTATACACTCATACAGATCAAATATTCATGTTAATCAAAATAGACATTTTTTTAACAATTCCTATCAGCGTCTTGGGGACGGGATAGCTCAGTGGTCAGAGTACTCGCTTCCCTCCACCCAGCCAATGTTAAGCAGCATCGAGCGTGGTTACCAGTTGAACGGGTGACCGTTTACGGGCCTTGGCTTTGTCGCTCATCGGCAGGTCAGAAGGCCAGATAAATATTATTATCTCATTTGATCAGGATCAGACATTATGTTCGCTGTATTCATACTTCATGCGTCATGTCGTTTAGATCGTTCTGTTGAAACCGAATGGTTGAAAAGAGAAGAAAACTTACCCACAGAAGAAGAAATGGCGCCGCCACATCTGTTGTTGTAATGACCACATTTGCTGTGCCCGTACCGACAGCTCTGAAAAACAGTTGTACAATATCAAATTTTATTTCTTCTGTTTTCAACTATTCGGTTTCAACAGAAGTATCTAAACGACATAACAGACGTAAATATGATTACAACAAGCATCAGGTTATGAAAAGCACTCTAGAAAATACATAGGCTGCAGCTTTATCAACAACATCACATCATAATATCGGAAGAAAAAAATAAAAGCAAGAGCAGGAGATGTTTTGTACTGTGAAAAATATCAGGGGAAAAGAAACAACAACAAACATACAAACAGAAAAAAAGTATTTCTTGTATTGAGGTGTGTTAAAATTCCAGTCACGGCAGATTTCTCTGCGTAAAATTTTGGATGCTCTACCCTGGGAGAGGGGACGGAATAACTCAGTGGTCAGAGCACTCGCTTCCCCCCAGCTAAGGTTAAGCAGCATCGAGCGTGGTTACCACTTTGACAAGTGACCGTTTGCGCGCCTTAGCTTCAGCACAGTCCCCCAGTTCACCCAGCTGTAAATGGGTACCTGCCCTCTTAAGGGTCAGGGAAGGTAAAGCGGCGAGGGGGAGGAGATGGGCGCCGCCCTCAATATGCTGGCCCCTTGAGAAGTTGAGGTCCCTGATGCCTCACTCCCCTACGACCACATAGGTTAGGGGACACCTTGACCTTTTTACCCTGTGAGGGCGTGTAGCCACAAGAGCAGCGCCACAGGTTTGGTTTGTTGTTTTTTTTATTTTTTAAAATAAATTTTGGTATGTATACTGTTTTCCTATGAGAGTGGTTTTTCTCTGTGCAATTTTGCCATTGTTGTCGGGGGATTTCTTACGTGCGCTAAAGTACCAAGGCTTAGATGAGAACGTCGTTGTGCTTTAAAATGTTATGTTGAGATTGTCTTCAGCCATGACAAGCTATTAACATAATAACTCTGTACTCCCCATTAAAGGAAAGACAGATTTTTTTTAAATCCCCCAAAGACAGAGTATAGCTACCTATATCGTGGCGAAGTACTTAAAAACCAACCATACAAGCAAACCTCCCATACACTGTGTAAGTACATGCCATATCGCAGGGTATTACTATATTTATCCTGGGTGACATTCAGTGCATGACGCTGAGGAATGCCTAACAAAAACAACAACTACTACTACTACTACTACTACTACTACTACCAACACCACTACCACCATCACCACCACTATTACTACTGCTGCTACTACTACTACTACTTCTTCTTCTACCACTACTACTACCACTACAAGCAACAAGAGTGAACTGAAAGATAATGTAAGATATGGCAAACAAAACCTCATTGCGGTCGGGTAGATCTCCATGTAACTACTACTACTATTACTACTGCTGCTGCTGCTTCTGCTGCTGCTGCTGATGCTGCTGCTTCTGCTGCTGCTGCTGCTGCTGCTGCTGCTGCTGCTGCTGCTACGGCTACTACTGCTACTACTGCTACTACTACTTCTTCTTCCATTACTATTACTACTACTATTACTACTTCTACTACCACCACCACCACCACCACTACTACTGCTACTACTCTTACTACTACCGCCACCACCACCAAAACCACCACCACCACTACTACTACTACCACCACCACCACCACTACCACCACCACTACCACCATTTCACTACTACCACCACCACCACCACTATTTCTACAACAGATACATGCAATCTCTAGCAAACACACACCTCATAGAGGTCGGGTAGATCTCCATGTAGTAGGTGAAGAGAGCGATGTAGGACCCAGACAGGGAAAACATGCCCATGTACTGGGCCACAGTGGCCAGAGTCAGCTCCACTCCCTGTCCCCCTGATGTACAGAGAGAAGAAGAAGAAGAGGAAGAAGAAGAAGAAGAAAGAAAGAAGAAGAAGAAGATAATGATGATGACGATGATGACGATGATGATGATGATGATGATGATGATGATGATGATGAGAAGAAGAAGAAGAAGAAGAAGAAGAAGAAGAAGAAGAGAAGAAGAGAAGAGAGAGGAGAGAGGAGGAGGAGGAGAAGAAAGGAGGAGAAGAGAGAGAAGAAGAGGAAGGAGGAGGGAGGAGAGAAGAAGAGGAGAAGAAAAGGAGGAGAAGGGAAGAGAAGGAGGAGGAGAAGAAGAAGAAGAGAAGGAGGGAGGAGAAGGAAGAAGGAAGAGAAGAAGGAGGGAGAAGGAGAAGAAGAAGAAGGAGGAGGAGAAGAAGAGAGAAGAAGAAGAGAAGAAGAAGAAGAAGAAGAAGAAGAAGAGAAGAACAGAAGAACAAGAAAAGAAGAGAGGAAGAGAGAGACAAGAAGTGAGATGAGATAATGAGATGATGATGAGAATGATGATGAGATGAGATGAAGAGAGAGAGAAGAGAGAGAAGAGAGGAGAGAAAGAAAAGGAGGGAGGAGAGAGAGAAAAGAAAGAAGAGAGAAGGAAAAGAAGAGAGAAGGAAGAAGAGAGAAGAGAGGAGGATGAATGAAGAGAAGAAGAGAGAGAGAAGAAGGAAGAGGAGGAGAGAGGAGGAGAAGAAGAAGAGAAGAGAAGAAGGAGGAGAAGAAGAAAGAAGAAGAGAGGAGAGGAGAAGAAGAAGAAGAAGAAGAAGAAGAAGAAGAGAGAGAAGGAAGAAGAAGAAGGAGGAGAGAAGAAGAAGAAGAGGAGGTAGGAGGAAGAAGAAGAAGGAAGAAGAAGGGGAGTGAGAGAGAGAGGTAGTAGAAAAAGGAGAAGGAAGAAGGAGGGGGAGAAGAAGAAGAAGAAGAAGAGAAGAGAGAAGAGAAGAAGAGAGAGAAGTGAAAAAAAAAATAGAGAGGGGAGGAGGAGAGGGGAGAGAGAAGAGAAGAGGAGGAGGGAGAGAGAAAAGAAGAGAGAGAAAAGGGGAGGAGAGAGAAGGAGAGAGGAAGGAGAGAGAGAGAAGAGAAGAGAGAGGGAGAGGAAGAGGGAGGAGAAAATAGAAGAGAGAGTCGGACAGAGACAGACAGAGACAGATAAGAAGAAGCGGGAGGAGAAATGGAGAATAGTTATAAAGGAGGTTAGGATAGAAAATGAGGGGGGAGAGGAGAGGGAGAGAAAGAGAGAAGAGAGAGAGGGAGTAGAATAGAGAGAGAGAGTGAGAGAGGGGAGAGAGAGAGACAGACAGACAGAGCACAGAGATAGAGAGGCAGAGAGATCAGACAATAATAAGTAATTAATAGTAGGTAGATAATAATGAAGAGAGGAGGGGGGAGAAAAAGAGAAAAGAAGAGGGATATTTCCGAGAAACAGTAGCAAGACTGATGTGAAGTGAGATAGAGGGAGAGAAAACCGAGCCAGAGAGTCAACGCACAGAACACCGCACACGAGCCAAGATTAGATATATTCGTAAGAATACATTGTGACCTGAAATACAATATTATATAATATACATCGAAGCGGGGAGGGACAATGAAAAAAAGATCACAATCAAGTGAATATTATCCCGTTGAGAAATAGATGAGATGCAAACACTAAACACACAAGCACTACACACAGCCCCATTGCTACGCACACAACATCACACTATCTTTATCTATAGATACATATATATATCGATGACAAAATTAAACACCGCAGTAAACGCGCGAGTGATGTACACAAATCACAAAGTCGTTATTCCACTAATCCCACAAAACTGGAAAATAAAGAATTTTTTTGATGTTAAACTAAGTGTCGAATGCACTTCGCTTCTAATTATTTGTCTTCGTGATAAACAATCATACACCTTGTCATCTTGATAGCAAAATGCATAGCAGAAACTTGAAACAAGCTAACACAGTTATGTATTCTTGTTATCATTTATACGTATAGTATAGCCAGTTGTGTGCCGAGTCAAGACATATTACTAAAATTTCACATGAAATCGCATACATTACGTTGTCGATGTGATGTTATTTAATTCACATAAGTGTTTATCCTTGATCATACGATTATAAATGAAATAAAAATAATAAATATTAATATTTAGTATTTCTTAAGTATACTAATAATTATCTAACTTACTTACACTGAGTTTCCATCAGAGCTCTTATCATATCCATTTTACAAACTCTTGTCTCATTACGTAATCAAAATATAACTTTCTCATCACATCTCTTGTCATCTCATAAAAAAATTGGAAGAACAGAAACTGTGACACCACAGCTAACCGCAGTAGGAATTTGTAAATGACAATAAATTGGTTAAAGCGTTATAGATATAAAAGAAAAAGGACCTAGCGTTAGACTGAGACGTAGGCTAACCTAATAATTACACTACACTCACTTACCTGAGGCCACCAGTCCAACAGAGACAAGCAAACAAATGCCAGCAGTCAGGTGATAGGCAAACCCTACTGGTCTCCGATTAAACCTGAAAAATAATAATTATTATTATTATAACTATTATCATCATCATCATCATCATCATCATCATAAAAGAATTTAGAGAAAACATAAGTTTAACAGGAGTATCAGGGAGAGTGCATGAAGTCAAAGGTAAGACGGAAGAAGGGGAACGAAGACGAAGAAGAAGAGAAGAAGAAGAAGAAGAAGAAGAAGAAGAAGAAGAAGAAGAAGAAGAAGAAGAAGAAGCAGAAGCAGAAGAAGCAGAAGCAGAAGAAGCAGAAGCAGAAGAAGAAGAAGAAGATTATGATGATGATGAAGAAGCAGAAGCAGAAGCAGACATGTTGGGCAGCTACTATTTGCTAGCTCCTTAATAACTCATTTCAAAGTACCGCCCCCAAATGAAATACGACACACTCCTCTAAAGTCTTATGAGTGTGACTGCCTGTGCGGCGAGGTATTTGACAACAGTTATATGTGCACGTCACAGGAACATCTGGACTGGCCAAGACTGTCCTTCAGGGAACAGTACAAGGAGGGAGACGAAGAGGCAGACAGAGAAAATAATGATGGGAAGACAACATCAGAGAGTGGACTGGTAGCCTTGAGTGGAACGAACTGCTACGGAAAGCAGAGGACCGCGGGGAGTGGAGGAAGCTGGTTGCAAAATCTTCATTAGTGCTCCCCACGGTTTAAGGGATAGGTGAGGATACGCGCAAACTTATCACCCAGTATGTAGCTCTCGCTGCGATTCCTGAGTGTGATGAAAGAAACAGAGTGCATGTTTCTGGGTGACCCCGCAGTGCTTAAACTGAGGAGCGCCTAACAGCTACTACACACACACACACACACACAACACACACACACACACACAACAACACACACACACACACACCACTAAACACACGGTACAGCAATCGTTGAACTAGATTTAATCACACTTTATTAAACACGTTATTAGTGGGGGGGGGGGGGGGGGGGGGGTCTAAGATTCGACGTATACGCATGTTCTCTCCCAGGATAGCCCAGTCCACAGCCGCAATGACCAAACTAAAAAAAAGTCATTTGGAATGAGAAGAACACCGCCACGTCAGCTTCAGTGCACGAGAAATGGAGGAATAAGGGTGCAAAGTTCTTCAGTGGTGCCCTAACGGTCTACCAGACTACGAGAGAGGTAAAGGTGAAGGTGTATGCAGGTGAATTGACTCATACCAAGGCTGAGATCAGAATTTTATGCTTTGAAATATTCTGCTGATATCCTTTTCATCCGCGTAACGAGCTCTTAGCAAAACAACATGTATCCTCAATTAACAGAGGAAAACAAATCATCTGAGATCGAATAATGGCTGCCTATATCGTGGGGTTCTTGAAAACACACACACAACACACACACACACACACACACACACACAACACACACGTACACACACACGTACAGACACGTACACACATACATGCACACACACACTTATGCAGAGTGTATTTACAGTCGCACGGTAAATTTCCAAGAGGGTTTAGCGAAAAAGGGTGCATATTCTGGGTAATCCACAAGGTGTCAAGCTGAAGAACGCCCAACCACCACCACCACCACCACAACAACAACAACAGCAAAAGCAGTAGCAGCAGCAGCAGTAGCAACAACGTAGGGCTCTACAAGCACATAGACTATACAATTAATTTGTGAAACATCTGCCACCAAGAATTCTAAGCAAAGTTGTTTTAGCTTCAAAACAAATTTTTCCAGTATCTGTGATATCTTCAATTATGTGTACCATAAATATATAGAGGGTGCACAGATGCCATTTTCGCACTCCGACAGCTGTGTGAAAGAGCCATCGAATACAACCAAGACCTGCATACAGTATTTGTTGATCAAGAAAAAGCTTTCGACCGAGTCAACAGAGACAAGCTCTGGAAGATCCTGGAGCAGTACGACGTGAAGGGGCAGTTGCTTGATAACATCAGAGCAATCTATGCCAACAGGTATGAGCGCAGTCCGAACAGCCAGTGGAACATCCGACTGGTTCCCGGTTACATCAGGGGTCAGGCAAGGCTGCGTACTCTCTCCCCTTCTCTTCGTGATCTATATGGACCAGATCACAAAGGAAGCCAATCCAGATCTTGAGGCCCTGAACGAACTATTATTTGCTGACGACCAGTCCCTGATGATTCAGAATAAAGCAGCTCTTCAAGATCACACAGACCAACTCAACACAAGCTGCGAGAGGTATGATATGAAGATCAGTATCACCAAAACAGAAGTTATGTCTGTCAGCAGAAATCCAGGAAAGCTGGACAACAACATCAACGGCACCCAGCTGAAACAGACCAAAGAATTTAAATACCTTGGCAGCCTCTTCACTGAAGATGGAAAATTGGACAGAGAGATAGAAACAAGATGCCAGAAAGCGAACGCAGTCAGTTACCAACTCGCCCCCCTTCTAAAACATTCCAGCATCCCAATGAGCACTAAGGCAAAACTCATCAACGCCATCTTCGTTCCAACACTCACATACCAGTGTCAGACATGGGCCCTAACAAAAGCCTTAGAGAGAAAATTGGTCACATGTGAAATGCGCTGCCTGAGAAAAGCTGTCAACAAAACCAGACGCGACAAGATCAAGAATGAGGTGATCAGAGACATGGTCGGACTAACACCAATTCTCCACCATATCGAACAACAAAGGATCAGGTGGTTTGGTCACCTCACTAGAATGCCGCCCAACCAACCAGCCCTACGGGCATACACCACCAAATACAATGGCTGGAAAGCCAGAGGTAGACCAAGGAGACGATGGAGCGACTCCGTGGCTGACACCCTGCGAGCCCATGACCTGTCACTACATCAAGCCTCCCGCCTAGCTGCAGACAGACGTCTGTGTCTCCCCGCGACGCCGAAGGGCACCAGCGGAAGATGAAAGAAAGAAAAAGAAAGAAGATAAATATATAAGAATTATCATTTCAAAATGTTGACAAAATGCGAACAAGAAAAACAGCAAAGATTAATTAGCGATGTCTTTGATCTATTAATGAAACTTGTTCCAAAAGGACTTTCTTTTCTTGTTGTAACTATAACATGTTTTCCAGCTGCCAAAATCATAGATTTCGTTTTTTGTTCATTGATGCAGCAACTTAAAACCTATTATTACCTTCTTGTTCCTCCAAATAAATATGAGTGATATGTTTCATATATCTTATACATGTATTTCTTTTTATTTTATACCACTTTAAGTCATGGCAGATTTCTCTGCGTAAAACTCGGGCTGCTCTCCCAGGGGAGAGCACGTCGCCACAAGAGCAGCGCCACCCATATCCTTTTTCCTGTCTGCAACTGTATTTGTTTCCCAATGAGAATGACTTTTTTTCTACAGAAAATTGCCAGGCACAACTGGGTTCTTTTACGTGCGCTAAATAACTATGTGTAACACACGGGACCTCGGTTTCTCGTCTCATCCAAAAGACTAACATCCAGACCACCATTCATGGTCCAACGGATGGGAGAAAAGTTTGGGGCCCAAACGGGGATCAAACCACCGCACACATCCGACCCGGACTTTTCGCTTACTAGACAGGTGCGTTACCTCTAGACCAACCGGTCCACCTTCTCTTTTCCCACATCTCCTAGCGAGAGGAAAAAGAATCCTGGGGGGGAAAAAACATACTAAAGCGGCTTCTGAAGGAAAACAAAACTGAAACTGACCTGTGCAGCAGGAACAGGGAAAGGACGTTGGAAGGGATATCCTGAAGGTTGAGGAGGCTGAAGTTGAGAAACCGGTTCCCAGACAAATTGGCAGACCCCAGCATCATGGCGTAATAATACATGTTGGCAGTCATCCTGATTGACGAAGAAGGCAAGGAGTGTTGGGTTGGGTTGGGTTGAGTTGGGTTGGGTTGGGTTATGGTGGGTTGTGGTTGGGTTTGGGTGGGGTGGGGTGGGTATGGGTTGGGATGGGCTCGGTTTGGTTTGGTTTGGTTGGGCTGGGCTGGGTTGGGTTGGAGTGGGGTGGGTTGGGTTGTTGGCCATGGGTTGGATTGGGTTCTTGGGTTGAGTAGGGTTGGGTTGGGTTAGGTTGGTTGGGTCGGGTTGGCTTGGTTTGGGTTTAGTTGGGTTGAGTTGTTGGCCATGGGTTGGGTTGGGTTCTTGAATTGAGTTGGGTTGGGTTTTGGGGTTGGGTTGGTTTAGGTTGGGATGGATTGGGTTGTGTTGGGTTGGGTTGTTTTGTGTTGAGTTGTGTTGGATTGGGTTGGGTTGGATTGGGTTGGGCTGTGTAAAGTTGGGTTGTTTGGTTGGGTTGGGTTGGGTTGAGTTGTGTTGTGTTGAATTGGGTTCAGTTGTGTTGAGTTGGGTTGGGTTGAATTGGGTTGGGTTGGGTTGGTTTGGGTTCGGTTGGGTTGGGTTGGGTTGGGTTGGTTTGAACATGATTTATTCACTATACAAAAAACATAAGTAAACACCAAGAAACAAGATCAGAATGGCTGAACAGCTGAAATTGCCAGAGCACAAAATTTTAAGGTAAATTGCCAAAGTCTGCATTAAAATGTTGTCATGCTTTGAAATATTATGTTGATATTGTTTTCATCCCATAACAAGCTCATAGAATAACAGCTGGTACTCTTGATATACATCTCTCTCGCTCTTATTCTCTCTCTCTCTCTCTCTCTCCTCTCTCTCTCTCTCTCTCTCTCTCTCTCTCTCTCTCTCTCCTCTCTCTCTCTCTCTCTCTCTCTCTCTTTATATATATATATGTATATATATATTATAATATATTATATATATATATATAATATATATATATATATGTACACTCTCACACTCACACACATACACATACATACATACATACATAATATAGATAGATAGATAGATAGATAGATAGATAGATAGATAGATAGATAGATAGATAGATAGATAGATAGATAGATAGATAGATAGATAGATAGATGGATAGATAGATGGATGGATGGATGGATGGATGGATGGATACATAGATACATAGATACATAGATACATACATAGACAGATAGATTTCTATATCTATACACACACACACTCTCTCTCATTCTTTCTCTCTGTCTGTGTGTCTACTATACAAGTAAAACACCTTACCACACAGATACGGTAACAAGGAAAGGCACAAAAACGACTCGGTTCCGAAACAAATCCAACACTGTGTACTTGGCTTCCAGCACTTCTCTCAGCGGCGTCAC
>CM054153.1:13536434-13551434 GCA_028751875.1 Rapana venosa
AACAACTAAACAAAACAAACCAAAAAGATAAAACAACAAGAAAAACCACAACAAGCAAATATAACAAACAAACACACACACATACGTACACAACAACAACAGCAACAATAACAAACATAAAACAACAATAACAGCCAAAACAAATAAAGAACAAAATCGAACTAACAAAAAGCAAAAAACCCCTAAATACCCCTTCTCCCCCGCCAACCCCCCCCCCCCCCCCCCCGCCCCCCCGAAAAAAGGAACCCTAAAACAAAGGAAAACACAAAACAAAACAAACAAAAACAAAAAACAAAACCAGAACTCCACCCCCACCACCAACAACAACCAAATGGATGTAAACAGAGGAAACTGATTTATAGCTTCCTTTTAAATCATTTAAACACTTACATACACGTACACACCCTGACCCATATCCCCTTCACCACATATATTCATACATAAAGGGAAAAAACAAGAAACAACCCCACACAGACATTGGATTCAGAGCAAAAACGTAAAACAAAGACATCCATTCCCACTCTCTCTCTCTCTCTCCTGGTCATATACACGCATGTACATGTGGGTTGGTTTTGTGTTGTTTTTTTTATTTATTTAAGGCAAAACTACGTTAATCCTTTCACTAAACTACACTACATTACACTACACAACACTATACTGCACTGCACGACATGACACGACACGACACGACACTGCACTGCACTGCACTACTGCTTTAAGTAAATGAACAGAAACGCTTTTTCTTTCTCACCGTGCTGAAGACTCCAGAGGCAAATTTGCAGAGGAGGAAGACGAGGTAGCTGGGCGCAAAGCTCATGACGATGAAGGTGATGGCCAAGCTGAAGGTACAGGCAATGTAGACCTTCTTCCGTCCATAGCGGTCATCCAGCACAGAGAAGACGAAGGCCCCTACAATCTTTCCCCCAAAGAACACAGACTGCGTCAGCTGCGCCAGTCCCGCTTTCTCACACACCAGGGACCACTGCAGAAAATGGATAAATATTTATCTGGATTTTCCTTCTTTCTTTTGGTTTTTGGAAAGATGTGGGTGGTGGTGGTGATTTTGCGGTGGCGTGATCTTTCTGTGCAGAGTATGCCTAGTTCATTAAGACAGATTTGTCTATCTATCCGTCCATCCATCTAGCTACCTAGCTATCTCTGTCTCTCTCTCTCTGTCTGTCTCTCTCTCTCTCTCTCTCTCTCTCTCTCTCTCTCTCTCTCTCTCTCTCTCTCTCTCTCCACTCTTCCTCTCTTAGAGATAGCCTAGTGGTTAGAACATTGCGCTCGCAATCTGACGACCCGGGTTCGATTCCCGTTCAAGGGGATATGTTCCCCTGGAGTTAACATCAGTGCAGACCCCACTCTCCCCAAAAGTCCTTCGGATGAGACTGTAAACCGAGGTCCCGTGTGTGGACGCACGCAGAACACCTTGCGCACACGTTAAATCCTGTTCCGTTGTTCGTAAGAATAGGCCATTGTGTGCCGGTGGGAACAGATGACAAATTTACAAAACTGCATACAGATGGGGACTGGATATAAAAAAGCTCATACGTGCTTATTCCATTATCCTCGATAAAAAAGAATTATAAAAAAATAAAATGTGTCTTTCTCTCACTCTCTCTAGCTAGCTAGCTATCTTTGTCTGTCTTGTTTCTCTCTCTCTCTCTCTCTCTCTCTCTCTCTCTCTCTCTCTCTCTCTCTCTCTCTCTCTCTCTCTCTCTCTCTTATCTAAAGCTTGATATGGACATATATTTGAAAAGAATTATGTCTAAATTTAGATTTGGTGTATCAGACATAAATGTTCATAGATTTAGATATATAGAACATGATGATGATGACCTCAGGTTGCTATGCCCATTATGTAAGCAAACAGTGGAAGGTGAAGTTCATTTTGTGCTGTGCTGTCCAGTATTAGAAGATGTAAGTCAGAATTACATTCCGGTAAAGTATAGTAGACAGCCTAATTTATTTAGATTCTGTCTACTCATGGCATCTAGTCACCCTGAGATTGTGCGCAGCCTTGCTGTATATTTGTGTAAAGCCTTTAGAATAAGAGATATCTTGGTTTCTTAAGTCATATTTTTGGGAACTGATTTTTATTGTGGTAGTTGTGGGTATACATTAACATTTTGGGTTTTTTGTGTTACTTATTTTTCTCACTAAAATACTAAGCAGTTTGGCAACCCCCTTCATGTATGGGCCAATGGCCTTTTTGTGAATAAATCTTTCGAGTTCGAGTTCTCTCTCTCTCTCTCTCTCTCTCTCTCTCTCTTTCTCTCTCTCTCTTCTCTCTCTCTCTCTCTCTCTCTCTCTCTCTCTCTCTCTATATATATATATATATATATATATATATATATCGACAGACAGACATATAGGCAGACAGACGGACGGACAGATAGACAGACAGAGACAAAGAGAGACAATAACCTGGTTTATTGCTCATTTAGCATTGGAGCCAGGTGGACAAGATGGGAAATGGTAACAATATTAATGACACATAAACATTTTTTTCAAAGATATTCTTTTCTTTCATCCGCATTGCAAACGGTATCATATTTCCCAATTTCAATGAAGTTCGTATTATTCACACACACATACACCCTCTCACTCACACTCACACAAACACACACACACACACACACACACCACACACACACACTTAGATAGAGAGAGAGGGAGAGGGAGAACTCTGAACTCTGAAATGAATTAATTACATTGGCCTTGGGCCACAATACATTTGTTAGGCTTGGGATGAAACAATGGGTTTATTCATATCATTGGCAAAGCAAATGCAAGTAGAGAGGGGGTAGGGAGGGATAGCAAGAAAGAGAGAGACAGAGAGAGACAGAGACAGAGAGACATAGAAAGATAGAGAGAGAAAGATTTAGATTCAGGATATTTTGTTTAATTACAGGCATATTAAAACGGCGAAAACAATAATGTATCGTGTATCACATTTTTATGAAAATTTGAATACTACATTTGAGAAGATCAAGATATTATTGGAGGGTGGGGGGAGAGAGAGGGAGAGAGAGAGACAGAGAGACAGAGACAGAGAGAAGAGAGAAGAGAGAGAGAGAGAGAGAGAGAGAGAGAGAGAGAGAGAGAGAGAGAGAGAGAGAGAGAGAGAGAGAGAATAGTTTTTTGCCATGGACAAAACATGAATACAAATTTGACAATTTGTTGTTCTTGTTTTGTGTGTGTGTGTGTTGGTGGGGGGGGGGTACAATAAGAATCCAAACTTAATGTTATTGGCAGGGAAAGGATTATCAATTGTCGAAAGCTTGAGAGAGAATGAGAGAGAGAGAAAGGGGGAGGGGGAAGGGGAGGAGAAGGGAAGGGGAGGGGGAGGGGGGGAGGGAGAGGGATGAGAGAGGGGAGAGAGAGAGAAAGGGGGGAGGGAGAGGAAGGGGAGGGAAGGGAGGGGGAGGGGGAGAGAGAAGAATTTTATTTTTGAATTTATTTATTTATTTATTTATTCCTTTATATCAAGGATAATGGAATAAGCACTCATGTGCCTTTTTTACATCGAGTCCCCGTGTGTATGCGGTTTTGGAAATTTTGTCATGTGTTCCCAACGGCACACAATGGCCTACCCCTTCGAAAAGTGGAGCAGGATTTAACGTGTGCGCAAGATGTTCTGCATGCGTTCACACACGGGACCTCGGTTTATAGTCTCATCCGAAGGACTTTTGGGGAGAGTGGGGTCTGCACTGCTGTTAACTCCAGGGAAAAAATTCCCTTGAACGGTAATCGAACCCGGGTCGTCAGATTGCGAGCGAAATATTCTAACCACTAGGCCTTCAGAGAGAGATGCACAGACTGGCGATTAACCATGCAAACTTAGACAGAGAGTAAAACAGACTAGCTACCTCTGTGAGAAAGGAAGTGTAGGCAGGCATGGAAAAATTGATCCCTGCTACACAGGGCAGAGAGAATGCGAAGGAAGAGGCATCGGTGGAACTGTTGAGTGTGACGTCAATGCTGCACTGACGATACGTGACGTCATGCATGGTGTAGTTCGTGACGTCACTAGGGGAATGGCTCACGAGTTCGGTGACGTTTTCCACCTCCCTGCATTGGTAGTCTGGTTGGTATCCTGTGGAAATGAATCGACCGTTTTTTACAAGAAGACAAACATGGTGACACTTTTGATAGCCTTGACAGTCCAATGTAATACTTCAGTGCTACGATTCAAATTCTTTCGGTGTCGGATTAATATGTACCCTAGAATCATTGGTATGTATACCTGTAAAAAAAAAAAGTACTTATCTTATGTTAAGTATAGTGACCCCTCATCATCATCATCATCAGACCCGTGACCTTGGCGGTCGTGGGGGAGACATGAAAGACGATGCCGTGGTAAGCCTCCTCCATCCATCTCGGTCCTCGGCTCTGCGCAGTAGTGCCGAGTCATTCACCCCTGGTCCATTCTCTATGTTGTCCATCCCATGACTTGTTCTGTCTTCCCTCCTTCGCCACCTTCGAGTTTTCCCCTGCAGTACGTTTTGGGCAGAGTGTTGTGGCGGGTGACTGGCCAAACCATGTCAGCTTTTTCTTCTTGACGATGGTGAGAAGGGGTTTCTGTGGACCTGCCAGCCGTGTTATTTGACTCTTGACAAATTCATTGGTCTTTCGTTCCCCTCCAGATATGCCCAGTAGTTTTCTTGGCATTTTTTTTCGAATGATTTGGATTCGCTTTGCTTTTTTAAAGCCAGTCAATGTCCAGGTTTCACTTCCGTACGCAGGTCGATGAATTAGGGTTTTTGTAAGCTTTAGTTTTTGGGAAACTGTTCCTTACTTTTCCATTGGGGTGATTTTGTCATGAAGGATGTTTGCCATGGCTATTCTGACTTTGTTTTTGTCGTTTCCGGCCCGTCCTTTGTGAGTGTAGCGCCGAGTATTTAAAGCGTCTACTCCTCCAGTGTTGGGCCCTTCTTTGTAACTTTACGTGGCATTGCTCGTCTTTTTCACAAGTACTTTACTTTTCTCCGAGCTCACCTCCATACCCAATATGCTCCAGCTCTGTTCCCCAAGTCTGGTCGTAAGATCTTGCAGCTCTGTGTTACTTTTCCCCCCATGAGGTCCAGTCATCGGCAAACCGTAAGTTGTTGAGGGGGCTGCCGCCAATGGAGATGGTAGGGTTGGGAAATCATGGAGGGTCTCTCTCATGATGTTTTCAAGAACAGATTGAACAGGACTGGAGATAACAGGCATCCTTGTCGGACCCCAACTGTGGTTTTGAAGTAGTCTCCGACCTGATTGTTCAGAAGGACGCACTGCTTGCAGTGTTGTATTTGTGCTTGAATGGTTTGCACTGTCCTTCTCAATGCCAAACTTCTGAGGGCCTGCCACAGGCCTTCGTGCCATACTCTGTCAAAAGCCTTCTTGAAAATCGATGAAGTTGTGGAACAGGTCTCTCTGATGTTGAAGATGTTTTTCCATCATGATGGAGGCAGTTAAAAATCTGTTCGATTGTGCTCCTGCCTGCCCTGAACCCAGCTTGTTTTCTTGCAAGGGGTTCTTCTGCCTCCTTCTTGAGTCCATTCAAAATAACTTTGATCATGATCTTGCTGGCGTGGCTGATGAGGCTGATTGTTCTAATTTTTGGCATGGCGTAAATTCCCCTTCTTGGGCAGGGGCATGATGAGTGATTGTGTCCAGTCTGTTGGCCACTGTTTTGTCTCCCAAATCTTCTGACAGATAGCTGTAACATATGTGATGGACTGTTTCGCCACCATGCTTGAGCAGCTCTGCTGGTATATTGTCTGCTCCTGGGGACTTTCCTACTGGTAAGCTGCGGATGGCTTCTTCCACTTCTTCCCTCAGTATAGGTAATGGCGAGGGTGCTCTTGATGTTGCTGCTTTCTCTTCTATTATGCTCTTGTCAGGTTGTATTGGGTAGTTGTACAGTTCTTGACAATATTCAGACCACCTGTTCAATGCAGCTGAGCTTTCTGTGGGCTTAGGATATTCCTTGGTGGCGCCAATCTCCTCTCCAAGTCTCCATATGTTTTGGGTTTTTTCTATTGGGGTTTCCTACCCCACATGCGACAGGTTGTACTGGGTTACATGGATACCAGTAGCAGTAGCAGAGAACTTCTCTGACTGACCTGACAATAGTGACCCCTAGCAGTAAGTAAATAAGACCAATCCAGATAGACAGGTAGATAGATAGATAGATAGACAGACAGACAGACAAGACAAGACAGAGAGACAGACAGACAGACAGACAGATAGATAAATAGATAGATAGATAGATAGATAGATAGATAGATAGATAGATAGATAGATAGATAGATAGATAGATAGATAGATAGATAGATATATAGATAGACTGACCGACTGACAGGCAGAAAGATAGATAGATAGATAGATAGATAGATAGATAGATAGATAGATAGATAGATAGATAGATAGATAGATAGATAGATAGATAGATAGATAGATAGATAGACGGACGGACGGCTGGATAGATGGATACATACATACATACAGACAGACAGACAGACATCGAGAGATAGAGGGGGAGGGAGATTGAAAGAAAGGGATAGGAAAGAGAGAGAGAAAAAAGATAGATAGATATAGAGAAGACAGGGCAGACAGAAAGACAGACAGACAGACAGACAGACAGACAGACAGACAGACAGACAGATAGATAGATAGATAGATAGATAGATAGATAGATAGATAGATAGATAGATAGATAGATAGATAGATAGATAGATCGATAGATAGATAGATAGATGGGCGTTGTGGTGGTTGCCACCTCAGGTGGGCAACTCACCCAGTCTGGCTCCACGATTGAGCTAATACTGTCGTTTGCAGGGGGCTTTGTAGGTTTTATTTTTATTTCACTTTATTCTTTTATATGGAGGATAATGGAATAAGCACTTATGTGCTTTTTACATCCAGTCCCCGTGTGTATGCAGTTTTGTAAAAATTTTCATCGTTCCCACGGACAAAAGGGCCCTATCTTACGAAAAGCAGAACAGTGCGCAAGAGTTTTCGTCGTTGGACACGGGACCTCGGTTTAAAAGGTCCCCTCAAGGTTTTTTGGGGGAGATTTGGGAGTCTGCACTAGTTAACTCCGGGGGGAAATTCCCCTTAAAAGGGGGGGCGAGGGTGGTAGGGGGTGCCCTGCTATGTACTCAGAACAGGACACTAAACACCACCAAAGTGCCCCAGCGCAGTGCAGGGCCCTCAGGCTGGTGCCCCCCCACGGCGGCCTGATATTGATAGGCCCCCTGGGACTTTGACCTTGGGATGAGACATAAAATCTGGGTATCGCCGTGGCGGGGGGGATTGAGTGAGCGGCCTGGGAACAGCAGGACGGGGTATGTAAAAGAAGATGAGGCGGAACAAAGACATAGACAGATAGTAGATGATAGTAGTAGATAGTAGATAGATGATAGATAGATAGATGGGGATAGATAGTTAGATAGATTAGATATTCGGTTTTGTTTGCGGGTGTAGCGAAGAGAGAGCGAGGGCTTGCCCACTGATCGGGGCTATCCCGGCCCCCCTGGATTCCCCAACACTGACCTGAAAATATGTAGTCTAGGATGGGAGGGGGTAAACAAAAGGGGCAAGTATGGCAGCGTCATTTTGGTGATTGGTAGGCCCTGTGCGTCCCAGTGGTCCAAGATGGGATTTGGTCACTGCCCTTTTTGGATCACCTGGGCCCTTCCCTTGGTTTGAGGCCATGTTGTGTTGGTTTTCCGCTTCTCTGCGAAGAAAAAAAAAAAATGGTGCTTTTTTGTGACGTCTTAAAAGTTTTTAAAATGCGCTTTCAGTATGTGTATGTGTGACGTTCAAAAAGGTTTAAAAGACATGATTGTAAAAAAGGGAAAATTATCAATTCCCTCGTAAATCGTTGATTTTCTCTCTCTCATCTATCATCTTCTATTTTTATTATCTTCTATCTATCTATCTATCTATCTTCTATCTTCTTCACTTCACATTACTTCCCCAAACCAAACCCCAAAAACACAGAGGGGGCGCTTTTTTTTTACAAATGCGCTCACCACTTAAGATAATGATAGTAATGATAGATGAAGATAGATGTAGTAGTGATAGAAAAAAGATAGATTATACATACATACATACATACACGCTTTTCATCCGGCATAATCGTACGTACGTACAGGCCCATTGCATGCAGGCATGCATTTCCATTTCTTTTCTTTTTTTTCTTTTATAATTTTCATTTTATCTTTCTTCTTTCATGTTTTTTTTTTTTCTAAAAAAATGGCTTAAAACTATTTTACCACATATCATTATCACCAACTCGTATGAACAAACTTTAAATAATAATCATTTCATCTTGATTATTCAACATTATTTTTAGAATCAGCAACTTGTAACGAATAGACATGATCATGATCAAATGTAACATTGAAAGTCGCCGACTTGTAACAATACAGTGTAAATCATGCTTCTTTTACCAAAATGTATTTGCAATCTAAATCATAAAGTTTCACGAATACACTTCAAATCAGCAAACCTGATCCTCGGCTAGATCTATGAGGTTCACAAATTGCGAAATTCTGCGATTTCTGCCCATGATTAAGGTAGCTATATTCCGACTTCGGGGATAGATAAGTCAACATTTAAAAACTTATTTTTTTTATTTTTTAATCTCGTGGTAGAGCTGGACATCAGGTCTTCGGAGCAAAAACTCTTTATCTAGCATAGGCTAGAATAAGAAATTGTCAAGGAAAGAAAAATATCGGTTTTCATCAATCAACAAATAAATCAATCAGTTAATCAACCAGTCAAGCTCAAATGTCCAGAAGAATGTCCATAGCAACGTTTTAAGATCGCAGCACACACCACAAAAGGGCAGAAACAGAAAATAATGCCTGAAAAGAAAAAGAAAACCATGGCACATTTTTTTTAACCGCATGGAGGGAGGGGGATGTTACGGGTTTGTTTTTTGTTTGTTTGTTTTTACTTCAAGCATCCGCCTTCATTCTAACAAGGAAAATTTTGCGTTGGGGTTTGAACTTAGTAATACAATAAAAAAAAAGATCGAAAAAACACCAACCGCACATACGCACCTCCCACACTTACAAACCCCCCACATACACCCCAACCGCACCCCACCTCCCAACCCAAAATGTACCACACTACACACAACAAAAACAAAAAAGCCGTTTAAATTGCCCTCCCCCCCCCCCCCCCCCCCCCCCCACCCCACCTCCCTCATAAAAAAGGCGTGGCCCTTTAAAAACGAATCGTCAAAATACCTTGCACAAAAAAAATAGCATAAGCACACAGGTTGGGGTCAGTTTTGACAAAACTGGGATGTGAATATTACAAATATTTTTTTTTTCTACCCCCTTTTACCATAATAGCCAAGGGTAGGAAAAGAGCATAACAGAGAAAAGGGACAAAGAAACAAAATAAAAGGCAAAAAAAAACCTTTTTTAACAATCGGCTCATGGGCTGAAATGGGACAGTGTAACTTTACCCAGGTACACATCGCATCAAAAAGCACGCACACGGCGCAGCACGCTCGCGCGCGTGTGCGCAAACTACAAAACCACACACACACACACACACATCACACACACACAGAAATCGTCGTTGCAGGTTTTTTTTTTTTTGGATTTTTTTGCTTTACAAGATTCAGGCTATTAAAAACCATACATTATTATTATTATTTTTATTATTATTATTAATTTTAATTAATATTATTATTATTTTACTTTGTATCCATTTTCGTTTGGGTTGTTTCTTTTTTTCCCTTTTTTGTGTGTGCGTGAGTATGTGTGGAGGCGTGTTTGGTGTGTGTGTGTGTGTGCGTGCGTGCGTGTGTGGTGCGTGCGCGCGCGCGCGTGCGTGCGTGTGTGTGTGTGTGTGTGTGTGTTTGTGTGTTGTTGTTGTTGTTGCTTCGATTTTACGTGATATTAGACGATAAGAAGGGGTCGGGAGGGGGGGGGCACTTATGTTGATGGTTTCGTGCAGTAAAATGTCTATCTATCACTAAATAATAACAATAATAATATATGGAATTTATATAGCGCTGAATCTTGTTAAATAAAACAACAACAACAAATCGAAGCGCTTGCACTCAAATCATTTACACGCATTTAATTCTCCTTAAACATAATAAACAATATATTTCAAATCAATGCGCGCGCGCGCGCGCACACACACACACACACACACACACACACACACACACACTCGTGAACACACTTAGGAGGTGAAGGATGCTGTTGAAGATTAGGGACAGATATGAGGGGAAAAGTCTCAGGTAGGAAATAAGGGTGTTTTTTTAGGCTGGATTTAAAGGTATCAAGGGAAGGCTTTTGGCGAAGTGAAAGAGGGAGATCATTCCAGGTGGATGGACCAGAAACAGAAAAAGAGCGACGGCTAACAGTGGTTTGTTTGAATCTGGGTGTTCAAAAGCACAAAGTATCTGCGGCTGAACGAAGGGAACGGGATGGAGTGTACAGGTGAAGATAGTTACAGAGATAAGGGGGTGCATATTTGTGGAGTCATTGAAACAGAGGGTATTGATCTTATACCCCAGTCTTTGTGAGACAGGCAGCCAGTGAAGTGATCGCAGAAGAGGAGTGATGTGTTCATATTTTTTCGTTCTTAGGACCAGTCGAGCTGCAGAGTGTTGTATGCGTTGAAGGGAGTGAATGGATGATGCTGGTATGCCAACCAAAAGAGAATTACAGTAGTCTAAACGTGAAAGAATTAGAGATGTGACAAGCTTGTAAGTTGCATCAGTGGACAGATACTTGCGATTCGCGCTTATGCACCGTAATTGATAGCAAGACTGGAAGGTCTGGGTGATTAATTTTTTCATAGAGAGTGTGTTGTCAAGAACTACTCCTAAATACTTCACAGAGTTGGACAAAGGAACTGACGTATTGCCGAATTCTATTGAAGGTTTTTTATAGAGGAAAGTTTATGTTGGGTCCCTATGAGGAAGGCTTCGGTTTTATCGGCATTAAGTTGTAACTTGTTCTGAGTCATCCAGTTTTGAATGTCCTGAAGGCAGTAGGACATAATTATTTGTCAGGAGGGAAGGCAAGTTTTCAACAGTATCACTGCAATGAAGCTGAGTATCATCGGCATAGAAATGATGATCAATATGGTGGCTATCTATTCTATGTGAGAGTGGAGCAGTGTAAAGAGTAAAGAGAGCAGGGCCCAGGAATGATCCCTGCGGGACTCCACATTCCATTTTGACAGGTTTTGATTGAAATTTGTTTACAATAACTTTCTGGAATCGGTTTGTGAGGTATGAAGTAAACCAGGTGAGGGCTGTGCCATTAATACCTAACGTATTTTGGAGGCGAGAAAGAAGAATTGAGTGATCTATGGTATCAAAGGCTGCAGATAAGTCAAGAAGAGTGAGGAGAGATATTTTTCCTGCATCAGAAGCAAGTAGAAATGAATCCAAAGTGTGGACTAGGGTGGTTTCGGTGCTGTGGTTGGGGCGATAGGCAGATTGAAAAGGGGGAAGGAGATCATTGGAATGAAGGTGACTGTTGAGCTGTTTGAGAACAACTTTTTCTAGTACTTTAGAGACAAAGGGTAAGTTTGAGACAGGTCTATAATTCTTCAGAATGTTGGGATCGAGGTCGTCCTTTTTCAGTAGAGGTGTGACTATTGCGGTTTTAAGAGCTGATGGAAAATTTCCTGACACAAGAGATGAATTTACTATTTTAGTGAAAATAGGTACAAGTTGTGGAAGGCATTGTGAGAAAACAGGAGCAGGTATGGGATCAAGGTCGCATGATTTTATAGTCATTTCCTTCAGAATTGTCATGATTTCTTTTTCACTTGTGGGATGGAAGGAAAAGAGAGGAGTGCCAGTGAACTGGGGATCAGAAGGCGCAGGCTGGAATTGAGTCTGATCCAGTCTGGAGCGTATGTTGCGGACTTTGTCTGAAAAGAAGGCAGAAAGATGGATGGAAGTTCAGACAGGCTGTGGGTGTTAGGCAAAGGAGTTGTTTTTGCAGATCCAAGGAGATATGAGGTGAGGGGAAAAAGAGATTTTATGGATGTAGCACAGAGAACTTGGGAAGAGTAGTAGTCTGTCTTTGCTAAATGGAATAGGAGTTTGACTTTGATAATAACGTAGACAGTTCACAGAAAAGTGATAAACAATGATGACAACAAATAAATACATAAAAAATACTAACATCACTTATAACTTTAACAAATGTCCTATTGGACTGTTCATTAAAGATTTTGTTATACGAAACGCTAAATCAACATTTTTTTAAATATCTGTTCCAAGGATTTCTCAGAAAAATAGGGTAAGAATGGGTTTAGATAGACTCTTACATTCAAAAGTTATATGAATACTGGTCATTTTCTCACTAAACAAACATTTTATATTTTTGCTATGTTTGGTGATAAAAGCATTAAGTTTTATCCGAAGAAAAGAGCGCTAGCCTTTCTTTCCATGGCAAAACTTGAATAGGTCTCAGGGTAATCGATTTCCCTTAAAACAGGGAAAGTGACTAAAGATCTGTCTGAAAAGTGCTCCTTTGGACAATAACTTTTTTTTTACCCTGCTCCACGATGCCTCTTCTAGTAAGAGATAGCCCTCTTGTAAAGATAATGGAACATGCAGTTCTACAGAATACTCTCCATGCTTTGCCCCTCTCTTTGCAGCTCTGTCAGGCCACTCATTTGGAATGAACCCCGCATGCAAAGTGTGCGGAGTGCGCATACAGGGGATTTGCGTGTGTGTGTGTGTGTTTGTTGTTGCTGTTGTTGTTCCTCTTCTTGTTTATGTTTATGTTGTTGTTGTGTGTGTGTTAATGTGTATGTTTGTGTGTGAAGGAATTTTTTTTTAAAGAATGTTGCTTTTTCTGTTTGTTTGACTCGTATGGCTTCCTTTGTATAGGTTTTATTATTCTTGTATATGCATATGCATGTTGGATTGGGAAAAAGGGGGGTTGTTACATGGATGGCTTGATGACAAAACAATTGCACTGTTATTCAATGTACTATCTGGAAAGAAAAGTTTGACTTGACTTCACACATGCGCGCGCACGCAAAGTATCTCTCACACACACACACACACACCCACACCCACACCCACACACACACACACACACACATCGTGTCTGTCAGTCTGTCCTGTTTGGGAAATGAAGCAAGCACACTTTGATGTAGATTATATCAACATGAAAAAGAATGAAAATCCAAATAATTATTATGGCAATGAATGTTCATTCACACACACACACACACACACACACACACACACACACACACACACACACACACACACAAGAGAGAGAGAGAGAGAGAGAGAGAGAGAGAGAGAGAGAGAGAGAGAGAGAGAGAGAGAGAGAGAGAGAGAGAGAGAGAGAGAGAGAGCATAATTACTCTCACTGTCTTAAGATTTATACAGATGGCTCACTTTTAGACAATCGTCAAGCAGGTTTAGCATTCTTCATACCAGCATTAAAATTAGAAAAGTCATATATGTTGGTTAAAAACAGATCTATTTTTACAGCTGAACTGATCACTATTCTCGTGGCTTTGACTTTCATTCTATATCATCCATACTGGGGGATTTTCAGTTATTACTTTGTGTGGATTCAAAATCGGTTTTATATGCCTTAAAGTCTATAACTTATAAGAAAACTACTAAACTTATATTAGACATCAATCAAATACTTCATAAATCTTCTGTGTTTAAGAGGAATTCATGCTTCCTTTTGTTGGATTCTTTCACATATCGGATTATTTTCTAATGAGTGGGCTGATAGGGCTGCGAGAAAAGGTGCACGTAATGAAAAGGGGTCTATAGTACTGCATATCCCGCTATCCATTGCAGAGGGCTATCGTTTGTTAGAAGAAGCATCTTTAAGCAAGTTCATAGAAAAGCATCGGCAAAACAAGCGGTGTTCACATATGATTCCGAGTGGGAAGAGTGCAGTTGAATACATTGAAAACTTACAGATTCCTACAAATGCTGTAAAAGAAAGACAAGTCAAGGCATTATTTTACAGGATAAGATTAAATACATTCATGACAAAATTCAGCAAGGATGTTAAGTGCTGTTGTGGTGAATACATTTCAAATACCCATATCATACTTGAAAGTAACAAGTTAAAACCCCATCTCCCTGCCTTTTCTGAGAATTCCATAGAGGAAGTTTTGAACAATGTAAATCTAGCGTTGGACATTGCTAAAGATTTGTTGTTAAGTCCTATAGGGCATTTACTGTAGATCTTGCAGTTCTTTTTGGAGTTTTAAATGTTTTATTTTCTCCCTGATCTGTTATTGTTAAGAATACGCTTTCATTTGTGGTCACACACACACACACACACACACACACACCACACACACACACACACACACACACACACACTTACACACACAGTAGCTCTCTCTCTCTCTCCTATCCAGTCTCCTATTTTAGGGTTGTATGGTATCACTCAAAGTGGAAAGACGTTAAAATTGAAGAATCACACACACACACACACACACACACACACACACACACACACACACACACACACACACATCCACACTTTTGAAAATCACTGCGCTACCTCGAAAACACACTGGATGAGAAGATGCTGGCATGTATGGCCGGCTAGCTCTTTTCTAGTACAGGCAGCCACACTCCGACTGCACTTCAGAAGAGTTTAGTTCTCCTTTAAGGGAGGATACAGGCTGCGTGCTATCACTAAGAGCTTGTCATGTCCCGAACTGAATGGAATGTCAGCATAACATTGCATTCTAAACTTACGCAAACTCCTTGGTATCTCAAACAGAGATCACATCACTAATGAGGAAATGAAGGCCAGAATTGAAAACTCCATCGGACCACATGAAGAGTTGCTGACTTCAGTGAAAACGCGCAAACTCAAGTCACGTCACGCCAACATCAGGACTGGCCAAGACTGTCCTACAGGGAAAAGCACAATGAGAGGGAGACGAAGAGGCAGACAGAGAAAACGATAGGAAGACAAAAATTAGAGTGGACTGGCCTTGAGTGGA
>CM054153.1:13561434-13566434 GCA_028751875.1 Rapana venosa
CGATTTCGTTTTACGTCTCTTCTCTAAATGTGATATTAGACACAAAAAGGCCAGGGGTGAGGGGAAGGGGGAGTCAGGGTATTGGGTAGGGGTATAACTTACTAAATCTACAATAAGCAAGTAAGAAAATGCAAATCTAAAGTAAACTTTTAAGTACAGAACAGTAAAATGACAATTTATAACAGAATCTAACCAGGAAACAATAAAACAATATTTTGCAACTGTAACCAACAAGATAAAATATAGTCCACAGAAAGATAGTGTCTTTAGAATCCATAATAATTGTAATAATGAACCAACTGGACTGTGCAATAACGATTTGAAAAAATATATATCTCAGTAGAAGATCACTGAATATCGCCGATGACGTTGACGAGGTAAGAACAGGTATGCAGCTTTTTAGCATGCTGCATATCAAGATATGATCAACAGTTATACTACGGCCACATATACAAGAGACATGCCCAACATATTTTGTCTTAAAACAGTTCAGTTTCCATCGGCAAACTACAGAAACAATTTGTTTTATACGACAAGAATCAGTTCCATGTATTTTAACAAAAGACTCAAATGTTATCATTTCTTCATATACATCGAGACAACCAAGTCTCTTTTCCTCACACTGGAATAAATTGTGCTGAGATTTTTGAACGAGGTGATATAATTCTTTAACACATGCCTTTAGTTATGCAAAAGGGGAAGAATCTGCTTAAAAATAGATAGATAGATAGACAGACAGACAGACAGACAGACAGATAGACAGACAGACAGACAGACAGACAGACAGACAGACAGATATCATATATCTCTAAAGTCCTTGAAAAAGTTGTTCTGATACAACCAACAGCCATCTTCATTCAAAAAATCTCCTTCCCCCTTTTCAGTTGCTATCGCGCCAACACAGCACCGAAACCACCCTTTCCAACCTTAAACACTTCTACACCGACTGACTCAGAAAAATCTCCCTTCTCACTCTTCTTGACTTATCTGCAGCCTTCGACACTATAGACCACTCAATTCTTCTTTCCCAGTAGTCTCTTCTAGGTGATATAATTCTTTAACACATGCCTTTAGTTATGCAAAAGGGGAAGAATCTGCTTAAAAATAGATAGATAGATAGACAGCAGACAGACAGACAGATAGACAGACAGACAGACAGACAGACAGACAGACAGACAGACAGACAGACAGATATCATATATCTCTAAAGTCCTTGAAAAAGTTGTTCTGATACAACTCAACAGCCATCTTCATTCAAAAAATCTCCTTCCCCCTTTTCAGTCTGCCTATCGCGCCAACCACAGCACCGAAACCACCCTATTCCACACCTTAAACACGCTTCTACACGCGTCTGACTCAGGAAAAATCTCCCTTCTCACTCTTCTTGACTTATCTGCAGCCTTCGACACTATAGACCACTCAATTCTTCTTTCCCAGTAGTCTCCGAAAAACTTTTGTATTAAAGCACAGCTCTCACCTGGTTCAGTTCATACCTTACAGAACGACTCCACACAGTTGCATTAAACAAGATTCAATCAAAACCTGCCAAACTGGAATGTGGAGTCCCACAGGGATCAGTTCTCGGCCCTGTTCTTTTCCCTCTCTACACTGCTACTCTTTCAAAAATTAAAAATAATCGTCATCAGATCAATCATCATTTTTATGCAGATGACTCTCAACTTCTTAGCAGTGATGCTCCTGAAAATCTGCCCTCTCTCTTGATTAATATGTCCTATTCCCTTCAAGATATCCCAAATTGGATGATACAGGACAAGTTACAGCTAAATGCAGATAAAACCAAAGCCATGCTTGTAGGGACCAAACACAAACTCTCTTCCATCACAACAGCTTCAATAGAATTCAGCAATACGTCTGTCCCTCTTTCTACTGCTGTGAAATATCTAGAGGTCATTATAGACAACATACTCTCCATGCAAAAATTAATTACCCAAACCTGCCAGTCGTGCTACTATCAATTGCGGCGCATCAGTGTAGTTTGTAAGTACCTGTCCACTGATGCAGCATCCAAACTAGTCACGTCTCTCATTCTCTCACGTCTGGACTATTGCAATTCTCTTCTGGCTGGTCTTCCAGCATCATCTATCTACTCCATTCAACGTATACAAAGCTCTGCAGCTCGCCTAGTCCTCAGAAAGAAAACATTTGAGCACATTACTCCTCTCTTGCGATCCCTCCACTGGTTGTCTGTGCCAGAGAGAGTAAACTATAAGATCAGTATCCTCTGTTACAAATGCCTCCATAAAACAGAACCTTCCTACCTCTGTGAATGTCTTCACCTGTACACTCCTTCTCGATCCCTCCGCTCTGCTGCAGATACTTTGTGCTTAAGAAACCTACATTCAACCAGTCCACCACTGGCCGTCGCTCTTTCTCTGTTTCTGGTCCATTGATCTGGAATGACCTCCCTCTCTCCCTTCGCCAAAAGCCTTCTTATGACGATTTTAAATCCGGCCTCAAGACACATTTATTTCAAAGCTAAGATTCTCCCCTCTTGTTCCATTTCATTTTTGTACCTGCCCTCAATAGCCAAAACACCATCACCCTGCCGGAGAGTAAACCTTTGTCAGTGTGTGGGTGTTCGTGTGTGAGTGGGTGTGCGTGTGTGGGTGGATGTGCGTGTGCGTGTGTGCGAGCGTGTGTGTATACATTTGAACTTGTAAAAAAAATCTATTAATTATCTGCATGTGAATGAGTAGGATGAATGAAAGCGCTTTGATTTGTTGCGTTGCAAGATATAGCGCTATATAAATTCCATGTATTATTATTATTATATTATTATTATTATTATTATTATTATTATTATTATTATCATATTATTATTATTATTATTGTTATTATTATCATATACATCAGTAACACCTTCTCTCGGAAAACTAACCCAACTCAAAAAGACAAATCTTTTGTGCAGGTTCATGGACGAGTCCCTTCTCTGGCTAATAGCCACAGGAGAGATTCAACAAGCGGAAAAAATCCTCAAGAAAGCCTGCCAAATGAACAACAAAGATTTCAACAAATCAGGCTTCTGCTTCACCCGTCAATCTCTACCAACGCCAACAACGACCATCACACCAACAAAGACGATCGTGATCCTAAAATCTTCATCGTTGACTGCCGAGACGAAGTGAGCGCAACTGAGCTGAAGAAGGAAGAGGAGAATGCCGATGATATAAGTAATGAGGAGATCAATCCCAGGCTTACCACCGAAGCAGCAACGGTGGATGCGTTGGCACTGAGGCTCATGGAATGAGGAACGGTTTTCAGGGTGATCGGGATGCAGAGAGTTCGGAGAAGGCATCGACGCCAGGGGAAGAGGTGTTCCAAGCCAAGTACACAGTGTTGGATTTGTTTCGACACCGGATTGTTCTTGTGCCTTTCTTCGTCACCATTTGTGTGTGGTAATAAGGTGGTTTTGTCTGTGACGCATCTGTATTTTGTGTACTATCTATGTGCACATGTATGTATGCACACACATACTATATATATATATAGAGAGAGAGAGGAGATATAGAGAGGAGATATAGATAGATAGATAGATAGATAGATAGATAGATAGATAGATAGATAGATAGATAGATAGATAGATAGATAGATAGGTAGGTAGGTAGGTAGGTAGGTAGGTAGTAGATAGATAGATAGATAGATAGATAGATAGATAGATAGATAGATAGATAGATAGATAGATAGATAGATAGATATGTCTCTGTGGGAGAGTGTATTATCATTTTATCTTTCTCATTCTTTGGTTTCGAGGATAATGGACTAAGCAGGTGTTTGTTTTTTTACTACATCCATTCCCGATTAATTTTGTATGCAGTTTTGTCCATTTTTTCAGCTATTCCCACTGGCACACAATGGTCGCGCGCGCGTGTGTGTGTGTGTGTGTGTCTGTGTGTGAGTCGTTGTCTGTGTCTGTGTCTATCTGTTTGTTTTGTTTTGTTTGATGTCTATTCACTACATGGTGATTTAAACACACCCGCATTCATACCAAAGTACCTATTATTACACACCGTCTCTCTCTCTCTCTCTCTCTCTCTCTCTCTCTCTCTCTCTCTCTCTCTCTCTCTCTCTCTCTCTCTCTCTCTCTCTCTCTCTCTCTCTCTCCCCTACACGCACCCACATCCACACACACATATCTGTCTGTGTGTGCATGTGTGCTTGCTGGCGTGCGTGCGCGCGTGCATGGGTGTGTGTGTGTGTGTGTGTGCCTGTGTGTGCGTGCGTGCATGCTTGCGTGGGTGGGTGCGTGTGTGTGTATCTGTCTGTCTATCTGCGCGTGCGTGCGAGTTTGCATGCATGCGTTTGTGTGTGTGTGTGTGTGCGTGCCTGCGCACGCGCGCGCGTGTGTGTGTGTGTGTATGCGTATGTGTGTGCGTGTATGCACGCGCGCGCGCGTGTGTGTGTGTGTGCGTATGCGTGCGTGTGTGTGTATGCGTGCGTGTGTGTGTATGCGTGCGTGTGTGTATATGCGTGCGTGTGTGTGTATGCGTGCGTGTGTGTATGTCTGTGGGTATGTCTCTGTGTGTGATGAGTGTGTGTGAACGTGTGTGTGTTTAAATACAAAGTTCTTGTCTCTCCTCACCCTCTCTCCCACCAGTTGTCCATAGTTTGCAATATCAACAGCACATAAGCAAACTCTGTCAGACAGATAGAATTTCATCAACGAAATCAGGCAATCAGTTTCAGTAGTATCATATTCTATCGAACTTTGTGATAAGTGTAGCATGAAATTTGAATCAACTTCGTTTTCAATCAGTGTTGAAACATGATTAAAACACTACATGCAGTGTGTAATTGTTCAGTCATTACTTAAATATTATCTTCTAAAACATTATAGATGTTCATCGTATGTAATATCATCTTTCAGTTATGTCATATCTGTGTTTTTGATACAAAACACAATCCTTCATATTCCTAAAAAAAATGGTGGGTAAAAGCGGTATGGTGGGTAAAAGCGGTCGCATAATTACGCAAAATCTCAC
>CM054153.1:13576434-13581434 GCA_028751875.1 Rapana venosa
GTGTGTGTACATGTGTTTGTGTGCGTGCTCGCGCGCGTGCGCATGTGTGTGTTTGTGTGTGTACGTGTGTTTGTGTGCGTGCGTAGCGCGCGCGCGTGTGTGTATGTGTGTGTGTGTGTACACACGCGTTCCCAAGAGAGACAAGAGAAGTGAGATAGAGAGAAAGGAACGAGACGGGAGATGAGAATTGAGAGTAAACAGATGAATATAATCATTAATAGTGGAAATGCGTGTTGAACAGTTGTATGGAAAAATGTTGGACAAAATAAAGGATTAACTCTAAAAACAAACCCACGATTTCATTTCTTCCTTTTTATTTATTCACTCTTTCATTTCGTGTATAAAGGAATTAGCACTCATGTGACTTTTTTATATCCAGCCGCTGTGTGCATGCGGTTTTGTTAATTTTGTCATGTTTCAAGTCAAGTCAAGTCAAGTCAAAAACACTTTAATCATCCTATGAAGGACAATTACAATACTGAACAGGCATATTGATACGTATAACTATCTCAAAAGACACGAGAAAAATACATTTCAAATTTGTATGACCAGTCCAAGATAGCTTCCAAAACAAAACAAAACAAAACAAATTTAATCACACACACACAAACACACGCACGCGCGCACAACACACACACACACACACACACACACACACACACACACGCCCCCCCCCCCACACACACACACATACCCACACACACCAATGTAGGAATATAATGTTGTAAAAACCATTGATTGGAAAAGACATATAAACTTATTGTATAAAAACTTATTGTTTACATGTGCACGCACGCATGCACTCCCACTCACGCACGCACATATGCGCACACCCATACACACACACCGATATATGAACACAATTTTATAAAGACTATTGACTAGTAAACACACATGCGCACCATAATGACCATTGACTAGTAAAGGCAAACTTACACACACACACAAACCGCCACACACACACACACACACACACACACCACACACACTTTTAGAAAAACATCATTTAAACCAAAAATAGGATACAGGAGTACTTATTTTCATGAGAGCACACACACACACACACACACACACACACACACACACACAACAACACACACACACACACACACACTCACAGTTAGGGAGGTATATCAGAGATTACAAAACTGTTTGGTAAGTGCTGTTGTGCCCTTGGCACAATTTTCATATTCTTCCAAAAGGTGGAACAGGTTTTAACATGTGCGCAAGATGTTCTGAGTATGTGGTCAGTTATTAAGATTAATCGCTGTTATCGTTCTGGTTAATTAATTGAAGGAAGGAAGGTATGAAGAATGGAAGGAGAAAGCAGGATATTCTGATAATGTCCAAACGCATGAATAAATAAACACGTCCCATTAAACGAGTGTTACCATCCCAATCAATAGCGTCTGGAACGAACTGAGATAAACATAAAGGTGACCTGTAACCTGTAAGGTCGTAGGGGAGCGAGGCATCAGCAACTTCACTTCTTCAAGGGCAAGCATATTGAGGGTGGTGCCCATCTCCTCTCCCTCGCTGCTTTACTTTCCTTGACCCTAAAGATGCAGGTACCCATTACAGCTGGGTGAACTAGGGGACTGGACTGAAGCAAAGCCACGCAGTCACCCATACACACACACCCATGAACAACCAAATCAAATAGCAATAAAATCCATCTCCCAAACAAAGCTGATCAAACCATTAACAAAGGCGGGTACGTGCAAAATTAATTCCATGACCAATCGTGTGCCCCAAACGTCATCACGTGACAGGATGCACTCAACCAATCAGAACGGCGACAGTGATGAGGAGTCCTAATGTTCGACCACACGCATCAATATCATGCTGGTTTCTCGTGCGGCCAACGAGGGGACCAGGTTTTGATGAGCAGACACTAGCTGCGCTTATTGGTTTCAAAGTGGAACAAGAAAGCCCTGTTGTGTCTAACAAGGGACAGTTTGCTATGGCAAGCGATATGGGTCAAACTGAAACAAAGAGACACTCCAACACTTGAAGACATTACTAAACAGAAAATACAGCTCTTTCGAAGACCTTTCTTACATTTTGAGCCAAGAAATATAAGCTGATACTAGGACATCATAGTTGTTTGATTTTTGCAAAGCTGATGCCATCAAGATCACTCTGTCTTTGAAAAAGGGGGTGGGGGTACATGAACACAGAGATAAGACATCAGGGAATAGGGTTTGCCTGTACTTTTGCACTCTGTGTGTGTGCGTGTGCGCGCACGTGTGTGTGTGTGTGTGTGTGTGTGTGTGTATGTGTGTTGTGTGTGTGTGTGTGTGTGTGTGTGTGTGTGTGTGTGTGTGTGTGTGTGTGTGTGTGTGTGTGTGTGTGTATGTGTTGTGTGTGTGAAACAGACAGACAGACAGGTAGATAGAGAGTGTGTGTGTCAAACAGAAATCCACAGATAACAGAGAAAGTGAATGAGTGCATGTGTGTGGGAGGGGAAGGTACATATTCGTGCGTGAATGTGTGTGTATGTGTGTGTCCGTGCGTGTGTGCGCGCGTGCGTGCTTGTATGTGTGTGTAAATCTTGACTTTTTAAATCAACAGGCTTGTTATTTGCATCATCACAGATTGACATGTTTTTATGCTCGAAAAAAGAAAAAGGAAAATCCCTTCAACAAAATGAAAGCCACAACTCTTTTTTTAAAAACATTTCATCCTTAAGGTGTACCATAGAAAATATTCCTGCTGTTTCATTTCCGACACTAAAAATGGGATATGGGTGGTACTGGGAAACATTTGTTACATCCATTGCAATGACATTCCCATTTATGTGGGCAATATCATCAAATATTGAGTTGTTATATCGCCCACTTTTCATATTGAAGTGTTTGAGAGTGATTCTTTCGTCTTATGTGCTTTCCATTACGGAAATGCAAAGGCACTGGTTTCTAGTCAAAGGGTTAGTTGGGGTTTATTACAAGCGCTTAGACATACAGACAGAAACAGAGTTTTGTGCATGTGTGAGGGGCTTTTCTTTATTCTTTTATATGGAGGATAATGGAATAAGCACTTGTGTGCTTTTTACATCCAATCATGTGTGTATGCGGTTTTGTAAATTCTGTCATCTGTTGCCACCGGCATACAATGACCTACTTCCTGATTGTAAGGACTGTGTATCTCCCTTGTTTGAACCTCTGTGTCTGTCTGCTCTGTCTCTCTGGCTCTTGCATCTCTCTTTCTCTTCTCGTCTGTGTCTCTGTCTTTCTGTCTGTCTGTCTGTCTGTCTGTCTCTCTCTCTCTCTCTCTCTCTCTCCATCTCTCTCTCTCTCTCTCAATCTTTCTACCTATCTATCTATCTATCTAACCTGTGATATACAGAACACAATATATATTCCACATCTCTCTCTCTCTCTCTCTCTCTCTCTCTCCTCGCTCTCGCTCTGTCTGCTTGCCTGTCTGTCTGTCCGTTTATCTATCTGTCTGCCTGTCTGTCTGTCTGTCTGTCTGTCTGTCTCTCTCTCCTCTCCTCTCTCTCTCTCCTCTTCCTCCTCCTCCTCCTCCTCCTCTTCCTCCATGTTCACCTCCTCTTCCTCCTTCTTTCAAACCAACCAGATTGTACAGAACTTTGCGTGTTGCAGTTTTCTTTCTTTTTTCTGTTTTTTTTGTGGGGGTTTGTTTTTTTAGTTTTTGTTGGTTTCTTCTTTTTCTTTTTGCAGCCTTGGTGATCAAAACCTATTCTGTCCAAAACTGTGCCATGCATGCAACACAAAACACAACCAAACCAATCCATTGTACTTCAAGACAGATCTCTCTCTATCCCTTCCTGCCCTTCCTCAATTTCTCTCTTTCTCCTTCTCTCTCTCTCTCCCCACCCTCTCTCTCTCCCTTCCTGTCCTCCCTCTCTCCCTCTCTCTCTCCCCCTCTCTCCCTTCCTGCCGTCCCTCTCTCTCTCTCTCTCTCCCTGCCCCCTCTCTCTCTCTGTCTCTCTCTCTCCCTCCCTGCCCTCTTTCTCTCTCTGTCTTTCCTGCCCTCCTCCTCTCTTTCTCCCTCCCTCCCACCCTCTCTCTCTCTCTCTCCTCTCTCTCCCTCTCTCTCTCTCTCTCTCTCTCTCTCTCTCTCTCTCGCTTCTTCCCTCCTCCCCTTTTCCCATCCTCTCTCCTCCCTCCCTTCCCTCTCATCCCCTCCCCCCACCTTTAAAACTTGTCAGATGCAGAACCTCCTGTGTTCCACTTTTCTCCGTCTCTCTCTTTCTCTTTCTTTCCCTTTCTTTCTCTCTTTCTTTCCCATTGTCTCTGTGAAATTTGCTGGTAAGGTCCATTCCGTCTGAAACAGCGTTGTCAGTGTCCCTTATCGCAGACGGGTTCGCGCCTGTCCAAAACTATTGTTTAAAACGAAGAAACCGGTGGATCGGTGGTTTA
Organism: Rapana venosa; assembly: GCA_028751875.1. Taxonomy (NCBI): domain Eukaryota; kingdom Metazoa; phylum Mollusca; class Gastropoda; order Neogastropoda; family Muricidae; genus Rapana; species Rapana venosa. The sequence goes on from CM054153.1 coordinate 13,580,823, forward strand.
GAAGTAACGCAACCATCTCAAATGCAGCAGGTCGAGGGTTTGATCCCTTTACCCGTTTGAGACCTAGCTTTACTCTCTATATAACTCACTGTCCATGAGTGGTGGTCTGGTCTGGGTGCTTGTATTTCGGCAGGAGACGATAAACCGAAGTCCTGAGTGTAACTCATTTTCTCACACACATAGCCTTCAGCCTCCTCAGTTCGCCCAGCTGAAAATGTGTACCTGCCCTCTGTATGGTCGGGAAAGGTAAAGCAGCGAGGGAGAGGAGATGTGCGTCGGCCCTCAATGATTATGCTGGCTCCTGGAGAAGCCGAGGTCTCTGACATTTCGCTCCCCCAACGACCACATAGGTTTCAAGGAAACATCTTTACCTTTTCACCTTGAAAAGAACCCACGGGGATATGCGAGCAGTCTTTACCGAAATTCTGTAAAGAAAAACAGACACGCTCTTTGGGGGAAATAAAATACGCTTGGAGAGAGGAAAATTCGTTTTTAAAACGCTCGGCACTGGTCTTGTGGCGACGAACTCTTTCCAGGGAGACAGTAAAAGTAAAGGTGTCCCATAACCTATGTGGTAGTAGGGAGAGTGAGCCATCAGAGACCTCAACTTCT
>CM054153.1:13593934-13626434 GCA_028751875.1 Rapana venosa
GTTTGTAAGGTTGTGTGTGTGTGTGTGTGTGTGTGTGTGTGTGTGTGTTGTGTGTGTGTGTGTGGTTGCGTGTGTGCTCCGCGTGTGTGTGTGTGTGCGTGCGTGCGTGTGTAGTGTGTGTGTGTGTGTGCGCGCGGCTGCGTGTGGTTAACTATTCTATCGCTCTGATCTCGTCTGGTAGGAATCGACCATGTCTCTTTTCACGGATATGGGTTTTTATTTGTTGTTGTTGTTCTCCTTGATGCTATCTGTTGGTGGGTGTGGGTGAGTGGGTGGGTGAAGAATGGGGGTGTGTGTGGGTGGTGCGTGTGTGTGTGTGGTGTGTGTGTGCTGGGTGTGTGTGTGTGTGTGCGCGCGCGCGCGGGTTTGTGTGTGTGGGGGGGGGGGTGGTGGTGGCTGGCTACTCGCCTGTGTGTGTGTTTGTGTTTGTGGGTTTTGTGTTGCTTCGTTACTCATAGTGATATTAGACGATTTTTTATGATGTTTGAGTACGTCGTGTGTGTGCGTGTGTTTGCGTTATGTGTGTATGTTTGGTGTGTGTGTGTGTTGTGTGCGTGTGTGTGTGTGTGTATGTTGTTGAGTGTGTGTGTGTTGTTTGCGCTTTGTGTAAGTGGTGTCTGCATTCTGTCTTCGTCGGAATGTGTGTTTTTGTCTCTGTATTTTCCCCTTTTGTTTCTTCCTTATTCACTGAAATTCAGATGTTGAAACAAGCAAACAGTCAATTAGCCAGCCAACCAGTCAACCAACCAACAAACAAAAAAACATCTCTCAAAAAAGGACAAAGTGAAACAAAACGTACCGAATGTCTCTGAGGCTGTTTGTCTGCTCCATTGGCATCTGTCTGATGTTTGTTGATATTTCTCTCTTCTCTCTTCTCTCTCTCTCTCTCTCTCTCTCTATCTCTCTCTTCTCTCTCTCTCTCTCTCTCTCTCTCTCTCCTCCTCTCTCTCTCCTCTCTCTCTCTCTCTCTCTCTTTCAACACACTGTTCAAAAATCCTACCCCTTCCAAACTGCTCAACTATCCGATTTCAAAAAAGTAATATTTTTTTTAATATTTGTCCCATATTATTTCGTTTTATGTGTGTCTTTACTCCCGATGGTTTTTTAAACTTCCAGGACTATCTTCCAGAGCTTCCAAGTGTCACCCATGTGATGATCTCCCTCTGTCTGGGTACAGCAGATGACAGAGATCTGTCATAAAGAAAATGTGTTTGGTGTCAACTAGTATAGTCCAGAGCATCAGTGTCATCTGTTTTAGTATTGTCCTAAGCTCTGCCTTTGTGGTATACACTTCATTGGGTTATCTGACTGTCTGTCTGTCTGTCTTTGTCTGTCTGTCTGTCTTCTGTTGCATGTCTCTCTTCTCTCTCTCTCTCCCTCCTCTCTCTCCTCTCTCTCTCTCTTCCTCTCTGCATCTCTTAATGTCCCAAGCCCTTTCTTTGTGAATACCCTTTTTGGGTTGGGCCTCTGTCTGCGTTCTCTCTTTTTCCCCCCTCTCCCCCCTTTGCTTCCTCGCTCTCTCTTCTCTCTCTCTCTCTCTCTCTCTCTTCTCTCTCTCTCTCTCCTCTTCTCTCTCTTCTCTCCTCTCTCCCTTTCACTCTCTCAATGTCCCAAGCCCTTTCCTTGTATATACTCTTCATTTGGGTTGTTTCTGTTGTCTGTCTGTGGTGTCTGTGTCTCCTATCTTTTTGTGTCTGTCTGTCGTCTTTCTGTCGTCTGTCGCTGTCTCTCTTATTCTCTCTCTCTTCTCTTCTCTCTCTCTCTATTTGTGGTGTGTGTGTGTGTGTTGGTGTGTGTGTGTTGTGTGTGTGGTGTGTGTGTTGTGTGTGTGTGTTGTGTGTGTGTTGTGTGTGTGTGTGTGTGTGTGTGTGTGTTGGTGTGGTGTGTGTGTGTTGTGTGGGTGTGTGGTGTGTGTTTGAATCGGCTGTCTGAATATCTGTCTGCTGTCTCTTTTGTCCTGTCTGTAAGTCATGATGGTTGTTTGACATAACTGGACCTCAGGTCAGGGCTTGCGTGATCTGACTGTTCAGCCCCCCCTGACCTTCCTTCTTAGTCTATCGTTGTTGTCTGTCCTCCTCTTTTTGTCTGTCTTCCTCTGTCTTGCCCTGTCTCCTGTCTCTGTCTCTGTCTTGTCCTCTCCTCTCTCTCTTTTCCTCTCTCTTCTCTGTTTTCTCCCTCTCTCGCCACCCACCCAAAAACCCCTTTTGGCTGCTAATTGTTGTTGTCTGTTTCTTCTCTCTCTCTCTCTCTCTCTCTCCTCCCCTCTCTCTCTCTCTCTCTCTCTCCTCTCTCTCTCCTCTCCTCTGGTTTTTCTCCCCCCTCCCTTCCCCCACCTCCCCTTTTAGGCTTTTTTTCTGCTGTCCCTTTTCCTTTCCCTTCCCTCTCACTTCTCTCCCCTCTCTCCCCCCTTCTTTTCTTCTGTCCCGTTTTTTTCTCTTTTTCCCCCTTCTCCCTTTTTCTCTCTCTCTCTCTCTTTTTCTCTCTCCCCTCTCTTTCTCTCTGCACTCTCTCAATGTCCCAAGCCTTTCTTTGTGGTTTAACTCTTCATTTTTGGGGTTTTCTGTCTGTCTGTCTGGGTTTTCTGCTCTGTCTGTCTGTCTGTTTTTTTGTCTTTTCTCTCTCTCTTCTCTCTCTCTCTCCCCCCTTCTCTCTCTCTTCTCTCTCTCTCTCTCCTCTGCACTTCTTTAATGCCCCAAGCCCTTTTTTTGAATACTCTTATGTGGGGGTTTTTGTCTGCTGTTGCTGTCCCTCTGTGTCTCTCTCCTTGTGTTGCCTCTCTGTTGCTGTCTGTTATTGTCTCTCCTCTCCTCTCTCTCCTCTCTCTCTCTCTCTCTCTCTATCTATCTATCTATCTGTGTGTTTTGGGGTGGTGTGTGTGTGTGTTTTGTGGTTTTTTTTTTTGTGTGTGTGGGGGTGTGTTGTGTTTTGGTGGTTTTGTGTTGTGTGTGTGTTGTTTGGTTTTGTGTGTGTTGTTCTGGCTATCGGTTTTCTGAAAATCTGTTGTCTGTCTGTCTCTTGCTGTCCTGTTGTAAGTATATGTGGTTGACTGAACTGGGCCATCAGGTCAGGGTTTCGTGATCTGATCGTTCAGCCATCCACCCCGACCTTCCTTCTCTAGCTATCTGTCTGTTTTCTCTCTCTCTCTCCTGTCTGTCTGTCTCTTGTCTCGCCTCTGTTTCTGTCTCTGTCTCTCTCTCTCTCTCTCCCTGTTTCCCCTTCCCTCGCCCCCACCCAACCCCTTTTTGGGTGTCTAATTGTCTGTCTTTTTTTTTCTTCTTCTCTCTCTCCTCCTCTTCTCTCTCTCTCTCTCTCTCTCTCCCCCTCTTCTCTCTCTCCCCCTCTCCTCTCTTCTCTCTCTTTTTCTTTGTTTTTTCTCCTCCCCTCTCTCCCTTCTCTCTCTCTCTTCCCCTCTCTCTCTCTCTCCTTCTCTCTCTTTCTCTTTCTTCTCTCTCTCTCTCCCCCTCCCTCCTCCCCCTTCCCTTTTTCCTGGTTTGAATATGTTTCTTCCTTATTCATACAAACAAAATTATTTACAGCACATCACCTTTGGGGAACAAAAAGCTTAAAGCCCGCTGGTTGGGCAGGGCTTTTCTTCTATTCCTCCCCCTTCTCGCCTCCCCTCTTCCTCCCCCCCTCCTCCTCCTTCTCGTCCTCCTCCCCTTCCTCCTGCTCCTGTTCTTTTTCTTCTTCTTCTTCTTAATTTCCTCATCCTCCTCCTCCTCCTTTCTCCTTCCTCTCTTCTTCTCTGCTGTTTCTGCTCTCTCTTCTTCTTCTTCTTCTTCTTCTTCCTTCTGTCTTCTTCTCCTCTTCTCTTTCTTTTTCTCCTCCTTTCTCTCCTCTTCTCTTCTTCTTCTTCTTCTTTTTCTTTCTTCTCTCTCCTCCTTCTCCTCACCCATCTTCTTCCTCTTCAAATCCTTCTCCTTCTTCTTCTTCAAATCTTCTTCTTTTTTTCTTCTTTTTCTTCTTTTTCTTCTTCTCCTACTTCTTCGTCTTCTTCGCATTCTTCTTCTTCGCATTCTTCTTCTTCTTCGCATTCTTCTTTTTCGCATTCTTCTTCGTCTTCTTCGCATTCTTCTTCTTCGCATTCTTCTTCTTCTTCTCGCCCCCTCACATTAACTCTGGGTTGGAAGGAAATAAACTGGGCAATTGTTTTTTCTATTAACATTGTTAATGTTTTATTACGCTCTCCTCCCCCCCCCCCTCCCCCCACCTCTCTCTCTCTTTCACACACACACACACACACACACACAACACACACACACACACACACACACACACACACACACACGCACGCACGCACGCACGCACGCACGCATGCACGCACGCAAGTTGGGTGAAAATGGATACTGTTCTGTTATTCTATTAGCCTTGTTTTACACATTTTTAATCTCTCTCGCTCTCTCTCTCTCTCTCTCTCTCTCTCTCTCTCTCTCTCTCTCTCTCTCTCTCTCTCTCTCTCTCCTCTCTCTCTCTCTCTCTCTCTCTCTCTCTCTCTCTCTCCTCACCCTCCCTCTACCCCCCCCCTCCCCGGGCGGGGACTGGATGTAAAAAAATCGCAAGGGTGCTTATACATTATCCTCGAAATAAAAGAATTTTATTTGATTTGATTCTCTCTCTCTCTCTCTCTCTCTCTCTCTCTCTCTCTCTCTCTCTCTCTCTCTCTCTCTCTCTCTCTCTCTCTCTCTCTCTCTCTCTCTCTCTCTGCGTCGCCCTTGAAAAATAAAGATTATTCTCTCTCTCTCTCTCTCTCTCTCTCTCTCTCTCTCTCTTCTCTCTCTCTCTCTCTCTCTCTCCTCTCTCTCTCTCTCTCCTTCTTCTTCTTCTTCTTTTTCTTCCTTCTTCTTGGTTTAATTATGAATGGTTTTTAAAACCATGTAACCGCTATTCTTATCTCTTTCAGCCTCAAAGGAGCATCGGGATGCAGTGTGGAGAAAGCTCTTTGCCATGTATCTCTGTTTGTGTCGGTGACGTGCCAAATTCAGCCTGGGTCTACGACAATAGTTTTGTTTTCTGTCTGTTCTTAACTCCTTTTGACCCACCGGATTTTTGTTTTCCTCCTCCTCCTTTCTTCCCGTCTTGTTCTTTCAACATTTCTATGGAGAATCCAATCCAATCATTATTGTGTATAGCCCTGTCAACCACAGAGGCCATATCACCATGAAAAAACATGTAAATCTCATATCAAAACTGTAGAACTTTATTCCGATTAAATCAAGGTGGTTTTTTTCATAACGGCAGCGCCATGCATTTTTGCTCGTATAATAGACAACAATAGTTGCTGCCTTAGTGTTCGACGACGAAGAAGAAACAACAGTTTTTAAACTAACTCTACTGTCGTTCCTCGTATCAACGCTCTCTCGCCACCCATCCCTGAAGATCTGTCACAGCAAAGCCATTGGACCTGGCTGTTTACGTGACAATCATCATCATCATTAACCATTACATCCAGTGGTGTGTAGGGCAGCAACAAAGCGCTTCCACTCCTGCCTATCCTGGGCCAACCTAGTCACTGATCTCCAAGAGTGCCGCATGGCCTTCATCTCACTTTCTACAGTCCTCCTTCACGTTGGTTTTCCTTTCTTTCTCCTTCCTTCTGGGGTCCAGCCCAATGCTGTTCTTGTGATTGACTGTGGGTCTCTTCGGAGGATGTGCCCAATCCACTTCCACCGTCGTCTGGTGATGATGGTTCCCATGTCTTCTTGCCTGCATCTCCATATTAGGTCTTCATTGGAGATCTTCTCTGGCCAAAAGATCCGGAGAATTCTTCGAAGGCATATGGTGTGACCATACCAACCTGTTATGTCTATTCTTTCTGTTGCATGATGAAACGACTGTTCGTTGGTAACATGCGCAGTGTGTCTACTGATTAGCATCTTGCGATAAGGCCTAACGCTGCTTAGTTTGGCCTGTCGTCATGTACATATGTGAAGCTTGGATTTTGAAGAAAGATGATGAAAATAAGAAAAACTACAGCAGAGATGGGGTTCTGTAGGCATGTTCTCAGAGTAAACATAGAAAAAAAGAACCAATGGAATCGTGCTGAAGGACTTGGCTGTTGTTCAGTGTAAGAGGTTCCAGGAGATCAACGAAAGAAAACTGGAGTATAACCAAGTACTGTAACAGAAACATCAAGAACTGACTTGGTGACATCAGTCCTGCAAAGTGTAGGTACGAAGAGAGAACGTTCGTCATAGCTTGTGAATAAATCGTAAAAGCCTGCAGTTTATATAACATCATGGTTTGTCCTATCTAGTACACTCTTATATAATGCATCGTGACACATCCCTAGAAATTACTTTTGGTGTAAAAAAAAATCAGTCTATACAAGAAGATTATAAAAACGATTATACAACACAAATTGACATTGCAACCGGAATAAATCAATTTTGCTCGCTAATTACTTTTTTGTTTTCTTCCTTCGTTCTCCGTTTCATGCTTTCTCTGTCTCTGCCTGACTACTTGTCAGTCTGGTTGTCTGTTTCTCTTTCTCTGTGTGTGTCTCTCTGTGTCTCTGTTTTTGTCTGCCTGTCTGTCTGTATGTTTGCATGTATGTATATATATATATATATATATATATATATATATATATATATATATATATCTCTCTCTCACGCAAGAAGGCAAAGGAAAACACACACACACACACACACACACACACACACACACACAGAAAGAGAGAATGCAAAATGTTTTACTCAGAATGGGCCAAAGCCCCGAATTGAAAGGATGATCATGAAACAAGGCAGACAGACAGACAGACAGACTTACAAGACAGACAGAAACAAAGGAGTGGAGAAAGATAGTAGGAGAGAAATAGAAAAAAAATGCAGAGACAGACAAGACAAATAGAGAGAGAAAGAGAAAGGGGATGTGCGGGGGGAAGGGGGTGGGATGAAGGGCAGAGTCGATGCAGATGTTAAGGGATCATTTTTGTCCTGAATTGTCACTATCGTGTTTGTTCGCATCTGTGTGCCAAATGAAGCCATGCCCTCTATTAAATAAACTCTCTCTCTCCCTCTCTCTCTCCCTCTCTCTCCCTCTCTCTCTCTCCTCCCTCTCTCTCTCTCTCTCCCTCTCTCTCTCCCCCCACACCCCATTTTTCCAACGTATGGTTTGGGGTTTTGTATTATTACTAATGCCAGTGTTCTGATTGATTTGATTTTGTTGATGCCAGATTTAGATTGACAATTTCACGATTGGGTTTTCTTTTCTTTCACAGATCTCTCTCTCTCTCTCTCCCAACGTATGGGGTTGGGGTTTTATTTTTGTTATTATTATTATTGATGTCAATCTTCTGATTGATTTGATTTTGTTGATGCCAGATTTAGATTGACAATTTCACGATTGGGTTTTCTTTTCTTTCACAGATCTCTCTCTCTCTCTCTCTCTCTCTCTCTCTCTCTCTCTCTCTCTCTCTCTCTCTCTCTCTCTCTCTCTCTCTCTCTCTCTCTCTCTCTCTCTCTCTCTCTCTCTCTCTCTCTCTAGTTGGTGAGCTGATCTCGAGGAGAGAGGACGTATATTTTTTGCTCTCTCTTTCGTGATGATTATTTACACTACTGCTGATTTTTTGGACTTAGAAAAATCGAGTCAAGTCGAAAAGCAAGCAAATCGGATTCTTATCCCAACCTGTTTTTGGGATCTTGAGTATCCTACATGTGCAGAAGTGCACCTAACAAGTATTGATAATCATACATAATAAACTATTATTCTGATCAACAGAAATTAATGTAAATGTGAAACGGCTTTGCTGACCGAGATCTGCGGTCATCGTAAACTTGGTGAAAGTGCCTAAATATATGTGATCTCAGACTATCAAGTATATGTAATGAAAGTGTTTGCTGAAGTCATGGTGAGAGATACAAGTGGGCACTTTCCTCGAGAAAGATTTTCATCTGCAAAAGCCATGGACTAACTGGTGAAGATGTGAAGCAGCGCTGCAGCATAAACTGTAAGTCACAGATACAATGTTCAGTAATTTTTTTTTTTTTTCTGTCTGCACGCTAGTAGTTTGAGTTTTTAGCAAGATGTCAAGATGGATAAAAAACTGAAACCAACCCTTGAGCAATTTCGAAGCGTTTCTTTTGAAACCCAAGGGGAACTAATGTGTAGGGAGAAACAGTCTTGTGTATCGTTACTCAGCCATTGTAAAAAATGACATAAGGGTTTTGACATAACAGTTTTTGGATCTAAATGAAAAACTGTGAACCCTGCACTGCTACTGGATCGATTATCCACCCCCAAAAACTGGCGGGACTAAGACTGTCATTCGTATATTTGTGGTTCCACTAAGAGCATCACACTCAGTCTATATTTCAAACTACAGTCTCGGGGTACATTTCTTTGCCAAGGTTAAGACTGTTTCCTTAGGGAACACCAAAAAAATGCGAAGTTTTGAAACTTTTTGTTCAAACATTTCTGGCCAACAGAGACGTCAAAGAACTAGAAAATGTTTTACTGGAAACACCTATTGCCTTTTTTCAATGCCTTCCAGAACCTGTATTTCCTCACAGCCTACCGATGTGACACTCCCGGGACTTCATTACCGGGCAGTCCAGCTCCCTCCTCAGTCTGCATCCAGCATTCTGCAGTGTGAAGGGGTACAGACGGAAATGTGGTCATTTTCCCTCCTACTCCTAATTCCAGGTCAACGCACCGGAAAACAGCCCTGATGACACGATGAAGACCAAGATCCCAAAGCCCACAGAGCCGTGTATCATCGGGTAAAAAACAGTGTAAAAGACTTCGTAACGCACTTTATGTTTTACAACCAAAATCTTCCAAGATTAGACACTCTAATATATGTGCTCCTTTCCCCCTTTAAAACAAAACAGACCAAAAACTTGGAATCGGCCATTGATTCCCCTCTAAAAAGCTAAACAATTCTGTGAAGGAGCTAACCGCTCTTATCAGTGACGAAAAATATGCAGCAAAAAATGAAATTCGAGCTTTACACAGCTGACAAAATAGATGTTATTCAAGATGAAATAGAAAAACATAAAAAGGGAAATAACGGACCTACCCCAAAAATCAGATATCCTTTCAAAGGAGAACCATTCATTAAAAAACACAACTGGGTAATTTACAATCTGACCTGAAAAAGTTAAAGCGCACCTCAATAAGGCCTGTTTCACACACAGGCACTCAAATCTCCCTTCTGATTACTACCTCAATGAAAATAAACAGACAAACACTTCCATGATCAAATCAACTGATTCCACCATGAATAATGATCCTTTAATGTCAAGTCCGAAAACTGTGAAAGCAACTGTCCCGACACTATCCAAAGACAACTTGCTCAGATCCCAGTGGATCTGACTTCACTGTTTCCCTCAGCCCCAGTGTAGAGCCCACTATGTACACAGTGCCCTTTCAACAACTCCTTCCAGGTACTGACGGACGAGGGGCCGGGGTGACAGGCACCCAGATAAGTCACCAGTGCATGCACAACAAGAAGAGGAAAAGCAGACCTCATTCAAAAAAGGAAATAAATAAGTTTTTCCACCAGGAACCTACTTCATCCCCTGAGGCCAGCCCCCCTCCTATCGCATACCCCCTCAAACCTCAGTCCTCCTCATTGGAGATTCCGTCTTAAGTACATTAACCCCAAAAGAGGGCCCCCAGGGGATGAGGTGGTTTACAAATCGTATTCCTGGCCTGACTGTCAACCAGCTGACGCACAGTCTGCAGCCCCTGTGTCAGTGTCATCTCACTCCGTGAAGACTGTGGCCTCCATGTGGGGTCAACAGCTGCCCTGCCGGGCCTGTCTCTAAAGAAACATGGACGAAGCTGCTCTCACTCTGCAAAAGCATTTTCCCTAAGGAAAACTGTTGGGGCAAGTTCTTTTATTCCAGCCAGGGGTAGGCACAATTTAAACAATGCCATCTTTCCTCTAATAAAAATCTTACTCAGTTTTTTCAAGCCCTGAATGTCATTTTTGTTGACAATTATGACACATTCACGCAAAAACAGTGCCCCTCGTTTAGCTTTGTATCAAAGTGTTATCCACCCAAGTGCAAGAGGCATAGCTAAACTAGCCGTTAACCTGAAGCAGGCTTTTCACTGTAGGCCTAACAAATCTCAGTAACACACGGCAGGGAAGGTATAACGTGAGGGGTGACCAGTACCAGGGCCGTCACCACCGAACTGTCCGTCATACAGTTACCAGGGCAAGAGATGGGAACACTTTTCCACCCCAAAATGACCACTCTAATGACCAATAGTAATGACCACAATCTGTTCTGGACACAACCCACAAATGCCGGGGCATGTCCACCTCCTAACCATCCTCCACTTTCCTTCACTCCCCAGACGGAATGTAAATCCACTACAGCCATCTTACCAGCAACTTTGTTTTTCTGATAACTTGGTCATCAACAGCAGATAGCCTCTTTGGTTCCTGGCCTTCCAAACCCCAACCAATACATACAAAGTAGACCATGGAGATGTCACTTTGAATGATAAAAAGTAATAATTCATTAGCTCATGAAGACCCTGTAATGACAGCTCGTTCAGGTACCCTGTTCGTAACAACCCTCATCCTTTTACATCTAGTCAAAAATCTGTCTGCAGGTCAGAATGCCAGACAAGCTCATGAGCAAAACGACCAGCTTCACCCTCAAAGCCATGAAACTGCTAAGTATGGCTTCTCATATTCTGTCACAGCGAATGTCAATACTATGTAACAATCAGGTGAGTTTTTGTGCTGTCTTATTTGGTAGTAAAGATTGTTTTCCCTGAACTTCGAAGTGTTACAGATATAGCTACATGAAATGCATTTATGATAAATACAACCTTGATACCAGCTCCTGGATATCGGTAAAGAAAAGTTACATTACAAAGCAAAAAGGAAGGCATATAGTATGTGCAGCCTCAAAAGGGTTGTGGATAAAATTATGTGAAAGGCTGGAGTAAAGGGTGTATGTTTTGTGGTAGGGGAATACGACGTGGGGAGGAGAGAGGGGGGGGGGGTTGAGGGGGGTAGAACGGGGCTTAATTTAACTCCTCCCCTTTGGTGTGTGTGTGTGTGTGTGTGTGTGTGTGGTGTGTGTGTGTGTGTGTGTGTGTGTGTGTGTGTGTGTGTGTGTGTGTGTGTTGTGTGTGTGTTGTGTGTGTGTGTGTGTGTGTGTGTGGTGTGTGTGTGTGTGTGAAAGTTCTGTGACATGTGCGTGCTGCAGTCAGCTGTTCTCAGGGACTTCTGACATCGCTGGTCTGAATTATTTCTTGAGTGTTCATTGAAAACGACAACCTGTTTTGCTGTGAGAGAGGAATAATTTCTCTTGATTATTATTGATTTTGTTTATTAATATCTTCCAGTGCCTTTACTAAAGGGATAGTGTCACGTTTTTTGATTTTTTTTTTTCTCGTATAAGATTTGTTTTTTCTCATTGTAACATTTCTTCTTCTTTTTTTATTTTATTAAATACATTTTCCCTGTGTGATTATATAAGTTGTAAAAAACTTGAAAGTGGCATGTGGTTTTGTTATAATCTTTTGTGGCATAGTTAAATGTTCTTGATTCTTTTGGTTTTATGGGTCTCTTTTTCAACAATATTATTCATTATGGTATTTTGTACGTCAAATATTTGGGCCCCTCAAAGGAAGGGTTTCTATGGGTTATCTTAATATCAACCATGCACTGACAAGTTATCGGAGATTTTTCTCATTTTAGAAATTCGGAAATAATTTTCACTTTTTCCCTGTTTTTCAGAATCCAGACTAACAAACCGTTTCCTTGGATTCAGATGTCTGTATACCTGGTTACAGTCTGTTTCGCAGTGATCCAAAATGTAGAAAGGAACAGGGTTGGGTGATGTATATGTCAGTCTGTCACACTAGAGAGATTTGAACAGCTAGAGGGGTTGGGGGTAGAGTCTTTTTGGATACAAATTAAAGTAAAACCCCTGTAAACCAAACTTGTTGGATTTATATACAGAAACCCGCCTGAAAAATCAAGTTGGCTAGAAGATTTCGGCCATGAGGATGCTGCGATGCTTCAAGATAAAGAGACGATTTTTTTTGGTGACTTTAACATTGACCTCCTGAAACGTCAGACTCAGTGGGTACAAAATGTATGAATCATGTAACTAAGTCAATTATGATTGTCCGACACGAGTAACAGTCAATTCGTCTAAACCCCTTATAGACCATGTGTATGTCACGTCAAAAATAAAACATCAAAGAATTATGTTGTCCTGTATCTACTGCAGTGACCACTATCCTGTATGTGTAACGTGGTCAAAAAAAGGAGTTAAGTTTCCAAGCATTCACAAAAAGATTACTTACAGATTTTTAAGAAGTTTAATAAGGACTCTTTTCTTTCAGACTTAGCTAACTCTTTATCACGGTTTACCAATATACTGATCCTGAAAAGGCAACAGAAGTCTGGGTAAACATTTTCACTAGAATCTATGACAAACATGCCCCTTTAATAACTCAAAGAGTGAAGCACCAATCAAACCTCCATGGTTAACTAAAAGAGATTGAAAAAAAAATAATCTTTGTAACTACTTGAAGTCAACAAATGACAGCAAATTAAAGAACAAAGAAATAAGGTAACTACATTGAAGCGTAAAGCAAAATTAAAAATATTATCAAATTTAGTAACCAATAAAAAAGGGCAAGGTCATCCCCGGAAAGTAATCATAAATTAACCAACAAAGACTATTCTGAAGTACAGACAAATAAAATGATATAACTCCAAGCACAATCAACGATTTCTTTGTAAATGCAGCTGATAATTTGTTATTAAATAATGACTGGGAAAAAAATGACTTAGAAATGTTAAAAAAATATTGCTCTGCAAAAAATATTTTACTGTAAAGTGAATATTTCTTTTATATCAGTAACCAGAAGTTAATGCGGCTCTTTGTCTCTAAAACCTTCAAAAACAAAAGATTTGGAGAAATTAGATGGGAAAAATACTCAAACTTGCATCCCCTGTTATAGCAGATAAAACCCGACTTATATTTATAATCTGTGCATTAACAAGAACTATGTTCCATTATGTTTCAAGCAGCAAGGGTAATTCCAATGTTCAAAAAAGGGGACCGTAAAAAACCCATCAATTATAGGCCTATATCAATTTTGTCTGTTTTTGTCAAGCCATTCGAAAAACATATTTGACTACATTTAATTAACCATCTGAACAAATACAACTTGATACATCCAAAGCAATCAGCTTATAGAGAAAAACCCCTCTTGCCCTACAGCACTAACCCAAATGATTGATAAATGGCTTCTAAAAATAAATAACCAAAGAACTCACTGGCACTGTTTTCATTTACTTTGCTAAGGCATTTTATGTCATTTAACCATACTCTTCTTTTAAAGAAATAATGGTATATGGTTTTCAGATTCCCACATCCAACTAATTTCCTCCTTTTATCAAATAGAAAACAATTAGTGTGTGTGAACTTTTCTGTTTCAGATTTCAAGACTAATTAAACATGGAGTACCTCAAGGACCGTACTAGGTCCCCTGTTATTCATATTATATATAAATGTTTGCCAATGCATCTAGCAACAACTTGTGAACTATTTGCAGATGACAGTTCCATGCATTGTAACAATGTTAGCCTTTGTAAATTAACAACTAACCTCCAAAAAAGTATTGACAAATTAGTTTTGTTTGGGCACAACTCAATCATATGTGCCTAAATACAAAAAAAACAAAATGCATGTGTAAAAAACTACTAGACAGAAACGACAAATGTATTTAAAACATTTGTTTTCTATTTTAGTTGCCGGCAAAGGTGGAAATAGTCAATTCGCATCGTGTACTGGGGATCATTATTGACAATAACCTGTCATGGACAGACCACATTTTTCATATTTGCAAACGAATCTCTCAAAGAGTGTTCCAGTTATCAAAATTAACACTTTTTAAACATTCATGCCCGTTAACTGTTTTTTCAAAACACACATTCAGTCGATTATGGACTTTGCCTCTACATTGTGGGATTCTGCAAGTGCAAAAAGCTCTAAAACCTTTATTGAGGCTACACAAGCGAGCTCTAAAATTAGTTCTTCTTTAAATCAAGTTCATTTCCATAAATGATTATAAAACATTGGGTATTTTACCATTAAACAGAGATGCTGCTACAACAAGGCACTGTTGATGCATAAGGTAATTAATGGAGCGGCACCTACTTCCCCTTTCAGATTGTTTCCCTATAAAAAACAACAGGCATCATTTTAAAATAGCAGTGCCTCTCCCAAGAGTTGATATCTTTAAAACAAGTTTTATCTACAGTGGGGGTTCCTTGTGGAATCAGCTTCCATCATCTCTTAAAGAGATTTCTAGCCATTAACTCCTTAAGAAGCTCTTTGAAAAATCACCTTTTTTTGATGTAATGGGGTGTTATATACAAAACAAATTTCAATGAAAAGTAACGTATATTGTGAAAGTTTTCACGGCATTGTTTTATTAATAACTTTTTTACAATTGCACATATCTCTTGTGTTGTGGTGTGTGTGTTTTGTTTTGTGTGTGTGTGTGTGTGTGTGTGTGTGTGTGTGTGTGTGTGTGTGTGTGTTGTGTGGTGTGTGTGTGTGGTGGTGTGCGTGTGAGTTTTGTGTGTGTGTGTGTGTTGGCAAGCAGGCAAGCGCGAGCGTGCACGGGGGCGAATGTGTAATGTATATGTGTTAGAGTATGTATGAGTATGATATGTATTATGTACGAGTATGTATTATAAATTTTTATTGTATGGGCCGTTTGGGGTCGCGGCACGTTTCTCTGCTGTGTTTCGGGCTGCTCTTCCCAGGGGGGAGCACTCGCCACAGGAGCAACGCGCCATTATCATTATTTTTCATATAACATGTGAGTGTATGCGACAGTGGGGTGCTCGTGAATTGTGGGGTACGTGATGGCGAACGTATTTCCCTGTATGTGTGCGAGCTTTATGTGTCCATGGGGGAAAAATGAATGAAGTGGATGCAAGCAGAGCTCTTTTCTCTCTCTCTCTCTCTCTTCTCCCCCTCTCTCTCTCATCTCCTCTCTCCTCTCTCTCTCTCTCTCTCTCTCTCTCTTTCTATACATTTTTTTGTCATAGATTTTTCCCCCCCTTTGAAATTGGGTTTTGATTTGTGATTTTCTGTATGATTTGTATTTTTGATGCAATATTCTTCACATTGGGTTTTTTGGGAAACTGTGAGTGTGTATTTGAAAAGGGGATTTTTTTTTTTTTTTTTTTTTTTTCCCCCCTCCAAGGGGAGGGGGAAAAACAGGATTCACGAAGATATTCATTCCTATGTCCATAATGAAAAATAATATGATGTGCCTTTGCCTTGCCTTGATTCCTTCCTCCATTCTCTCTCTCTCACTTTTCTTGTCTCTGTCAATCTATTTGTCTGTCTGTCTGTCTGTTTGTTTGTCCCGCCTGCCTGTCTGTCTATCTACCTATCTATCTATCCTAATTTTTGCTATCTGTCCCCCCTCTCTCTGTTACTCTCTCTCTCTGTCAGTCTCTGTCCTGTGTCAGTCTGTCTCTCCAATGTCTCGTCTCTGTTTTTTCTCTCCTGTCTGTCTGCCTGTCTGTCTGTCTGTCTGTCTCTTTCCTCTCACTCTCTCTCTCTTTTTCTCTCTTCTCTTTCTTTGCTTCCTTTTCTTCCTATTTTCCATTACATTTTTGAAATAACTTTTCTTGAAAATTCATCATTTTGTCCCTTTTTATATATGTATTTTGTATGTATAGTATGTGGTGTGTGTATATACATATATATATGTGTGTGTGTATGTATATATATATGTATATATGTATATATGTGTATGTTTATATATGTATATACATGTTGTGTATGTGTAGGTGCATGTAGTATGGTATGTGTATGTGTGTATGTTATGTGTGTGTAGTATATGTATGTGTATGTGTGTATGTTTTATGTGTGTGTATAATATGGGATGTATGTATATGTATGGGTGTGTATGTGTGTATGTATGTGTATGTGTATATATAAAATATAATGTATATATGTGTGTGTGTATGTATATGTATATATTTATTATATATTGTGTATGTATGTATGTATGTGTGTATGTGTATATATATGTATTATATATGTATATATATAATGTATAATATATGTATTTTATATTATGTATATATATATATATATATATATATATGTGTGTGTTGGGGGGGGGGGGGCATTATGAAATTAATTAGCAGTGCCTATCCATGTTTGGCTTATTTTCCCGTTTATGTTTACTTTAAAAAATTATGTTTTTCATGTATGAAATTAGATTGGGATGAATTTGCATGGAAAGTCCATCATCAATGTATGTATTTTTTCTTTCTTTATATCATTCTTCATGCTATGTATTGCACATTAATTTCTTTCGATTTTTTTTTTTTTTTTTTTTCAGAGGGCTGGATGTAAAAACAAATTTTTTATGTTTTATTCTTTTAACCCCTATAAAAAAAAATTTTGGTTCATTTGTTTATTTTTTCTTCTCTCTTCTCTCTCCCCCAAGTAGGGGGTTGGGGTTTTTTTTTTTGTTTTATTATTATTGATGTCAAACTTCTGATTGATTTGATTTTGTTGAGCCCGATTTTTGATTGATTTGGGGGTTGACTTGATTTTTTTTTATGCCAGAATTTTCATTGGGCAATTTCAATACCGTTTTTGGGGGGGGGGGGAGGTCTTTCACAATCAAACTCTCGCCCCCCCCCCCCCCCCCCCCCCCCCCCCCCACCTTTTTGGGGGGGTTTTTTAAAAAAATTTATGCAGTCCCTTTTAATTTTTTTTTATTTCGTTTTAAAGCAGATTTTTGACTGGGCAATTTTTAATTTGGGTTGGTTTTTCTTTTTTTTTTTTTCACAAAACCTCCCCCCCCCCCTATTCCCCTCCCCCTCTCCCCTCCCCTCTCCCCCTTCCCCCCTCTCCTCTCCCCCCTCCCCTCCTCTCCCCTTTCTTTCTCTCTCTCTTTCCCCCCCCCTCTCCCTTTCCCCAACATAAAAGGGAGGGTTTTTTTTTTTTCCCTCGATGTCAGGGCCCTTTTGAATGATTTTTGGTTTTTTTTGATGGCCCGAATTTTGATTGACAATTTCAATATCGGTTTTTTTTTTCTGTCACAGATTCTTTTTGTTTTTCCCTCTCTCTTCCCCCTCTCTTTCTTTTTCTTTTTCTCTCTCCCCTCCCCCCTCTCTCTCTCCCCTCTTCTCTCTCCCTCTCTCTCTCTGCACCCCCCTTTATCCCCACCCCCCCCCCCCAAACCCCCCCCCTTAATTTTCCCTTTCCACCCGGGACCACCGCCATGCCTAAACACAATGGCCAAAAGGCCCAAAAAAACCAAAAAATTGTCGCAGTTGCAAGCACGCAAGCGAAGCACCCGGGGAAAAACCCGCTAATTTCCCCCCGCACCCACCCCAAACCTAAACACACGGGGGGGGAAAACCCCCAGCATACCCACCGGCACGCACGCACGCTGGTTCCCCCCACCCCCCTTCCTTAACCCCGGTTTATAAAAGACCCCGCGAAATGGGCCCGTGTCGGCCAGTTAAAAGGGGTCAGTCGAAAGATTTGGGGAAAAAAAAGGTTTTCTCTTTTAATAGACAAGCATACGAAATTTTTCCAGCTCAAACAAAAACAAGAAGAAAAAAAACGAAAAAAAAAGAACAAAAAGAAAAAAGAACCAAAAAAAAGAAAAGAAAAAGAAGAAAGGGTTTTGCCCCGTTGATTTCGTTGTTTGTCCCTTTTTCAAGATTTGGGCCCGGTATTTTGGGGAACAAAGGGAAGGGGGATAAATTTTTGTTAACTGGGTTTTGGTTTGGGGTTTAAGTGGGTGGTGGGTGGCCCGCGTTTGGGTTTGGTTTTTTTTTTTCTTTTTGTTGTGGGTTGGGTTTCTTTGGGTTTGGGCGTTTTGGTTAGTTGGGGGGGGGCTGGGTTTGGTTTTTGGGGGGCTGGTTTGGGGGGTTTGAGTCCTGTTGGGGGGAGGATTTTTTGAGGTTGGGGGATGGGTTTTTAAAGTTTTTTTTTGGTATTGCTTGGCTTTCCCGTGGTGTGTTTTTGTCGTTTTCTTTTTCTTGTTTTTTTTTCCCTTTCAATTCTTGCCTTGGGGATTTTTTTGAATTGTTGGGGGTTTTTATTTTTTCCCTCTGTCTTTGCTTCTTTGTATCAGTCTGGGCTTTTGCTCTCTCTTTGTCCACTGAGCCCGTGGGTCTTCTTTTCAAGTGCTTGACCTTTATCACCTCATCATCTTCTTCTTTCTTGTTCTTCCTTTCTTCTTCTTTTCTACTACTCACTTCTTCATCTTCTTCTTCGCCTCTCTCTCTCTCTCTCTCTCTCTCTCTCTCTCTCTCTCTCTCTCTCTCTCTCTCTCTCTCTCCTGTATCTATCTATCTCTATTCCTCTCTCTCTCTTTCTCTCGCTCTCTAATCCGTGTATAAGCACACACGCACAGTACATGCACACAACCAAAAGTGTGATTGGGGGATGGGGGTATTTTTGCTGCAGCCAAAGCGTGACTGACGTATGGACTAAATCCGGCTAGTTGATGTGTGCATGTTTGCTCGTCGCGCCAATGTGGATGCATATGTCCAGTTGTTTTTTTTATAAAAAAGTACCGTAGTGTGATAAAAATAATGACTATGACGGAAAACGGGACTATAATGATGATACTAATGATGGTTATGATGATGGAAATGATGGAGAAGAACAGCAAGAGGTGGGGGGAAGGAAGTGTGAGAAAAAAGAAGGAGGCGGAGGAGGAGAGACGAAGAAAAAGAAGAAGAAGAAGAAGAAGAAGAAGAAGAAGAAGAACTAAGAGAAGAAGAAGCAACAACAACAACAACACAACAAGATGAATTCTAAAGAAGAAGTAGAATTCTGAATAAAAAGAAAAAGAAGAAGAGGGAGAAGAATGAAAAGGAGGAGTAGGAGGATTCAGGAGGAGGAGGCAGAGGAGGAGGACTAGGAGAAGAAAGATCGTAGAACAAAAAGAAGAAGAAAAAGATGATGATCACCTTCGCCATCATTATCATGACGACGACGATGATGATGACCAGGATGATCACGATGAAATTTATAAAATACTTCATAGGACTACATTGGCGATAAGGACTACTATAAACACAATCGATGATGATGATGATGATGATGATGATGATGATGATGATGATGAACATGGGGGTGGTCGTGGTGATGAATATGTTGATGAGGACGAGGAGGATGACGGTAGTGGCGGTGGTGGTGGTGGTTGTCGTCGTCGTGATGATGATCATGATCATGATCATGATGGTCATGATGATAAGGAGGAGGGTGATGGTGGTGGTGATGATCATGATCACGATCACCATCATCATCATGATACAACAAAAATGACGACAGTCATGATAACAACTACGATGGTTGCTATGCTCAAAATCAAACATTCATGTCACAGACTTTGAAGCTTCTACCAATGCGGACCTGTAGTGTAAAAGCAAAGCACGCGTTTAGAAAGCGAGAAATCGTGCGTTCGATCCTGGTTTTAAGCTGCTCCCCCCCCCCCCTCCCCACCCCTCTGCACTAGATCTTGAGTGGTAGTCTAAGTGCTAGTCTTTCGGATCAGACTTCGTTTCATTCTTCTTCGAACGCTCTGACAGCAACTATTGTTGTCTGTCACATGAGCGAAAATGTGTTGCGCTGCCGTTAAGCGCCTGACAGGTCAGGCCCAGCGCATCTGAATTCGGCTGGGTAGAGAATTCTTACTTTCAAGTCTTTCTGGGGGGAGAGGGGCGGAAGGCAGAAGAAAGGACCAAGGCAGAAAAAAGTCAAGAATTTGGTTGACAAGAAGTAAAGGAACAAGGCATAAACAAAGAGAGGGATAGAAAAGAGGGAATTCCTAGCACAGAATTTCCAGAAGGGGATGCTGTTTAATACTGACATGCCCCCGGCATCCCCACGGGGGATTTTTGGATGAGACGATAATCCGAGGACCCTTGTAAAATAAGTTCAGTGCACATAAATGAACCCATTGCAACAAGAGAGTTGTTCCTAGCTAAATTTTGTAGACGAAAAAAATACTTTGAGAGAGGAAAAGGAGCATACAGACAGGGAAAAAATGGGTGGCGCGGCTCATGTGGCGACGTGCTCTCCCCGGGTAGAACAGTCTGAATTTCACGCAGAGAAATCCACTGTGACTGAAATGGGTGAACGGTACAAAACAATGCAGTACAGTATGATAATACAATACAGCACAAACAATGCAATACAATATTAAGGAGATCTACCCAAAATATCACACGCAAACATAAAACATTCGCATATCTTTTAGAAATAAAACTAAGGAGGGGGGAAAAAGCTTGAAAACACACACGAAAAGAAACAACTAGAAAATGGAAAAGAAAGAAAAGGAAAACACGGAATCAGACGAAGAAAACGAAGATTGAAGAGGTTGCACACAAAAAAGAGAATTAGGGGAAATTGGTTAGAAAAGAAAGAAAACCCCCCAAAAAACCAAATATGTGACCCGTTTTTACAAAAGGAGTCTTAAGGTATAAATCGGTAAAATTGAGTTGCCACATTTTCTGAAACCTACAGATCATTACCTTTATTTTAATGTATGATACATTATTCTACCTATAAAATTAACAAAGTTATGGGTGTTTGAAATGGGTGACACAGCGATTTCACATTCTGAGAAAATCAGCTTTAAAGTTTTTCTCCACCCTAGCTAACTAACACATTTGCAACCGGTACTTCTATTCAACTGATGATGGCCAAATTTGACATGTGTTAAAACATACCATTTTACGGCATCAGACAAAAGATACTGTATATATTGACTGTCACTGCTTTGATATTTAGCTCATACACCCCCCCCCCCCCCCCCAAGAAAAAGGGCATGAAGTGGAAGAAGCTGTGACAGAGGTTAATGAGGAGACTTGTTAGTATCTGACTAGCATATTTCCGATAGAATGCACTTAGTCAGCTGAAAACATGTAGAATCTAATAAATAATACTTGGTTACATAAGAATTAAAATATTATAATAGATTAATTTATATTAATAATACCTACATACGGGTTGTCTGCTATTCATTTCACACACACACACACACATTTTCCATTTGATTTTGTTGTTACTTTATTATTTTTTAGATGGATGGCTTTATAAAAGGTAACAATAGTGTTATGCACAATTTATTCAATCTTGTCATCTGGAAATAAAATGTTGACTTTAATTTTTGCTCTCTCTCTTCTCTCTCTTCTCTCTCTCTCTCTCTCTCTCTCTCTCTCTCTCTCTCTCTCTCTCTCTCTCTCTCTCTCTCTCTCCCTCTCTCTCTCCCTCTCTCTCTCCCTCATACACACACACGCACACATACACGCACATCCATGCACAAATGCATGCAAGTAAAATCAGACACAATCACACTCAATAGCATTCGATTGCTCAGAACAAAAGAAAATAGATTATTGGTATGACATCATCCAGAGGGAACACATGACAAAATACTGCATGCACACAGAGACTGCATGTAGAAAAAAGCAATAGAGTACTCATTCATTTTCCTTGAATCAAAACAATCAAAGAAATAACAACACACACACACACACACACACACACACACACACACACACACACACACACACACAGTCAAGTCAAGTCAAATTTTTATTTCCAGATGATACATTGAATAAGCAATGCATTTGCTTTATTTCATCAAGCCATCTATCGGTGGATCGGTGGTCTAGAGGTAACGCGCCTGTCTAGAAAGCGAAAAGTCCGGGTCTGAAGTGTGCGGCGGTTCGTACCCCGTTTGGACCGGAAATTTTTCCCCCATCCATTAGACCATGAGTGGTGGTCTGGGCGCTAGTCTTTCGGATGAGACGATAAACCGAGGTCCCGTGTGTTACACGTAATTATTTTAGCGCACGTAAAAAAAACCACGGCAACAAGAGAGTTGTCCCTGGCAAAATTCTTAGAAAAAAGCCACTCTGATAGGGAAACAAAACTACAGCTGCAGAAAAAAAAAAAAAAAAAAAAGGGTGAAAGGGTGGCGCAGGGCTAAGTGGCGACGCGTTCTCCCGCTCTCCCCGGGGAGAGCAGCCCGAATTTCACGGAGAGAAATCTGCCATGACTTAAAGTGGTATGAAATAAAATCTGAGCGCTTTGATTTGTTGCTTTACAAGATTCAGCGCTATATAAATTCCATACATTATTATTATTATTATTATTATTATCTATCTAAGAACAAATTTCTTAATGATTATACTAAAATACATATTGCATCCTTTACCATTAAATTTAACCAGTAAAAAGAGGAAAATCGTAAGATAATGAGAGAGAGAGATTACTATTATTATACCCTTGAAAAGAAACGATCTTAAAAATAAAGAAAAAAAACAACACATGTGCACGTGTGGGCAGGATGAAAGAAAGCTGTGTAAACTAAATCTTTTACTGTCAATAAAAATCATTTTGACTTATCGTTTTCACACACACACACACACACACACACACACATGCACAGGCACACACAAGTGCGTGTGGGAAAGTAATTGAATAAAAAAATTTTGAAACTATTTTTTACCACAAAAACATGACTTGATGTTTCACACACACACACACACAACTAATTTATTCAGTTTAACAACAACAGTACACACACACACACACACATAATTTATTCTTTAACAACAACAGCACACACACACACACACACACACACACACACTAATCACACACAACACACACACACCACACACACACACTATTTATTCAGTTTAACAACACACACACCACACACACACACACACACAAACAACACACACACACACACAAATTTATTCAGTTTAACAACAACACACACACCACACACACACACACACTATTACATACAACACACACCAACACACACACATGCACTAATTTATTCAGTTTAACAACAACAACACACACACACACACACATTACTTTAACAACAACAACAGCACACACACAACACACACATTACATTCACACAACACACACACACACACACACACACACACGATTTATTCAGTTTCACACAGCACACACACACAACACACACAACAGAAACCAGTGCACATGTGGGCAGGATGAAAAAAAGCTGTGTACCTTTTTACCATCAAAAAATTTTGATTAATTGTTTTCACACACACACACACACACACCACACACACACACACAGCAGACAAAAAAAGCATGTAAACTTGAATTGAACAAGAAAAACTTTTACCTAATTTTTTAAACTTAACATTGTTTTACATCAACACACACACACACACACACACACACACAACACACACCTGTGTAGCAGGATGAAAAAAAGCTGTGTAAAAATCACTTTACCCTCAAGAAATCATTACTGATTGTTATCTAACTCACACAATTTTTAGTTGAACACAAGGTCTATACTGACTAGCACACACCACATCCCAACAACACACACACAAACAATGACGTTAAAATCCATTCTTTCAATCAAATACCCAGCATCCTTCACAATTAAAAACTGCTGGATCCATCCCAATAACATGACAGTGCATATTGTTATACAGGTCTCCCATTCTCAAACCATTGGCGTTCTCAGTCTGTTCAGTTTTTTTATGTATCAACATACATTGCTAGATTCAGTAAAAGTAGTGAAATGGCAAAAATATGTCAGGCATTATTTGATGGAAATGGGCCCAGGGTTAGAAATGGTACGTATTCGTGCAAGGATCTTAAAATAGGAAAAGAGACGTGGTGGGATCCCCCAAAAACTTAATAAGACCAGCCTGTTTAATCTACAGCTTTTCCGTCAGGTCTGCAACTTAATTGTCGAATTTCTCCAGATTACATGTTTAAATTATGCCTAGATAACTCCAAACCATTACCCTGATTTTGGCACTTCAGGTTAACTTCATGGAAATTAAATATTAGTCATAGCCTTGAATGTATGGGACATGATGTGGGGCTGTAAAAAAGGAGGTAAGGATAAGAAGAGACTGAATTGTTGAAGGAAACAAAAACTGGAAAAAACGAAGAGATAAAGTGAAAAAAACGGTCTTACATAAAACACATGTGAGAAAGAAAAAATTTAACTATAGATAGAGAAATTTAAGGGACTACAGATTCCATTTTTGATGAAAAGTCAAAATTGGCAAAGTGGACCCCCACCTTCCCTTTTTTGGGCCTCTCTCCTTTTCACTTCATGGAAGTTAAGACTCATTTCGTAAAAACAAGTCACATATGTATGCAAAAAGCTGAAGAGAAAAAAGAAGAGAAAGAGAGTAAAAGAAAAGATCAATAATGATGGAAGACAAAGAAATAAACAGAGAAAAAACATAAGAACAATAAAAGAAACAAACATACATACATACATACATACAACCAAAAAGGAAAGAGGAAAGGAAGAAAAGAAAAGAAAGACAGACAGACAGACAGACAGAGGGGCAGACAAACAAACAAAAAGAAAGAAAGAAAGAAAGAAAGAAAAGAAAGAAAGAAAGAAAGACAGACAGAAAGACAGACAGAAAGAAGAAAGAAAAGAAAGAAAGAAAAAAAGAAAGAAAAAAAAGAAAGAAAGAAAGAAAGAAAGAAGACAGACAGACAGACAGACAAAACGGAAAGAAAGAAAGAAACAAACAAACAAACAAGAAACAAAGACAGGGAAAAAAAACACAGAAAGACGGACAGAAAGACAGCTAGAACCAAACAAACAAAGAACACTCCTGGAGCTAGATTTTCTCTTCTTCTTCAACACTCATTGAATAAATGATTTGAATGCTCATCTTTGGAATAAAATAAAAACCAATAATAATCCGAATTCATATAAATAATACACGTTACTTGCAAGACAAAGAAAAAACACTCACGGCAACAAAAACCAACATTGCACAATATTGCAGTACAAAACCTCTCATAAGCAAACATAGCTATATCTACACACGGAAAATCACATTGAAAAAGTCAATGTTCAGCGCTTGACACAAAAAACTCACAGCAAGAAAAACCAAGACTGCACAATATTGCAGTACAAACTTCTCATAAGTAAACGAGTCTATCTACACACGGAAAATTACATTGAGAACGTAACAGTCCCCTCTTAACTATGGTGAAGATGGTCTAGGGTGGATCGGTGGTCTTAGAGGTAACGCACCTGCCTAGAAAGCGAAAAAATCCGGGTCGGAAGTGTGCGGTGGTTCAATCCCCGTTTCGGCCCGAAACTTTTCCCCCATCCATTAGACCATGAGTGGTGGTCCGGGTACTGGTCTTTTGAATGAGTACGATAAACCGAGGTCCCGTGTGTTACACATAATTATTTAACGCACGTAAAAGAACCCACGGCAACAAGGGAGTTGTCCTTGGCAAAAATTCTGTAGAAAAAGGCCACTCTGATAGGGAAACAAATACAATTGCAGACAGGAAAAGAAAAAATATAATGGGTGGTGCTGCTCTTGTGGCGACGCGCTCTCCCTAGGAAGAGCAGCCCGAATTTCATGCAGAGAAATCTGCCATGACTTAAAGGAGTATGAAAGCGAATATGAAAAAAAAAACTTGGAATATTTCATTAAAAACATTAATCGTCAGCGCTTGAAGAATAATGGCCTCGCCCAAAAAGCTTTGCCAGTTATTGATGTACGTAAGCAAAGAGGAAAGGCCTACATGTTGTTCACAGGTTTTGAAATGTTAGGTTGATTTCATCTTCAGCCTTGACAATTCATACCATACCCAGCCTCAACCTTTCATGTAACGAGAGAAAAGTGCCCTAGGTTAGTGGTAAGGGTGCCTGTAACTATGGCGAGTAACGTGAAAGCAGCCACACACGCAAACTTCTCATCCAGTGTGCGTACTTCATACCTTCACCTTCACCTTCACCTATCCCTTAGTCCCGTGGACCTTGGGGGCAACCAACGAAGATTTTGCAACCAGCTTCCTCCACTCCCCGCGGTCTTCTGCTTTATTTATTTATTTATTTAATCTTTTATTTCGAGGATAATGGAATAAGAACTCGTGTGTTTTTTACAGCGAGTCCCCGTGTGTATGCAGTTTTGTAAGTTTTGTCATCCGTTCCCACCGGCACGCAATGGCCTACTCTTCCGAAAAGCGGAACGGGTTTTACTTACGGGTTTTTACTTACGGCCTGGTGGTAATGGCGTTGCTCTCATAA
This sequence comes from Rapana venosa, assembly GCA_028751875.1. Taxonomy (NCBI): domain Eukaryota; kingdom Metazoa; phylum Mollusca; class Gastropoda; order Neogastropoda; family Muricidae; genus Rapana; species Rapana venosa. The sequence continues at coordinate 13,620,032 of CM054153.1, forward strand.
TCTGTTGACCTGAATTCGAATCCATTCAAAGGGACTTCCCCCCCCCCCCCCCCCTTCCTCCCCCTGGAGTGCCGACTCCACTCCCCCTAACAGTCTTTCCGATGAGACTATAAACCGAATCTCGTTTGCAAACGCACGCAGAACATCTTGCGCATACGTTAAAACATGTTCCGTTTTTTCGGTAGAGTAGGCCATTGCGTGCCGGTGGGAACATCGAATGGGATGACAAAATTTGCGAAACGGTATAGACTCGGGGATTGGATGAAAAACAGCACGTGAGTGCTTATTCCTTTATCCTCAAAATAAAGGAATGAAATGAATTTTTTTTAAATAGATAAACAGTGATTCTCAGAGGTGATTGAGTGAGTCTTAGTGCATGTTCTGAGTTAAGGGGGCGGGGTCGGGGGAGGGGGGGGGGAGAACAATCATCAACGACAACTGTGACGACGAAAGCAATGGTCAATAGTGAAAGGACGAAATGGCCTTTTTCTGTTCTGGGAAACATAAATCAAACATCAAGCCTTTAAAAACTGACTGTGATTGAGAAAGTATGCGCTTTCGTTATCGAGTGATTGATTTGTCTTCAAATTACTGAGTCATGGTGTGCTTTGTCCTTTGTTAATAGTAAATTCATAGTAAAAGCAACATGCAGTTACTGTTTCATAGCTTATGTCAGATACAATGCGCGGGGCCCAATTTGTCAGGCGCTTAACGACAGCCCAACGCATTTTCGTTCATATGACAGACAACAGTGTTGGGGGGTGGGGGGGGGGGGGGTTGTTGTTTTTTTAATTCTTTTATATCGAGTATAATGGAATAAGCCCTTATGTGCTTTTTTACATCCAGTCCCCGTGTATGCGGTTTTGTAAATTCTGTCATCTTTTCCCACCGGCACACAATGGCCTATTCTTACGAAAAGCGGAGCAGGATTTAACGTGTTCGCAAGATGTTCTGCGTGCGTTCGCACACGGGTCCTTGGTTTACAGTCTCATCCGAAGGGCTCTGGGGGAGAGTGCAGTCTGCACCGATGTCAACCACACTGATGTGGTTGCTGCCTAAGAGTTCGACGACAAAGGAGAAGACTCCGCATTGGACACTGGAGGCTAAACAGACATATGTGTGCCAGTTCTTGCCCAAGCTTTCCACTTTTTTCTGGTAAATGTACAGACTTAGATAATGCTGTTTATGCTGACATGCTGATCGGATTATCATGTTTGTTGTCATTGACTGGTTTGTTTGCAAGGTTGGTTTATCTGTTATGTAATTGGAGTATAAAGTAAAACCAAACTCACAGCTTAATAACTCCCTTTAAAAAACAGGACGTCTGCGAATTTTTTTATCTAGTAGTAGTAGTAGTAGTAGTAGTAGTAATGCTTAGATCCTAATTGGTTGCAAAAGCCACATCTCCTCTCTCTCTCTCTCTCTCTCTCTCTCTCTCTCTCTCTCTCTCTCTCTCTCTCTCTCTCTTCTCTGCTCTTCTCTCTCTCTCTCTCTCTCTCTCTCTCTCTCTCTCTCTCTCTCTCTCTCTCTCTCTCTCTCCTCTTTGATTTTACAAATCCCAAAAATGATTCGCGTTAATCCTATATTTCTGATATATTATTTCCCGTGGTCGTCATTTGTGCACGTGCTTACACGCGCGCACACGCGCACGCACGCGCGCGCACACACACACACCTGTGTAACACGTCATAGAAAAAGAGGGTGATCCCCTATCTCACAGATCTCAATAATTTTGATGTTTGGGATTATACTTCCCCACCCCACCCCCAACCCCACCCCACAAATACCCCCTCTCCATAAAAAGGGGGAAAACCGTCGTGCGTTGGAAGGAGTGGTTATCAAAAATTAAACGCCTTCATCCTGCTAATCCGCACTTTTTGTCGTCAGAAAGCAACATCGGGTGATGCTTCTTGCGTACATAAGAAGACGAAGGCTGACTTTGATTTTAGAAATAGTGGAGCAGAGTTATGAATGTGTTTTAGATAGATAGATAGATAGACAGACAGACAGACAGACAGACAGACAGACAGACAGACAGATAGATAGATAGATAGATAGATAGATAGATAGATAGATAGATAGATAGATAGATAGATAGATAGATAGATAGATAGATAGATAGATAGATAGATAGATAGATAGGCACAACAGGAACGGTTAAGAGCTTTAATCGGGAAGAGAGACAGACACACAGACAGTCAGACAGACAGTTACAGAAAGACACAGACACAGATAGACAGACAGATAACTCTGAAATCTGAAATAGTTTAATAGTTCATCGGACTCAGGCCACAGTGCATCAAACTTGAGTGATGGGGAAAGGTGAGGCATAATGGGAAAAGAACGGTGATTTCACAAAATACAAATAACAATATCGAATCAGCCGAAAATGTTGTGCTCACAATCGTGTACATACACACCATCCTTTAGTCAGCAACACAGGATTTAACTTGGTGTCACTATACACTTTCTCAATTCCATTTCGATCAGCAGACATCAACATAGCTGATGAGAGAGGAAATACAGAGACACAAATATCCTGAGAATATTGATTATGCGCCATAAATCTTAAACTTGTAAACAGTCTAAGATAGCAATATGCAATCTTTCATTTTTAAAAAAACGAAAGCCAGATAATCCTGCAATGTCGTTAAGTACAATAAAGGAGAGACAGACAACCAGAGACAGGCAGACAGCCACAGAGAGAGAGAGAAGAGAAGAGAGAGAGAGAGGGAACCACTGACAGGCACAGCGAGAAAAACAGCCAGCAACAGAATAAACGGACAGACAGACAGACAGACGGAAAGAGAAATAGAAAAAATAACTGGGGGAAAAGTTCGCAGGAAAAAGGTTTATCTTTTCTGTAAAAAGGAAACACAAATATCCCTTCCACGAAAGAATTAACTGAAAAAGGTCTACATCTTTATTTTTACGAGGCAACGCAACTACAAAATTTCAGTAATACTAGACAGCATTAAATACACTAGATTAGAAGAAAATTTCGTCTACGTAGTTTGCAAAGTCTTCAAATGACTGCTTGAAAAAGAATCAAGTTTTAACAGTTTGCATGTAAAAGAACTATGCCCCCCCCCCCCCCCCCCCCCCCCCCCCCCCCCCCAAAAAAAACAACACCCCAACTGTTTCCAGTTTTCGTGAAAACTGACCTTTTAGAAGATTAAAGGGACTTTTGAGAGAGAGAGAGAGAGAGAGAGAGAGAGAGAGAGAGAGAGAAGAGAGAGAGAGAGAGAGAGAGAGACAGACGACGACAGACAGACAGACAGACAGAGACGACAGAGACAGACAGACAGACAGACAGACAGACAGAGACAGACGAGAAAAAATTATGAAAAGACACTATTCAGTAACAGGTCGGGGACAAACAGACGGGCAGATAGGCAGCTGTGTGTGTGTGCGCGCGTGCGTGTGTGTGTGTGTGTGTGTGTGTGTGTGTGTGTGTGTGTGGTGTGTGTGTGTGTGTGTGTGCTGTGTTGTGTGCGCGTGCGTTGTGCGTGTGTGTCGTGTGTGTGAGTGTTGTGCGAGCGTTTGTGTGTGTGTCGTGTGCGTGAGTGTGTGTGCGAGTGTGTGTGTGTGTTCTTTCTTTAATGAACGTCTCTTCACCCAAACTGATATTTGACGAGAAAGTTAATCAGGTTGAAGTTGACAAAAGTGTTTGATATCAAAGGAATGTGTGTGTGAGTGCCCGTGTGCGTGCGTGTGTGAGCGCACGCCTCTGTATGTGTGTGTGTGTGTGAGCGCACGCCTCTGTATGTGTGTGTGTGTGTGTGTGTGTGTGTGTGTGTGTGTGTGTGTGTGTGTGTGTGTGTGTGTGTGTGTGTGTTTGTGTGTGTGAACCTTCTGCTTATATCTCTCTCTTGTCCCTCATTAACCCTAAATCACCCCACATAGGCCCCTAAGAAATAAGAATGATTATCAAAAAGAAAACTTACAAAAACGTGCCAACAGGACTTTTAACTAAGCATTTAACTATTTTCAACATGAACGTATCATCGTCCAGTATTTTGTTGTCATTGACAATACCGAAACTTTCACAGAGAGAGAGAGAGACAGAGAGAGAGAGAGAGAGAGAGAGAGAGAGAGAGAGAGAGAAATGTATGGTTCTGAATCCATCCAGTCTAAATCTAAATAACAGGCTTCTTAACAGACTTACAGTTAACAGCTTCTGAACAAACTGTTAGAATAAACACACACTTTTTTCACAGTTTAATAGATGTCTATCTAAAAACGCTCTTTTGTGAGTTGTCGACGGAGTTCCAGCAAGCTTTTGCCAGCAGCAAATGGTACCTTTCTTGAAAAACTGAGTGGAAGGGTTGGGGTAGCATTAGTATCATGTCCATTTTCATGGTGGCAGCCTTAGCGGACCAGTCCGCCTATTCCTTTCCACGAATTCTACAATAAATGTGATGGAATCCAGTTAAAACACAATGGTGATATCCTGAAGAGATGAAAGACGTATTAGATAATGAATTTCAATAACTAACTCACCTCTTCCTTTAGTGTTAAAACCTTTTCATGCTTGTGGATAAACTGAAAACCTTGCAGTGTGTTCTTTGCTTTAACGTCCCTCCGCTTTAAGTGATATTAGAATGATAGGTAAATAAAATCAAATCACATTTAAATTTAAAGAAAAGGGGGAGGGAAGTATGCGTATGAATGAGCATGTGTAAGTTTAAGTGCGTACATAGAAAAAGAGGAGAGAGAGAGAGAGAGAGAGAGAGAGAGAGAGAGAGAGAGAGAGAGAGAGAGAGAGAGAGAGAGAGAGAGAGAAGGGGGGGTCCGCTGTCTGTGGGATCTTACTTGTAGTGTGTTTTGTGTAGGAGGAGGAGGAGGAGTCTTTAATTTTTTACGTTCTTCCGTATAAATGATACCTGTGTGTGTGTATTTATTTTTGCCTATGTGGTCATGTATTTGAGCTATTTATTTATGTACAAACGTTTTAGAACTGTATGAAACCCAAAGAACCACACACACACACACACACACATACACACACACACACACACACACACACACACACACACACACACTCCCAGTCAGATTTGATAGGACACATATTCACACTAGTCTACACCCAAGGTATCTTCGCATTCCGTACCATTCCGTACCATTTAACTGCAATGTCCTTGATCAATGTCCCGCGACGCCGAAGGGCACCAGCGGCAGATGAAAGAAAGAAGAAGAAGTCCTTGATCATAATGAACTATAGCATAGCAATCAGACTTTCGTGCTGGTAAATAGACAGAGTTCATTACGGGGGGTTTTGTATATAATTTTTGCCAGATAATCCCCAATCCTATTAAGTTAGGGGGTGCTTTTTCTATTAAGTTAGTTTGTCTAGGGGATAATCTTCCTTAATTGACTCTACATACAGCGCTGATCTTATGTTCGTTCTAATTGAAAAAAGAGATAATGAGCGGTGGCTAATCAGTATTTTAACGAACAACCCTGATTGCTGGGGTATATATATCTATCTATATATATATATATATATATATATATATATATATATATATATATATATATATATATATATATATATATATATATATATATATATATATGGGGGTGGGGGGGTGAGGGTGTGTGTGTGTGTGTGTGTGTGTGTGTGTGTGTGTGTGTGTGTGTGTGTGTGTGTTTTAAACTGGTCAGTTTTGTTAAATTATGTGCTTGTGTTATTTTATTACATCAACGTATAGTTATTATCATTATTGCGTTACTTGTGTTGCGTGGCGTGTGATTTTTATCTAATTGCGTTGGGATGCTCTGTGCTGTTTGGTACCGTGCCGTGCTGTGCTGTGCTGTGCTGTGCTGTCTTGTACCGTTATATACCGTGCTGTGTTGTGCTGCGCTGTGCTGCGCTATATTGTGCTGTGCTGTGGTGAGCTGTATTGTGTTGTGCTGTGCTGTGTTGTGCTGTGCTGTGTTGTGCTGTGTTGTCTTGTACCGTTATATACCGTGCTGTGTTGTGCTGCGCTGTGCTGTGCTATATTGTGCTGTGCTGTGGTGGGCTGTGGTGCTCTGTATTGTGTTGTGCTGTGCTGTGTTGTGCTGTATTGTGTTGTGCTGTGTTCTGGTGTGCTGTAATGTGTTGTACTGCGTGGTGCTGTGTTGTACTGTGTTGTTGTGCTGTGTTGTTGTGTTGTGCTGTGTTGTACTGTTCTGTGCTGTTTTGTTGGGGGGGGGTTGCTTTGCTGTGCTGTGTGTTGGTTTTTTGGTTTGGTTTGGGTTATTTTTCACTGTAGTTTATTGAGGTTTATCTTCATGACATGATAGACTTTTTGTGAAAAGATAACGTCTGAGATGCCTGACTGCCCTTGGAAACTTCGTAAAAGCACTAGCACGTGCCCTAATGACTGCTTAGGAAGTTACGGCGAAAACAGCGACG
>CM054153.1:13631434-13633934 GCA_028751875.1 Rapana venosa
CCTCCTCTTCTTTTACGTCTTCCTTTGTTTTCTTCTTTTTCTTCTTCTTCTTCTTTCTTTTCTTTCTTTCTTCTTCTTTTTCTTCTTCTTCTTCTTCTTCTTTCTTTCTTCTTTCTTCTTCTTCTTCTTCTTTCTTCTTCTTCTTCTTCTTCTTCTTCTTCTTCTTCTTTCTCTTGGGTTGATTATTTTTGTGTGTATGTATTTTTTCTTTGTTTTTTTGTTGTTGGGGGAAGGGCTTGTTTGTTGGAGGGTTTTTTGGCGAGGGAGGGAGGGAGCGGTCACCTTTCAGTGGATATGTTTCAGTCTGGCCTACTTTACGAAGATTGTTGGTAGACAATGATTCTGTTTCGTTATCAATCAATGTGCTTGCTTACCGTGCATTGTGTATACGCTGGCTGCTCGCGCGCGCGCGCGTGTGCCTACACACACGCACAGACACATGCACACACAAACACAAACACAACTCACGCGCACAACACGCACGCACACATAAACACACACACTCACTCACTCACACCCACAACACACACAAACACAACACACACACATAGATAGATAGATAGATAGATAGATAGATACATAGATACATAGATACATAGATAGACAGATAGATAAATAGATAGATAGATAGATAGATAAATAGATAGATAGATAGATAGCACACACGCGCGCACACACGCACACACACACACCATTGTGTTGCATGCGAGAGCGTGCATGCACACATTAGTTTACTTCCATAACATACTGAACCCTGTCACAATCATTCAAAAGAGAACAAGAAAAAAAAAGAGAAGGAAAAAACCCAACGTCAACAGGTCGCTGGGCTGTGAACTCAGAGAAACAGGCAGACTGATTAGACGCCCAAGGGAGATAAGAAGCACTCACGGGAAGCGGAAATGGATAGGGGAGAAAATTGACAGACTGGTCAGACTATGGACAGTGACATCTGGCATGCAGAAAGCAGTTCTTTTTTTGGTGGCTACACTCCTGCTTTAAAATTTTGTCCCTTTTCCTTCAGTTTTCCTATAATAATTATTACTCTTGCATTGCATCCACGGAAATAAAAATTTTAAAAGGTGTCCCATAACCTGTAAGGTCGTGGGGGAGTGAGGCGCCAGAGACCTCACTTCTCTAGGGGCCAGCATATTGAGGGAGGCGCCCATTTAGGTTTTTCGCTGATTTTGCACAACCAGCTTCCTCCACTCCCCGTGATACACTGCTTTCTGTAGCAAATCGTTCCACTCAAGGCCAGTCCACTCTCTGATGTTGTCTTCCCATCGTTTTCGATTTCTCCTCGTTAGAACGTAAATCTTCTGCTGTAGTAAGGTAAAGATGTTCTATACCTATAAGGTCGTAGGGGAGCGAGGCGTCAGAGACCTCAGCTTCTCTAGGGGGCCAGTATATTTAGGGCGGCGCCCATCTCCTCTCCCTCGCTGCTTTACCTTCCCTGACCCTAAAGAGGCAAGTACCTATTTACAGCTAATAAATGTTTGCGTTTTTTAAAAAGACTGTTTGTGAACGACTAGCCTCTGACTCAAAACTCGTGTGATTTTGCACAAATTTGGTAGGTTTTGATTTTTTTTCAGCAAACACTGCACCCCCTCAGTCGTTTGTCGTCTGCTAGGTTCCTAACGGCAATAACCGTGCGCGGGACCAACACTGTAGGAACACAAGCAATCCTCATTTGATGATCATTTCCAACTTTCTCGTGTCTACCTGGTATTGCTCTATGTCCTTAATCCCCAAATCAAGTACACGGTGCATTTTTTCATACGTCAACTCTGAAAATCGGCACCATATTTTTCCTACTTCCAGTGTATGGAAGATACTACATGACCCGCAAGCTAAGGCAGGAGTGTAGCCTTTTCGTGTTAGTCTTCCTTCAGGGTAGACAACTGGACTACTCAGAATGGGCGGTAATTGTTTGTCTCGCTGCATGCATGTATGTCTGATATCGTACATAGTTTCATGCTGGTAACGTCATCATTTTTCTTCCCTTTTTTTTTTGTTCTTTTGTTTTTTCTTTTGTTTCTTCTTGTTCTTCCACTTCTTGTTGTTTTTGTTTTCAGTGGTGGTGGTGGTGGTGGTGGTGAGGGGGAGGGGGGTTCTTTTTCTTCTTCTTGTTATTTGTGTTGTATTGTTTTCTTCCTGTTCTTTGTTGTTGGTGGTGGTGGTGGTGGTGGGTGGTGATGATAGTGCTTCTTCTTTTCTTTTCTTTTCTCCTTCTTCTTCTTCTTCTCCTTCTCCTGTTCCTCCTCCTCCTCCTCCTCATCCTCCTTCTTCTTCTTTTTCTTCTTCTCTCTTCTTCTTCTCTCTTCTTCTTCTTCTCTTTCTTCTTCGTCTTCTTCTTCCTCCTCTCCTTCTTCTTCTTCCTCTTCTTCTTCTTCCTCTGCTTCTTCTTTTTCCTCTTCTTTTCCTCCTCCTTCTCCTTCTCCTTCTTCTTCTTCTCCTCCTCCTCCTCCTCCTCCTCAGTATTCTATTTCTTTCAGATCTTATA
>CM054153.1:13638934-13666434 GCA_028751875.1 Rapana venosa
AATGATCTGACAAATAAAGACTTTAACACTGGTGAAAAGGTGCCCCCCTCAATATATATATATATATATATATATATCTATATCTATATATATATATATATATATATATATATATATATATATATATATATATATATATATACATATGATGGAAACGAAAGAAGGAAATAAAACCTCACATATATTCAACAACAAAGAAGAGTGAAAAACTGGGAAATGAGTTCTCAAACTCTTCTGCAAAAATTCATTTACGTTTTTTAAAAATAATAATAATAAAATAATAATATAGCGTGGGTGGCAAGACTTCACAATACAGTATTGAACTGTATTCTTTCCATGCACTTCTGTTCTGTAATCAAAGCTCTTTCTCTGTCTGTCTGTCTGTCTGTCTGTCTGTCTGTCTGTCTGTCTCTCTCTCTCTCTCTCTCTCTCTCTCTCTCTCTCTCTCTCTCTCTCTTGTACTGTACTCTTCCCATGCTTTTCTCTTATCAAAGCTCTCTCTCGCACGCGCGCGCGCGCACGCGCACACACACACACACACACACACACACAAACCAATGGGTCAACAAACTAGGATGCAGTAATCATCTAATGATGATTGTCGTCTGCTGGTTCATTTTTGGGATAACCTCTGTGTGCGTGCGTGCGTGCGCGTGTATGTGTGTGTGCCTGCGGGGTTGTGTGGGTCGGTGGGTGGGTTTTGTGCACGACCAGTCACACACGTGCCTAGTTCGGTAATCAGGTATAGGTCAGAGAGTATGCCAGACAGAAGAAACAAAGAGACAGACACTGCACCAAGGACTCTGGCTAACATTCTGATTACGTATCTATAATAGGCACCGATTTCCTCTTCTCCAGGGAGGCACTGAACAAAGACCACGCAAGAACTTAAAACACACTAGAACACTGAGAAGTGTGTAAGTGGTTTACCTGCACTTGTTTTTCCTCCACTTCTATTTCTGCAGGGACACAGAAACAGAGAGAGAAAAAAAATGTTCAGAGGCGCGTTTATTCATTTAGCTATTTCAGCTATCACAACGCATAGGGGAAGGAAGGCAGGCAGGGAGTCCTTTCTGCTAACAACACAATTGTAGCCAGAAATTGGTTTCCTCTACGTAAACTGCCGCCTCTGCGATTGTTGTCAAATCAAGACTAGGTGCGGCTGTGTGTGTGATAGAGACACAGAGAGAGAGACAGACAGACAGACAGACACAGAGAGAGACACAGATAGAGAGAGAGACATAGAGAGAGAGATAAGATCAGAATGAGCAGCAGTAGGAGTGGGCCCTAGCAAGGATTGGAGGGGGGGGGGGGGGTGGAATTACTGTGGGAGACAGGCAAGGAAACAAAGACTGACATCTGCAGAACTCGTGTAGGCTGAACTAAGTGTAAGCCCCTAGTGATTACAATGCAGCAGCAGCAACTGCCCACGTAAGCGAGGTCGTTGTTTACTCCCATAGGGGAGGGGGGTTCAGGGGGAAAACTATTGTGTTGTCTGACTGGCGATCAAGCTCTTCGGGGCCAGGATCAATGCTTGGGGGTAGGGGAGGGGAGGGAGGGGAGGTGGTTTTTTAACTGTCTGTGTGTGTTTTGCGTTGTGGATATCCCTGTTGGGCTGTTTTGTGTGATAGGGTTTTGTTTCTGTCTCTTGTGTTAGGTTTGTTTGTGTGATTTTTTTTCTGTAAGTTTGGTTGGGGTGTTTTTTAACAGGTTTGTGTGCCTGGACGGAAAGCTATTTTACATACACACGTGCGCACGCACACACACACACACACACACATACAGAGAGAGAAACATGAACACACACACACACATACACCTGCACACACACACACATACACACACACACACACACACCACTCAACACACACACACACACACACACACACACACACACAACACACACACACACACACACACTACAGAGTGTTTACTCAGTCCTACACGTCAATCATAACTATAAACTAACAGACCATCAAGGTGAACCACCGCCACAAACCAGAAACCAGAAACTGATTGGGTGGGCCAGGGAATAGGAAGTGACGCGTACAGGAAGCGGAAATGGACACGGCGGTGGATGTGACAGAAACAGTTGGTTAATGCGACCGTTGATAGAGTAGACATCGTGGCAGAATGAATGCAGAAATTCACAAAAATAACACACAAACAAGGAAGAATATTGGCAAAACTACCACACAAAGACGTAGAGAAAACAGTCTCATGAGAGGATGATACAGTGTCATTTGCTCAGGGGCTGAACTTTCAGAAAGAATGGTGGACCCATTCCAGTCATGTATCATTTTTTGGTATCATTTTGTGTAGAGATCTTGGCTGGTCAAGTAAAACTTCCCTCACTAAAATATTTGGAATGACTTTAAACATCGATTTTAGTCAGTAACAATTAGGGTGAGGATGAGAATGGTGGATTATGACATCAGTTGCCTGGCTATCACATCAAAAAATGTTCTTCAATTGTTTGTCATCTAGTCTACTCTAAGGTATCTTCACCTCTTCCCACTTATAAGGATAGTAGCCTATTTTTGTTTTAGGATTTTACAGTTGGTCAGTACTGATATCTACCAATATAGTATTTATTCTTCTACTTGCTAGGTATTCATGTAATTCTAGCTCATTAGGCTTTTATTCTTCTACTTGCTAGGTATTCATGTAATTCTAGCTCATAAGGCTTTTATTCTTCTACTTGCTAGGTATTCATGTAATTCTAGCTCATAAGGCTTGCTGTATGTATATTGCTTGTATCACACTGGCTTCAGCGATGTTTGACTTTTAGAAAAATTGAATGGAGATACACCTTATTTTCTATCTCCGGACAAATTCGTTCCTTCAAAGTCTTTTTCGTTTAGGAAGGAGAGAGAAGATCTTTTTTATTTAAAAAGCAGTCAAATCAACGTTCTCCTTCTTTTCTATCTCCAGACAAGTTTATTTTTATTTATTTTATTTATTTATTATTCTTTTATCTCGAGGATAATGGAATAAGCTCTTATGTGCTTTTTTACGCCCAGTCCCCGTGTGTTTGCGGTTTTTGTAAATTCTGTCATCTGTTCCCACCGGCGCACAATGGCCTACTCTTACGAAAAGTGGAACACGATTTAACGTGTGTGCAAGATATTCTGCGTGCGTTCGCACATGGGACCTCGGTTTATAGTCTCATCCGAAGGACTTTTGGGGAGAGCGGAGTCTGCACTGATGTTAACTCCAAAGGAAAATATCCCCTTGAACGGGAATCGAACCCGGGTCGTCAGATTGCGAGCGCAATGTTCTGACCACTAGGCTATCCTGTCCCCCTCCTCTTCCCCCAAGTTCGTTACTTCAACGTCTTTATCGTTTAGGGGGGGGGGGGGATCTTTCCCTTTCATCTAAATGAACTTCTTTGGACTGCCAGCTCCATACAAAATACAGAATGATACTGAGTGCAGCAGTGCATGATGAGACTGGGAGGAATGGTGTGGGAGTAGTAGCAGATGTGGTGGTACAGCGTGGTAGGGGTGACAGGGGAAAAAATATGGACATCTGGACAGCTTTTTATAGCAGAACTGTTTGTTAGTGTCTGGTGACTCTATAGCACCCACCTTCATAAACTGCACTATCCCTGTTTGCTAGTGTCTGGTGACTATATAGCACCCACCTTCATCAACTGCACTATCCCTGTTTGTTAGTGTCTGGTGACTCTATAGCACCCACCTTCATCAAAAGCACTACCCGTTGCTAGGCTGTGACTATAGCAACCACCGTCATTAATGCACTATCCCTGTTTGCTAGTGTTGGTACTCTTAGGACCCACCTTCATAACTGCACTATCGCTGTTTGCTACCTTAGGGGAGACGAATTGCAGCAGAAAGTCGTTGTGGCCAAGCTCTGTTGAGGGTACTCTGTAAGGAAATTGAGTGTGGTGTGTGTGTGTGTGTGTGTGTGTGTGTGTGTGTGTGTGTGTGTGTGTGTGTGTGTGTGTGTGTGTGTGTGTGTGTAGTTTGTGGTAGTGTTGTGGTGTTGCGTTGTGTCTGTGTTGTGACGATAGTGGTATCAACGTGAGAACATGGTGATGCTTCAGCAGGACGAGACAGAAAGTGAATTTGATATCTGCAAATCTCTGCAGACTGAAGTGTGTATCTGGTGACTTCTGGCTGCCCATCACGGAAATTATTCTGTTCTTTTGCTCTCTTGGGAGAGGCGGGGAATATTGCTGCTGATAAAACAAGCTGTTTAGACTAGAAATAAAGTTGAGGGATGGGGGAACAAGTCCGTGGTCATTGCTATTGTGTTTGCATGTCTGTCTGTTTGTTTACCTGTCTGCGTGTTTTTATTTGTTTGAGAGTTTTGTATCTGTCTTTTTGTAATTCGTGGGAATGCCCCTGTCAATTCGATTGTTCAAGTGTGCATGCCTAGCCACTATCCTTTTCCTACAAGGAGAGAGAGTGAGAAGGGAAAGAGAGAGACATAGACACAGAGACACACACACACAAACATGGATGTAAAAAAAAAGCACATAAGTGCTTATTTCATTATCCCCGAAATAAAAGAACAGACTAGAGTAGAAACACACACACACACACACACACACACACACACACACACACACACACACACACACACACACAAGGAAAGAGAGCAAGAGCGAGGAAGGAGAGAGATAGACATGGACACAGAGAGACACACACAGAGTCAGAGTCAGAAACAGACAGACAGACAGACAGACAAAGATAGACAAACAGAGAGAGTATCCTAATCCTATCCTCTCAATTACAGCCATAAACTATCAGGTCATCATCAAAGTGGACTATCACTGTGACATGCCAGGTAACCAGACACTGATTTTGCACGTCCCAGTGGGCAGACTGACAACTACAATAAGCGGAACTGGACACAAAAGTGGATAGGGAAAGACAGAAAGTGGAAATGGATACACAAAGTCGATGGGATAAAACAGAAAGGCAAAATGAGAACGCAGGTATATAGAATGGGATAAAAACAGAAAGGTAAAATGAGAACGCAAACAGAGAGAATGGAATATAACAGAAAGGTAAAATGAGAACGCAGGTAGATAGAATGGGATAAAAGCAGAAAGGCAAAATGGGAACGCAAACAGAGAGAATGGGATATAACAGAAAGGTAAAATGAGAACGCAGGTAGCTAGAATGGGATAAAACAGAAAGGTAAAATGGGAACGCAAACAGAGAGAATGGGACACAAACAGAAAGGCAAAATCAGATCGCAGGTATGGAGAATGGAACAAAAACAGAAAGGTAAAATGAGAACGCAAACAGAGAGAATCGGACAAAAACAGAAAGGCAAAATGAGAACGCAGGTAGAGAGAGAGTGGGATAAAACAAAAAGGTGAAATGGGAACGCCAGCAGAGAGAACAATATACAATATGTAGTCAAAATAAACACGCAAACTGGCAATGCAGCTTGAACTGCGTATAGATCTTCGCTTCAGCAAAAGGATTTCAATTTTTTTCTGCTGGTCATATACTTACCACATCAAAAAAGTCAAAAACACTGGACGAGGAGCTAATCACCAAGTGAAGTCAAGTCGAAATAAGTCAAGTCAGAAATGCGGTAATCACCTTATTAAGGCCAAATGCAGACCTAAACCTTCACCTAAACAGTACTACTAGAAAATATCTTCACTTTAGAAGTGTGGAGAAACAAAAAACAATTCTGGAAAGAGTTGGAGTACAAAACATTTTCACATACGAAGCCCCCAACTAACAAGTGTTTCTTCTTCGACGTCATCGAAAAGCTCAGACAGCAACCATCAAATTTCAACCCTTAATTTCTCAAGAAGCTGGGCCACATTCAGATCATGTTGGGTGGCGAGGGAAGGGAGGAATAGAGGGCAACCAGACCATCATTTTAAATTACGCTAATTATAGTGTCTTCTTCAAGGATCTTCATATCCTCCTAGCTTAAAAACAGCTGTTTCTATCTAAAATTCTACAGTTGCTCAACACTTGTCGTCACCTAAATCAATAAGAAAGGTATCCACCCACACCCCTGGCATTTCTTTCATCTGAACTGGCATGTCTTGCGTATTTTCTTTACCACGAAATTCAAAGCAGTCGCAATGTTACTATTAAAGTTCTGATTTCTCCAAATTTCTGCCTTTTTCTGACTGACATTCCTTTCATCTGAAAAGAAATGTCTTGCGTATATTCGTTACTTTTAACGCACCGGCTCCCATGAAATTCAAAGCAATTGCAATGTTACTACTGAAGTTCTGATTTCTCCAAAAGTCTGCTTTTTTCAGATTTGGACAAAAAACCACCTCTCCCTGCTTTTTGCTTTGTTGTTTGCGCTAGTCAAATCTAGGAGTGCTGATTCTAAAAATGTCCCAGACAGAGAAGAGTGGTGTAACTGCCTGATGAGACCAGAATGAGTGGCGTGGGAGTTGGAAGTAGAAGTACATCACAGTGGTAGAGGGAAAAAACTATTTTAAAATTTTTTTAAGTCTGTTTGCCTGAGGAGTGTTTCAGAATCTAAGAGACTATTAGGCAGTATGCAATCCACGTGGGCTGTGCTGAATACTCTTTGATCCCTCGAAAAGGACAGGAAATATTGTGTCTGGCAAACAAGTCGTTTAGGCCAGGGACTGTCTTGAGGAGAGGGGGAACAGTTTTGCTGTCTGTGTCATTGTTCTATAATTATATGTTTGTGGGTCTGTCTGTTTACCCCTTGGTGTGTCCTACTCTGTATGTGTGTGCGTGTGTGTTTCTTTCAATTCCTCTGTTGCATGCTTGTGGGCGCATACACAAAGCCATGTATTTCCTTATCTGCTACACAAATGTGTGCGTGTGCTCTCTCTCTCTCTCTCTCTCTCTCTCTCTCTCTCTCACACACACACACACACACACACACACACACACACACAGTAGTTAAGGGATAAGGAAAAGTAGGAAAGAGACTAGCAGACACAAAACGAGAGAAAAACAGAGAGAGAGAGAGAGACAGAGACAGAGACAAAAAGACAGAGACAGACAGACAGACAGACAGAGATTGGCCCAGTCCTCGCCTGTCAATCATAACTTGTAGAATGGACAGACCATAAAAGTGGACCACGGCCAAAACCCAAAACCAAGACCCTGATAAGCCGATCCCAAAGGGCACACTGACACGGACAGGAAGCGGAAATGGACTCGGAAGTGGATCGGATAGTCAGAAATGGGATACGGATTTGGATAGAGTAACACAGGGGGATGTTTGGGAAGAAAATGTGCTTTTGATGATAATTTTGTGAATATTTCAGGCTGCTGATGCTCTTCGTAGAATTATGAGACTGGAAGTCTTTTCTTTCTTTTGCTTCTGGCTTTTCTAAAAAGACAAAATGGCTGACGTCAAATCTGTGTTTTGTGTCATGACACAGTCAAGGCCAATGTCATTTTAGGTGTGTCGGTTCTTTTTTCTTCTTATCAATGTTTGCTAGCAACTGCACGGTGGTATCAAGTTTACAAAGAATACCTTTGGGGGGGGGGGGGTAGGTTCAAAAGTATGTCCTACAATTTCTGAATGGTTTTGAGTATAACTCTGCTTTAGTACTTCCTTTATTATAAACAAGATAAAGACATAAACAGATATAATTTTTCCTCATGGTTTTCTTATTCATGTTGTTGTGTCCTTTGAAACGGATTTTTTTTCAAGAAAATCCAATATTCATAGTATTTTTTTTAAGTCTAAAGAGAAAATCAGTCTCTAAATGTCAAGCACCTACTTTTAAGATAAAAGGGTCTCTCTCAAAAAGCCAATTCAGACATATCAGTTTCAAAATTAAAAAAATTTCCTGTCGCAATTAGGCATTATCTACAACAATTTTTTTTATCGCGTTTAAATGCCATTCAGGCATACCTATTTTCTTAATGGTTCTCGGGGTTAGAAACTAGCCTTTAGTCTTATTACACACACAAAAATGTCACACCTAAATGCAACTGGGACGTACCTATTTCGAGAGGAAAAGCATTAGCAAACTATAGTGGTACAACCTCATTAGTTTGGAGGAGATAGATTCTTTTGCACCCAATAAAGCCTTTTTCCCTCTGTAAAGGTCATTATTTTCCACAAGCAATTAAACCCTTTCGTCATTAACAGAGTTACGAGTTTAGGTAAAGGGGGGTGGGATAGCCTGGTGGTTAGAGTAATACTCTCGCGATCTGACGGGCCGGGTTCGAGCCACCACCGAGACGCCTGTGCAAGGAGATCTTATCTATGGACTTAACATCAGTACTGACTCCACTCCCCCTAAAGTCCGTCGGATGAGACCGAGGCCCAGTGTGTGAACGCACGCGTAAAATATTGTGAACATGCTAATACCTCTTCTGCCCTTCTAAAGAGTAGGCCTTTCGTGTCAGTAAGAACGGATGACAAAATACACACGCACGCTAATGTCAAGTTTACACATCATCCCCAAAGTCGGAATCTGGATAATTTAATGGTAGGCAAAAAAGGTCGCATACGCCAAAACCTCACCATTGGTCAACCTCAGAGCTTAAACCGAGGAACGAAAAAAAATCATGTTTTAAAAATGTCTGCTTTGTTGAATAAGGCAAGGCCAAAACCAGATCAACGATTGGCTTAGAGTCGATATTATTGGCTGACATTTGTCTTGGCAGACAAAATGTTCCCGTTATTTCGTATGGGAATGCCAGGGTCCTTTTAAGTACAAATACCATCCCCACCTTCTGTTTCAGAATATAACCAAAAAATGTCCTACATGGGATAACCCCGAAAGACGTTAAGTCCAAAATAACTGGAAAATCTGTGCAAACATTTTCCTCTCTCTCTCTCTCACATGCTTATTTTCTGCCTATCCAGACCATTCTTCTGTCTTTAATCATACAAATCTGATTTGTTTTCTTATGAACTTTCTGGTGAGCTGCCCCGAACTTGGAACGTGTCGGCTGAGGCAAGCGGGCACACCTCCTGCAAAGTTAGAAGCACAGGAGAAGACCAGGCACTATACATACCAGCCAATATCACAAGGAAAGAAGAAGAAGAAGAGAAAAGGGTGGAGGAGGAGGAGAACAAGAACAAGAAGAACAAGAGGAAGAAGAGAAAAGTGAGGAATGGGGGGAGGAGGAGAAGGAGGAGAAGAAGAAGAAGAAGAAGAAGAAGAAGAAGAAGAGAAGAAGAAGAAGAAGAAGAAGAAATGGAGGAGCAGCAGCAGCAGCAGCAGCAGCAAGAAGAAGAAGAAGAAGAAGAAGAAGAAGAAGAAGAAGAAGAAGAAGAAGAAAGGAAAAGGGAGGAGGAGGAGGAGAACAAGAAAGAGAAAACTGAGGACTGGGGGGAGGAGGAGGAGAAGAAGAAGAACAACAACAACAACAAGAACAAGAAGAGAAAAGGGAGGAGAATGAGGACAACAACTTCATCAACAACAAGAAGAACAACAAGAAGTTCCCATGAAAAGATCTCTGCTTATGAAGCCAACAGCAGCTGAGCTGCAAGTGTGATGCCAGGCCATAGGAGGAAAGATCCTACCTACATCCATCCCCAGGGTCTCTCTCAGCAGTTATAATTGCCCTCAGTTCTCTATTCGTTTCTTGAATGTTTCCTCTGTGGGTGGGATCACTCACCAACCTGTCCATGGCTGAGTTCGTTTCATCCATCAAGCAACACCTTTTTGTTTCCTTTTGGGGGGACACATGTTGAGGAAGACAATACAACAACAGCAACATTTTTTGTGTATTTGTCAGTTTGTGTGTTGCCGTCGTGTTATGGTATTTTTTGGAAGGTGGCGGGTTAAGGTTAGAATAGGAAGGAATTGTTGTGGGGGTTTTTCTGGGATATTTTTGTTGTATGATAATGTACATAAGGCGAAAAGTGTCTTCTTTGGAAGGGGGGAGGGTTGTTGTGGCTGTTGTTCTGTTACTGTTTTGTTTTGCTTTTGTTTGATATGTTGGTGCACTTTTTTTCCTAGTTCTGTGTCTTACACGCGCGAGCGCACTTTCTCTCTCTCTCTCTCTCTCTCTCTCTCTCTCTCTCTCTCTCTCTCTCTCTCTCTCTCTCTCTCTTTCCGATTTGTGCTTATTTGTTTCTTTTTCTGTTTTTCTTGACAATCAATTTTCCTTAAATGAACTGAGGGATGAAAAAGCCACGATGCGTGCTTATTCTTTTTCATTAATAAAAAGATTTATTTTGATTCAATTCAATTCTCTCCATGGATTTCTTTAACGTCAATGAGAAGTTATACCATATGTCATTTCTTTTGTTAATACTGGCACCAGGAAGCTGTCCTGATTGTACAGGTTTTTCCGACACATTTTTCTCGCCAGGACAACACGAAACAACAACCACCATTCTTGAATGACTTGTGATCGAGCAGATTTCTGGTTTTCATAGTGATGAAATCAACACTAAGAAACCTGATAACTCACCTTTCAAGGATCTGGAAATCTAATTACTCACCTTTAAGGATACTCTCTCTCTCTTCTCTTCTCTCTCTCTCTCTCTCCTCTCCTCTCTCTCTCTCTCTCCTCTCTCGCTCTCTCCTCTCCTCTCTCTCTCGCTCTCTCTCTCTCTCTCTCTCTCTCTCTCTCTCTCTCTCTCTCTCTCCCTACCTCATCGTACTCTCTTCTCCTCGATCTCTCTCTCTTTAAACAAAGCAAAAAAAACCGCACCAAAACCTTTCAAATTAGCAAAGTATCTGTACCATTGGACTGGAGTCCTCGATGACAGGATGCTTGCTCATTAAAATAATACTTAAAATCCAAAATACTGTCCTTTAGCCACCACAAAACTCTTAAACAATTAGAAAAGGGAGCTTCTTACCACAGCTTTTCAAACAAGGGAAGTCATTAACTTGGTGTCATGTGTAATCTATACAGGCAAAGGTAAGATTCCCATAACCCTATGTGCTCGTTAGGGAGCGCGGTGTCAGAGGCCTCAGCTTCTCTAGGGACCAGCATATTGAGAGCGGCGGCCTTCTCCTCTCCCCAACTGCTTTACCTTCCCTGACCCTGAAAAGGGTAGCTGGGTGATCTGGGTGACTGTACTGAAGCCAACACGCGCAAATGGTCGCCCATTCACTCAGTAACCACGCTCAATGCTGCTTAACATTAGCTTGGGGAAAGCGAGTGCTCTGATCACTGAGCTATCCCGTCCCCCTAGGTGTATCTAGAATAGTTCAATAATTTGATCCAGTTTATCCATGCGCTAGGCTTCTTTTCCTTGTCTTTTCCTTTAACTCCATTGGGAATCGTTGGCTGTCACACTGAGGACATGCTCATCTAATTATTCTATGTTGGTTGTACGCCAAAACGTAGGTCCCTACAAAAAATATTCCTATCAATTTTGCAATGTTGTCTAGCTATCAGTTTGTGTGCTCCTTAGTCTCCTTCTCTCAAAGTTCCATACAAAAAAACCTTTGTAGCTTGAATACTTTGCCACGTATGGTAAGGTCCAGGTAAGTGAATGGTCCGACATTGCCTTGCTTTGAGCCAAAGATAATATCGTGTTTCTGCGATCAAATATTTCCTCGGCTAGAGCTCCAAAGTTCACCAATGGTGAGATTTTGCATATGCAGCCGTTTTTTACCCACCATTAAGGTAGCTGCATTCCGACTTCTGTGTTAAACGCTTACATGAATTTCAGGTATCTGAAAACTGTGTTTTTGGTCTTCGACATGCGTGTAAAGTCGTACAGGGAATCGAGATGCTGACAGGCCGGAGAACTTGATCGAGGGAGAGATTGAAACAAATACCCCTGTCCTTAATCTTTCCAAGTACACTGACATGTGAACCCCCGATTTGTCACTTAAGGCCAGTTACGATTAGAAGCTTCTCGCCCTCTCTTCTCGGCTGTCACGCCCGTCAGTGCAACTACTGCTACGAAGCTGGCAAGCCCAAACAACGATGCCGATCAAAAACAGGAAAGAGAAAGCAGAGTAATCGCCCTTGGCAAAGTCGGCGCACGCAGGAAACGGAAGGCGGGACACGGGTTGGCGGGAATGGTCGAAAATAACACACAGACAGGCAGACTGACTGATGTACAACAAACACACAATGTAAATGGAGTCTGATTTCCTTCCAGAAGACTGGAGAGGCTTCCTGTTGGATTCATCCCCACACAAAATGGCTTTCGGGGAAATGTGTGATTGCTAAATATATAAATTTTTCGTATTGAAACATAACTCCTTTAGACAAAAGAAATTCACAAACAAGGGGAACATGAGTGACACCGCATGCATGCACTGTCCCCAGGAAGAGTGACTCGAACTTCATGAACATGAATCTGCTGTGGTCATCCACACATAGAGTCATGTCAGAAACTACTCTCTTCTTTCTGTTAACTCGTCAATATGTAGCAAATGCTAGATGTATGTCAAATCTCTGTCAATTACCTTTCTAAGGCTAAAAGGCTAGCACTCTGACCATAACTCAGATCTTATTGACAAGGGAAACAAAATTTGGTTTAAACAGAACCAACAGACCCCGTTTTCCTAGAATGATGTGTAAATTTCTAGGTTCTTTACTATAAATCTTAGAACTCTTGATAACCACTTTTCATCAGAGAGCAATGTGCTTAAACTACAGTGACATCATTAAAGGTAAAAGTATCCCATAGCCTACGCAGTCATTTCAGAGATCTCAATTTCTCTAGAGGTCAGCATGTTGAGGGTGGCACCACCCATCTCCCCTCTCGCCGCTTTACCTTTCCTGTCCCTAAAGAGGGCATTACAGGGGGAAAGGGGTGAAGGTGGGATTGTACTGCAAACAAGGTGCACAGTCACCCTCCAGCAAGGTAACCACGCTTGACCATAGCTTAGCTCGGGGAGAGCAAGTGCTATGACCATTCAGCTGTCCCTTCCACAAAAGAAAGCATTTGCAATGCATTTGCGTTGGTCTTATGTATGCAAGGTTTTCTGCAGTGTGGCAGGGAGATTGATCATGGAGGAAAAGAAAATTAGAGGGATCAGTCCCTTAGCACTCTCAAACATTTCGTTCTTGAAGTCCTCAAAATCCTGAGTAACACCACTGTCTTCTACCCACGATTTTCCATTCCTCACCTTCCTGAGCTCCCGGGCGAACACACAAAAATAACACCTCGCACATACAGTAAAAAACCTATTCCTCTTTCGTAGAGGAGTGTTGCACAACGTCAACCATGGACCGAATGACACGAACATCTTCAGTGCGTGGTCTTACAACCTGGGGATGGATGGCCACAAGACTCAACTTGTTCGAGGTGCACCGCATGCAAGTTTCACTGTGGTGTCCCACTGTTTCCTCGGGGGGAAAAGAGAGAAAGACTGTCCGCTTCAAGGGCTGATTTGCAAGTCTTGTCGTGGGAAGCTAGCCCCTAGGCTAACAGTCTCTTCAGAATAAAGTATGACTATGACAGGGTCTAGCTGTTGTACTTGCGGGTATACATATGTACGATCAAAATACGCTTTCGTATTCCCTCTTGTGGTCTTTATCACACCTATCATATTCTGGAAACAGTCCATATGGAATGAAACCAACAGGAATATCTCTCTCTCTCTCTCTCTCTCTCTCTCTCTCGTACCCCATCACCCTACGCTACTCTGGCAACCAAAAATACGAAGTAACCAGCCATGTTGAAGTCAGAACAGGGGCAAAAACGGAAATGGAGACAACGGTTGGTGGAACAGGTCAGATAGCACGGAGCCAGACAGATTGACAGGGCACAATAATATCCCCCCCACAGAGTCATATATTCCCCCAAGGAGTGATGAACCAATCTTCACGCTTCGTCCCACGCCGCTTATCATGTTACTGAGCAGATGGTTTAACATTTCCAATTTGCACATACGTGTTGGCAACATTTGTCAATCTGCGCGAGAGAGAAACCAGAAATCAACCTAGAAGCGTTCGTTTTCATCTGTTTTATTTTATCGACATATTCTGGTTGAGGTTTTTTTTTATAATGTTATTCACCTTTCATTTCAGAGACCACGCAATGCTATGTGGAAATCGTTTTCAATTATGACAAGCTTTCAGCACAACAACCTGCACTCTCCTCTAAAGAAGAAAAAACCTTTGAAGTCAGAGCATGGCTGCCAATATGGTCAGGTACTTAAAATGAGTCATACAAGCAAACTTCTCACCCAGTGTGTACTTACAGTCTCACAGTAATTCTCAAGGGTGATGAGTGAGTCAGTCATTCTATGTGATCCCAACGGTGTTAAACAGAGGAACGCCCAATAATAATGCATACGATCCGTGTGAATCAGTTGCCTCATGACAACGCACTCGTTAAGAAAAGTTAGAGGTTGTTGGGTTTGATCCTGCGTGAAACCAG
Organism: Rapana venosa; assembly: GCA_028751875.1. Lineage (NCBI taxonomy): Eukaryota > Metazoa > Mollusca > Gastropoda > Neogastropoda > Muricidae > Rapana > Rapana venosa. The sequence continues at coordinate 13,653,203 of CM054153.1, forward strand.
ACTTTTCACACATCCAGTAGGTTAGAGAGAGAGTCCCCGTGCTTGTTCTAAAGCTTCACCCTCACCTACGCTATCCCGTAGTCTGCTCGATCGTTGGGGCACCACCGAAGATTTTGCAACCAGCTTCCTCCACTCCTCGCAGTTGTCAGCTTTCCGTAGTATGCCGTTCCACTAAAGGCCAGTCCACTCTCTGATGTTGTCTTCCCAACGTTTTCTCTGTCTGCGTCTACCTACTTTTACTGTTTCCTGTAGGACAGTCTTGGCCAGTCCAGATGTTCGTGTGATGTGCCCGTGCCGCTTTAGTTTGCGTTTTTTCACTGAAGTCAGGAGCTCTTCATACGGTCCAATGGCGTTTTCAATTCTGCTTTTTGCTTTCTCGCTGCTTATGTGATCTCTGTATGAGATACCAAAAAGTTTGCGGAAGCATTACATCTCCATTGCTTGTATCCTTCTTTCAATGTTTGCTGTTATGGCCCACATTTCACATGCATACAAAGATATGAACATGACAAGGGAACGCATCAGTCTGATCTTGAAGCTGATGGTAATGTTTTTGTCGTTCCAGAGAACTTTTAGTTTGGCCATTGCAGCTGTGATGTGAGCTGTCCTAAAAAGTTAGTCGGGGACTGATCCTTTATATGATACGATTACAAACGTTTAAAGCTATGGACGCTTTTGGACAAGCTATGGAAGGTTTTAGACAAGACAAAAAACCAAGGACACAAAGCAGACTGAAGACTTGTAAACAAATATTTATGCAGTATCAAAGTCGCCATTTTAGATGAACAGAAGACATTGAAACAAACTCATTATCTGATATGCTGTGTCAGATGTAAAAAAAAAAAAAAAGATATTGTATAAGCATTATTAGCTAGCTAAGGGGATTCTTGTTGATTGAAAAGAAACTCGCTGGTAGATCCATGCTCATACAACATTTAGAAAGAACGAAAGAAAGCACAAATGGGTGGACTAGAAAATGTCAGCACCGATATACCTGAAAAATTTCAACAGTCAGCATGTTGTTTGTTTGGTTGTTGTTTTTACATGTGTGTGTGTGTGTGTTCGAATGCATTGCTTAGCTGTGTTGTTGCTATTGCTGTTTTGTTTTCACCACGTGCGTGGGTGCATATGTGTGTGCGTGTGCGTGCGCGCGCGAGCGCGTGTGTATGTGTGTGTGTGTGCTTTCGTATACATTTATGATTTTTGTTGCTGCTGTTGTTGATGTTCGTATTCACCAAATTAATAATGTATATGACATTAAGATAAAAGAGTGAAACCACCGACTTCAGAAAACCATAATCCTCTTAGACAAGATTTTCTAAAGGAATCATTTTAATCTGAAAATAGGTTTATGTCTTGCGCCAGATAATAAAAACACTTTAGTTGGGAACTGGACTAGGTATAGTAAAATAACTTGAAACGAACGGGGGCTTTTTGGATGGGTTTTTTTTGCAGATATTTGAGAGTCGGCTTACTAGAAAATTAAAATTTAAGCTACAAATAAACCTGCTTATCACAGTTTACTAGAAGCAGCTTTTGTCTCTATCAGCTCCATGTTAAAATTTGGTGCAGTTTCTTTTGGCCACAGATTTGCTGAGAGTGCAAACATGTTTTTAAAAATACAGGCAATTCTGCTCAACACATAGATTCTGTTTGTAATTTTCGTTCTCCTTTAACTTTGATTCTGGTATCTCTCTCTTCTCTCTCTCTCTCTCTCTCTCTCTCTCTCTCTCTCTCTCTCTCTCTCTCTCCTCTCTCTCATCTCTCTCTCACACACACACACACACACACACAACATTCGCACGCACACACATACGCATGCACGCACCCTCGCAAGCAGGCACATACACACACGCGCGCGCGCGTGCACACACACATATACACACACACGCACGCACACACTCTCTCTCTCTCTCTCTCTCTCTCTCTCTCTCCTCTCTCTCTCTCTCTCTCTCTCTCTCTCTCTCTGTCTGGGACGGGATAGCCTGGTGGTCAGAGTGATGTATTCGTGATCTGCTTACCCTGGTTCGAATCTCCTCAAGAGGATTTGTCCTCTGGAGTTAACATCAGTGCCGACTCCACTCTCCCAAAAAGTCCTTCGGATGAGACTATAAACCGAGGTCCCGTGTGTGACCGTACGCAGAACATCTTGCACACACGTTAAAACCTATTCCGCTTTTCCGAAGAGCAGGCCATTGTGCCCCGGTGGGAACGGATAACAAAATTTACAAAACTGCATACACACGAGGACTGGACAAAAAAGCACATGAGTGCTTATTAAATTATTCCCGAAATAAAAGAATAAATAAATTTTTATTTATCTCTTCCTTTCTCACTCTCTTCTCTTCTCTCATCCTCTCTCTCTCTCATCTCTCTCTCTCTCTCTCTCTCTCTCTCTCCCTCTCTCTCTCACACACACACACACAACACAACAGACACACACACACACACACACACACACACACACACACACACACAATTCGTCTAATATCACTAAGAGTGAACAGACGTTAAATTCAAGACAACAACAACAACAACACACACACACACACACACACACCACACACACAACACAACACACACACACACACCACCACACACACACACACACACACACACACATACACACAACACAACACACACATACACACAACACAACACACACACACACCACAACACACACACCACAGAAACTACCATTGTCCTTTCAATCACCACCCCTAATGCAAATACAATGTCAAAGGCCGATCACCCAGCTACTGGGAAACCCAATCCTGATTAGCCCTCCCAGGGTAGGGAAGGGCATGGACAGGAAGCGGAAAAAGGGTGACGGGGGGGGGGGGGGGGGTTGATGGGATTGCTTCGGAGAAGACATCAATGGCGCCCAGATAAGGGAGGTAAATGATCAATTAGACTCTGCGGCACTAAAAGCCTGCTAGATCACGACTCTCTGGAGACCTGACTTAGCGAAAATCTGTATTCTGGCAGGATTTCCTTACTGGTTCCTTTCTTCATTTATGATGCGTATGGTATAGCAGCTCACCTCAGAGGCTTTAATGTCAGGGTTATTCCTACTGCCTGTGAGAACAAGAAACTGTGGTTAACAGTCTCGGGGACTTTGGGGTATAGACCGAATCGAGGTGTCGAAAGTTCGCTGTTTATGGCAAACATAATAAGACCAAATAAATGGCTGTGGAGAATATATGGATAACAGTTTTGGGACGTCGGGGGTATAGACCAAATCGAAGTGTCAAAGCTTCTCTGCTGATGGTAAACGTACTAGACTAAATCAAAAAAACTACTTTCGTAAGAAAACTAAACAGGCAAACAGAAAAGACACGGGTGATACTGCTCTATCGCAACGTATGTTTCTCTTGAGGGAGGAAAGAAAGAAAGAAAGACAAACAGAAAAAAGAAAGAAGGAAGGAAAGAAGGAAAGAAAGAAAAGAGAAAGAAAGAATGAATGAAACAAAGAACAAAAACCAAAGAAAGGAAAGAAAAAGACAGAAAGACATACATCAAGAAAGAAATAAAGACAGACCACCAAAACAAAAATAATAATAACACCCCCTAAACAAACAAAAACTAAAGAAACAAACACACATTAAAAATCCAAAAATGAACGTAAACAGAAATAACCAAACAACAAATAACGGTGTTTTTTAAAAACAAAAAATCAAAGAAAGAAAACACACACAAAACAACTACGGACAACAATCAAAAAGAGAGCAAGACTTCCAAAACAGGAATAACTCGTCCTTGGCGCTGGAATGCTTTGCCACAACCCTTAATAGGAAGCTGTAAGATGCAGCTTTTAAAACGGACAACTGCAGCGGCTTCTTCACTTGAAATCACTGGCGATCTGGAGTTTTGAAAAACAAATCTGCTTCAAAATGCTGGCTCCTGGGTCTGCCTACTTGTCTTTCTACATTCAAAGGGACGGGACACACACACACACACACACACTTGCGCGCGCGCGCGCGCGCACTCACGCACGCACACACATACACATGCACATACACGCACGCACAAACACACATACACACTCTCGCGTGCGTGCACGTACACACACGTACGCGCACACTCACACAGATACCTGCACGCACGCGCACACACACAACCCATGCACGCATAAACAGACACGCAAGCACGCAAGCACACACATGCATAAATACATACATACACACATACACACATCATAATATACATACATATATACATACATACATACAAACACACCCACCCACCCCCACCCCCACCCCCCTTCATCCAAACCCTGGCATTCCCACTTCCAATCAGCCCCCACACCCCCGCCACCCTCTCTCTGTCTCTCTGTCACTCTCTCTCTCTCTCTCTCTCTCTCTCTCTCTCTCTCTCTCTCTCTCTCTCTCTCTCTCTTCTCTCTCTCCTTTTTTGTCTCGATCACTCCATGTGAAAAGATGTAAAATTGAAGACTACTACTACTACTACTACATCTACTACTACTACTGCTACTGCTACAACTACTGCTGCTGCTGCTGCTGCTGCTGCTGCTGCTGCTGCTGCTGCTGCTGCTGCTGCTGCTGCTGCTGCTGCTGCTACTACTACTACTGCTACTGCTACGACTACTACTACTACTGCTGCTGCTGCTCCTGCTGTTGATGCTACTGCTGCTGCTGCTGCTACACACACACACACACACTGCACACGCACGCTTGCACGTACGCGCGCGCGCGCGCGCACACACACACACACACACACTCAGAGAGACAAACAGACAGAAAGAAAGACAGACACAGACGACACAGACACAGACGACAGAGAGAGAGAGAGAGAGAGAGGAGAGAGAGAGAGAGAGAGAGAGAGAGAGAGTAAGAGAGAGATAGAAGAAGAAGAGAAGAAGAAGAAGAAGAAGAATAGAAGAAGATGGCCGCAAATAAACCAGCAAGCGCATCAACAACACGACAACAGCAACAACAACAACAACAACAAAAGAGACAGATTAGCCCCGTAAGACTTGAAGCAAGCAGTCTTCTTTTCTTCAGCCTAATAAAGCCTAACAACAAAACAACAGAGAGAAAAATGCTCTGTAATTCACAGCAGGCTGTGTCTTTGGTTGTCTGTCTGGTAAGGAGGGAAACGTACTTGCATGCCATAATTTTTATGTGATTTATAAACTGTGCATGGAAGAAGGTACTAGTTGAAGTCAAAAGAAAGAAAGACGGACAGAAAGAAAAGCAAGCAAGAAAGAAGAAAGGATAGAAAGAAAGGATGAATGAAGGAAGGAAGGAAAGAAACAAACAAACAAACAAAGAAACTTAGAAACAAACAAAAAAGACAAACTAGAAAGAAAAAACGAGAGAATGGATGAATGAATGAATGAATGAATGAATGAATGAATGCAAAAAATTAATAAGAAAGACAGAAAGAGAGAAACAAATACACAAACAACAAACAAACAAACAAAGAAAAAGTAAAGAAAGAACAAAAAATGAATGAATGAATGAATGAATGAATGAATGAATGAATGAATGAATACAGTTTCTTCTGAAACATCTTTATTATTTTCTTTCCCAAAGATGTGTGTACATTTGAATTTGTTTAGACTTAATTATTATTGGTTGCATGTGTAAGGATAGGATTATTGGTTGCATGTGTAAGGATAGGTTGAGTGTAAGTGCTTTGATTTGTTGTTGTTTTGCAGGATCTAGATCTATGATTATAAATCCCATTTGTTATTAACCTATTATTGTTATTAAATCATCTTCCCCTCTCTCTCTCTCCAGTCAGATTTTTAAAGTTATACGCTTACAATAGTTCTGTACTTTCCATTTTTGATGATTTTTTTTCCTTTTTCTTTGAACAAAATTTTGTTGTTTGGTTGCGAGTTTTTTTGTTGGTTTTGTTTGTGTTTTTTGCCTACTGGGATGGTTGTAAAAAAAATAAAGCATGTTTGCTTATGCTATAAGCCTCTTTAAATAAAATTAATTCAATTCAATTCAGTTTTCTCTCTCTCTCTCTCGCTCTCTCTCCTCTCTCTCTCTCTCTCTCTCTCTCTCTCTCTCTCTCTCTGGATGAAAAAAAGAATGCGTATGCTTATTCCGTTACCCTTGAAAAATAAAGATTCATTCATTCATTCTCTCTCTCTCTCTCTCTCTCTCTCTCTCTCTCTCTCTCTCTCTCTCTCTGCGGGCAGGTGGACAAACAGCCCTTCCACCCCCACCTCCCTCTGGATCACCCTGACAGTCTCCCTGCCTCTACTGATGATGACGCTCCTCTTCCTCCTCCTCCTCCTCCCCCCGACCTCCACCACCCTCACCACCGCCCAGGTCCTCACCAGCGACCCCGGCACGTTCTCCAATAACAACAACAACCACCGCAGCAAACGGTCTCTCTCGTCCGGCGACTGCAGCCTCTGCTTCTCGACCCAGGATCCGATCGGATGCCAGCGATGCCTCAGCCAGAACCTTCGACGAGTCTTGGACAGCGAGGAGAATCAGGAGGAGGAGGAGGACGATCAGGAGAACGTCTTGGCCGTGTCCAAGAAATGGACCTACGAGCCCATGAGGAGGTACCAGCGAGGCAGCGGGTGCAGCTGCTGCTACTTCAGCCGCATGACCAACGTCAACTGCTGCTCCGCTTGCTCTATGACCACCAAAAGGGCCGCCCTGGCTAAGAGGTCTGGGGGCATGACGTCAGGCGATGACGCGCCGATGACGTCAGAGAGGGTCAGGGGTCAGGGGGCCATCTTGGGCCGGCTGAACTGTCAGTGCTGTGACGTGACTGGCGACGACACCTGCTGTCTGGGTTGTTTGGTGGTTCTGTAAGACTAGGGGGTGTGGAGGGGACTAGATTTTGGGGGTGGGGTTTTTTTCCGTGTTTGTTTCTTTCGGGTTTGTGTGTTTGGGTATGTGTGTGTATGTGTGTGTAGTTTTCTTCTCTCCTCCTTTTCTTCATTGCGTTTCTTTACGGCAACAAGAGAGTTGTCCCTGGCAAAATTCTTAGAAAAAAGCCACTCTGATAGGGAAACAAATACAGCTGCAGGAAAAAAAAAAAGAAAAAGAAAAAAAAAGGGTGAAAGGGTGGCGCAGCGCTAAGTAGCGACGCGTTCTCCCGCTCTCCCCGGGGAGAGCAGCCCGAATTTCAACTTAAAGTGGTATGAAATAAAATCTGAGCGCTTTGATTTGTTGCTTTACAAGATTCAGCGCTATATAAATTCCATACATTATTATCATTATTATTATAGGTGGGCGTGCGTAGCGCTACATTTTTATGCCAAAGCAGGTTAACTCCTTCACTGGGCGCACTTGAGATAACCTGGTTTGGCTCCAATGTAGTGGTAATGCCTGGTCTTCTCTTGTGCTTGTAGCTTTGCTGGAAGGTCTGCCCGCCGGCCTCATGCAACATATTCTGACTTCAGAGATAAACGGGAGAAGGGAAGGGGTGTTGTACAGGATGCTTCCTGGATATATTCGTGTTTCTCTAACCCCCCGAACGCTGACGTGATCTGCAGGATCTTTAACGCGCGTGATTGAACTTCTCTATGTGTATGTCCACGAAGGAGATTAAGGCAAGGTGCAGGTCTGCACTTTAAGGTGACCTGGGAGATCGTGAAAAAATCCTCACCTTTTAGTTTATCAGAGTCGAGTGCCAAGATTCGAATCCACGACTTCATGGACCCCCACAGGATTGAAGTCAAATGGTCTTAACCTCTCGGCTACAACGTTCGTCGATTGTGTTTGTGTGTGTGTGGTTTGATTTGATTTCTGTGATTGATTTTTTCGTTAGTGTGTGTGGTTTGATTTGATTTCTGTGATTGATTTTTTTTGGTTAGTGTGTGTGGTTTGATTTGATTTCTGTGATTGATTTTTTTTGTTAGTATGTGTGTGGTTTGATTTGATTTCTGTGATTGATATTTTTTGTTAGTGTGTGTATGGTTTGATTTGATTTCTGTGATTGATTTTTTTCGTTATGTGTGTGTGGTTTGATTTGATTTCTGTGATTGATTTTTTTGTTAGTATGTGTGGTTTGATTTGATTTCTGTGATTGATTTTTTCGTTAGTGTGTGTGGTTTGATTTGATTTCTGTGATTGATTTTTTTTGTTAGTGTGTGTGGTTTGATTTGATTTCTGTGATTGATTTTTTTGTTAGTAAGTGTGGTTTGATTTGATTTCTGTGATTGATTTTTTTGTTAGTGTGTGTGGTTTGATTTGATTTCTGTGATTGATTTTTTCGTTAGTGTGTGTGGTTTGATTTGATTTCTGTGATTGATTTTTTTTGTTAGTATGTGTGTGGTTTGATTTGATTTCTGTGATTGATTTTTTGTTAGTGTGTGTATGGTTTGATTTGATTTCTGTGATTGATTTTTTCGTTAGTGTGTGTGGTTTGATTTGATTTCTGTGATTGATTTTTTTTGTTAGTATGTGTGTGGTTTGATTTGATTTCTGTGATTGATTTTTTGTTAGTGTGTGTTTGGTTTGATTTGATTTCTGTGATTGATTTTTCGTTAGTGTGTGTGTGGTTTGATTTGATTTCTGTGATTGATTTTTTGTTAGTGTGTGTGTGGTTTGATTTGATTTCTGTGATTGATTTTTTCTGTTAGTGCGTGTGTGGTTTGATTTGATTTCTGTGATTGATTTTTTGTTAGTGTGTGTGAGTGATCTCTGGTTTGCTTGGTTGTGGTGAATGTGGGTTTTTTGTGATTTGTACTGATTTCTTTGATTTTGTTTTTAGACGGAGGAATGTCTGGTAGCTTATGTATTTGATTAATTAGTGTTCTCTCTCTCGCTATCTCTCTCTCCCTTTCTCTCTCTCTCCCTCTCTCCCCCCTCCCTCTCTCTCTCTCTCTCCCTTCTCTCTCTCTCCCTCTCTCACCCCTCTCTTTCTCTCCCTTTCTCTCTCTCTCTCACTTCTCCCTCTCTCTCTATCTCTCATTCTCCTCTCTCTTTCTTCTCTCTCCTTCTCTCTCTCCCCTCTCCCCTCTCTTTCTCTCTCTTCATCCCCTCTCTCTCTCCCTTCTCCCTCTCTCTCTCTCTCCTCTCTCTCCCCTCTCTTCTTCTCTCTTTTCCTCTCTCTCTCTCTCTCTATCCTCTCCTCTCTCTTTCTTTCTTCTCTATCTCTCTCTCTCCATTTTGCCATCTATTTTTATCTTAAAGTTTTATCAAAAATACTAAATAAAGCATTTTGTGGCACATCACGTGTGGTGTGTTGTTTCTCTTGTTTGTGCGCAGAAGGTGCATACCAACAACCGCGACAACTGGTTTTAACAGATATCAATAACAGCATCATATTCATCATCAATGACAACAATAACAAATGCTACATCTGCACCCACACTCAAAGATACACGCAGAGACACAAACACGCGTACGACACACACACACACACACACACACACACACACACACACAACACAACACAACACACAACACACAACACAACACACACACACACACACACACACACACACACAACACATCTCACACACACACACTCACTTACTCACTCATACACACACATATACACACACATACACACACAACGCAACACAATGCAACGCAACGCAACACAACGCAACGCAACACAATACAACACAATACACACACTCACACACACCACAAAACACACAACACACCACACGCATACACTCACTCACTCACACCCACACACACACACACACACACACACACAATCACTCACACCACACCATACCCCACCACACCACACCACACACACACACACACACACACACACACCACACACACACCACACACACACACACACACACACACACACACACCACCACCACCACCACTACCACCACTACCACCACCACAACAACAACAACAAAAACACACACACACAACACACAACACAACACACACTACATTTCTTCATTCTTCTTCATTCCTCTCCTTCTTCTTCTTCTTCTTCTCTCGTTCGCTTTACACCCCTGAGATGTGTCTAGGGACAAAATAATGGCATGTCCTTTCCAGCTCCTTTCGTATGTTTCTTCATTAAACCTTTACATCTCCAAGAAATGGAGAAAAGGAAGAACAAAACTCGGAAATAACAATTAACTGGTGAAAAGCAGATGGACAACACAAAAAGAGAGGAGGACAAGGACTATCACACTCAGCCAGATTACCGAGAAAATAGCAAAGCTAACTATAAAAACTGCACGAGGGAAAACAACAGCCCTAAAAGAAGGGGGAAAAAACTATATATATATACCTGGATTGATTTCATTTGTTTCCATGACCTTTTCAAAAGAAAGGATTTAATTTGGGTGTGGGTTTTTTTCTCTTTCAGTTAATGGAAGAAAACAAGTCGGGATTGTTTTGGGGTTTTTTGTTTGGGTTTTTCTTTTGGTCGTAAAGAGAGAGAGAAAGAGAGAGAGAGAGAGAGAGAGAGAGAGAGAGAGAGAGAGAGAGAGAGAGAGAAGGGGGAGGGAGGGGGAGGGAGATACAGAGAGACAGAGACAGAGTCAGACAGACATTCAGACAAAGAGGCATTCAGACAGACAGACGGACGGACGGATGGACAAAGACAGACAGACAGACAGAGACAGAAAGAAACAGAAAGAAATAATTTGGTGCTCTGCACAAACACATGCGATAATAAAACGGAGGAACTGTGTGACTGCAATATTCCTTATAAACCCCAGAAAGACAGACAGACAGACAGACAGGCAGACAGACAGACAGGCAGGCAGACAGACAGACAGACAGGCAGACAGACAGACAGACAGACAGGCAGACAGACAGACAGACAGACAGGCAGACAGACAGACACACAGGCAGACAGAGAGACGGACGGACTAATTAACAGACACATACAGACAGACGGACGGACTGACAGACTGAAAGACAGACAGACAGACAGACAGACAGACAGAGACAGAAAGAAACAGGAAAAAAATACTTGGTGTTGTGTACAAAAACATATAAAATTTTAAAATATGAGAACTGTGTAACTAAAATATTCCTTATAAACCAAAGAGAGAAAGAGAGACAGACAGACAGACAGACAGACAAACAGACCGACAGACAGACAGGGAGGGAGGGAGGGAGGACACGAAATCAAGAGGATGACACAGTTTAGTTCAGACGTCACCAGCTGCCATTGCGCAGTCGTTAGCGTCTTGGGTTACGGACTGGAAGGTCGCAGGTTCGAATCCCATAAGAGTCATAGAAATTCTTCGGATTCCGGCCGGCTCCTACCCAGAGTGAGTCTGCCATGGGTTCATTGGGAAGACTGGGTCCACACAGTCGAGCGTCATCCACGTTATAGATTTGATTTTGTGAGTATTGCTAAACTGATCTTACTAATACTGCAGGTGTCTATATTTCTCGATCCCGGTTGACGCCCGGAATATCTTATGAAAAGTAAGCATACAGCACGATCCTTCCATCTAGTCTCAAAGCACACGCACTTCCATAGCAGCAGTATTTCATCATCCTTACCTGTCATTGACCATCATGTAATCAAAGAAAACTGTCTTTGATTCTTGAGGCAGGCCTAAAGATCTCAGGATCAGAATTATCAAAGGACTAACCTGGCCTGTGTTGCAGTATGGGTCAGAAGCCTGGACACTACGAAAATTAGAAAGAGACGAATTAAACGCAGCCAAAATGTGGCTCTGCAGGAAACTTCTGATAATCAAATGGTCACACAGACGAACAATGTTTTGTTTGATTTGTTGTTTTATTGGGTTTATTGTTTTGGGAGGGGTGCATTTCTCAGCTAGAGCTCCAAGATTCACCAATGATGAGATTTTGCGTATGTTACCGTGCTCTGCCCATCATAAAGGTAGCCGCATTCCGACTTCGGGGATGCATGCTGATTATGTTCGTGTTTCCGTAACCCATCGAACACTGACATGAATTACAGCATCTTTAACATGTATATTGGATCCTCTGCCTGTGTATATAGACGAAGGGAATTAAGGCACTGGTGTGGCCGCATTTAAAGTTGACCTGGGAGATCGTGAAAATCCCCACCCTTAATTCACCACGCGCCACCGAGATTCGAACTCACGACTTCATGGATCCCTGGGACTGAAATCTTTAACCACTCGACTAAAGCGTCCGTCAGAAGAACAAATGAAAAATATTCCTGAGGAACTCTCAGTGCAAAGACAAATGTTAAACCTGAAAATGAAAAGCGCAGACTGAGATAACGCTGATCATGCAAACAGAAGCACGTACACGAACAAACCTGATGAAGACAGTTCTCCAAAGCAAGGTTGAGGGGCGCAAGGAAAAGAGGCAGACGGACCATCAACATCCAACATTGCCATCATCACTGAGGTCAGTGGTCTGGAAAGGCTGCGGGAGATGGTGGGTGTCTTCGTGTTAAAGTCTATCAACTAAAAAGCGATTTTAGACAGAACAGGAGATTGTAAAACTCAGCAGAGACAGAGAAAGATAGCGAATCCTACGCGGAGCTTCTACCGTCTACAGTTAATAATAAGAATAATAATAATAAATGGAATTTATTTAGCGCTATATCTTGCAAAAAACAAACCAAAGCGCTTTCATTCATCCTACTAATTCACATGCAGCCAGTTACAATTAAATTCAAATGTGTATTTTTATTTATTTTATTTTATTTTATTTTTATTCCTTTATATCGAGGATACTGGAATACGCACTAATATGCTTTTTATACACACACGCTCGCACGCACGCACATACACATACACACACACTCACGCACACACATAAAGGGTGATGGGGTTTGGGCTGTTGAGGGCAGGACAAAAATGAAGTGGAACAAGAGGGGAGAATCATATGTTTGAAATAAATGTGTCTTGAGGCCGAATTTAAAAGCGTTATAAGAAGGCTTTTGACGAAGGGAGAGAGGGAGGTTATTCCAGATCACCGGACCAGAAACAGAGATAGAGCGACGGCCGACAGTGGACTGGTTGAATCTAGATATTCTTAAGCACAAGGTATCTGCAGCAGAGCGGAGGGAGCGAGAAGGAGTAGTGTACAGTTGCGAATGAAACAACGGACAAACTGACTGAATGTCTCTGAATCGGTGGCCCCAGTCTCTCTGCTCTTACGGTCACCTCAGTTTTGGGTTTTTCCCATACACTTCTGTGCCTGTCATGAGTTTGTGTCAAAGCCTTCGAGGTTGGAGGTTCACAGGAGAAGGTCGTTGGAGGGACGTTGCGGCGGTGGCCACCCCGGGTAGGCGTCTCACTCAGTCTGTTTCAAAAATAAGCTAGTTCTGTTGTCAGCAGGGGG
>CM054153.1:13673934-13677097 GCA_028751875.1 Rapana venosa
CTCTCTCTCTCTCTCTCTCTCTCTCTCTCTCTCTCTCTCTCTCTCTCTCTCTCTCTCTCTCTCTACTCTTCTCTTCTTTTCTCTTCTCTTCTCTTCTCTTCTCTTCTCTTCTCTTCTCTCCTCGTCCTGTACCTTTTTATTTTCTAAAGTATGAAGTGAAAGAATGGATGATACAGTAGGTTGTTTGTTTGACGTTTTATGATTTTTATATTTTTTAATTCTTAAAACATTCTTTACCTAAGTGTGTGCGTGTGTACACGTGCGCGCACGTGCGCAGGTGTGTATGAATGTGTGTGTGCGTGTGTATGTATATGTGTGTAATTTGTATTTTCTAATGTATTATTTTATCGGTTTTCGTCTTTTTACTGGTTCAATTAATTGGTAAAGGTTGTAATAATGTAGTATTTCAGTATTATCATTAAGACATTTGTTCTTAGATAGATGGCTTGATGTAAAAAAACTAAATGCATTGCTTATTCAATGTACCATCTGAAAATAAAAATTTGACTTGACTTTACTTGACTTGACTTGACTTCTCTTCTCTTATCCTCTCTTCTTAGCACCCTGACGAGTTATTGCGGCAGTACATACGCTGAGTTTCTCAGGCCATTATCTCTTGGGCAAGTTAAACCTGGCAGAGCCCATCCCTCTCTCAGCTACAAGGGTGCATGCTGGGTGCGTTTGTGCTTTTCTAACCCACCAAAACTCTGGCATAAATAGCAGGATCTGCGTATCTCTTTTTCCGCATGCACCTATCTATACATATACAGAATTAAAGTCACTGACAGATGCGCGTTTTGAGTTGTCTTAGGAAATCTTCTCAAGTTTGGAGATCGTAAACAGCCCAAATGTTTAGTTCACCAGATGTTTCAGTAGGGATTTTGAAGCCACGAATTGTTGGGATGGAAGTCCAACGCTCGTACCTTCTCAGATATTCAGTCCAGTTCTAAATCCACTACCCTGCGATCCTTCACATGAGACTGACGGTGGGGGACGGGATAGCCTGGCGCTCATGATCTGCTGACCCGGGTTCGAATCTCGTTCAAAAGGATTTTTCCTCTAGAATTAACATCATTGCCGACTCCACTCCGCACAAAAGTCCTTCGAATGAGACTATAAACCAACATCCCGTGTGCGAACGCACGCAAAAAAATCTTGCGCACACGTTAAAACCCGTTCCACTGTTCGGAACAGTAGGCCATTGTGTGCCGGTGGGAACGGATGACAAAATTTACAAAACTGCACACATACGAGAACTGGCTGTAAAAAGCATATGAGTGCTTATTCCATTATCCTTGAAACAAAAGAATCAATAAAATAAGAATAATAAATAACAACCAAAACCCAATTGCAAGAGACAACATCACTGAATTGACAGGGAAGAGCTTCTCCACAACCCAGGCACTTGCACACAACCGCCGCAAATGGAGCCAGCTGGTGCAACGTTCGTCAATGCAATGCAGTGCCCCTACGACCCCGGAGGGGGTTATGGGAGCAGATGAGATGAGATGAGACACATCATACATACACAAACAACAGCGTGTGCCATGTTAAAAGCCCTACCCGCTTGAACAGAAAGTTAAAATGTAAGGAAACAGACAAACAAGACACAAACAAACAAACAAATAAGGACATATTAACACGAAAGACTCAAAATCATTAGTTTTATTTCAAAAGCTTCGAAAAGAAAACAAAAACAAACAAAAAAACAATAAGAGCAAACTAGAATACATACAGAGTTAGCCTTCCTTTGCCAGGGGAGGCAATGCAATTTTTGTCACGTATTTTTTAAGCTGCTCGTATGGGAAGCTTCTCTAACTACATGATTGGTGAAGAAGGAAAGAAGGAAAGAACGAACGGAGCAAAGAAAGACAGAAAGAAGGAAATAAAGAAAGACAGGCAGACAGACAGACAGACAAGAAAGAAAGAAAGAAAGAAAGACTGACTGACTGACTCACTCACTCACTCACTCACTCACTCGACTCACTCACTGACTGACTGAAAGAATGAAAGACAGAAAGAAAGAAAGAAGGAAAGAAAGAAAGAAAGAAAGAAAGAAAGAAAGAAAGAAAGAAAGAAAGAAAGAAAGACTGACTGACTGACTGACTGACTGACTGACTCACTCACTCACTCACTGACTGACTGACTGACTGACTGACTGACTGACTGAAAGAATGAAAGACAGAAAGAAAGAAAGAAGGAAAGAAAGAAGAAGAAAGAAAGACTGACTGACTGACTGACTGATCTGACTGACTCACTGACTGACTGAAAGAAGAAGAAGAAAGAAAAGAAAGAAAGAAAGAAAGAAAGAAAGAAAGAAAAGAAAAGAAAGAAAGAAAAGAAGAAAAAGAAAAGAAAGAAAGAGAGACAGAAGAAGAAGAAGAAAACAACCAAACAAACAAAAAAGAAGAAAAAGAACAAAGGTTTGATAGGAAAAGCCGACAAGAAAGAAAGGGAAAAAAAGACAGACAGACAACAGACTGACAGAAAGAAAGAACGAAAGAAAAAGAATACAAGTAAAAGGAAAAAAACAAGTTTGAAAGGAAAGCCGACAATGAGAAGAGAAATACCGAAAGCAAGAAACAAAAACAACAAACAAACACGCAAAGAGCAAAAAACAATAACAACAAAATACTGACAAGCAAAAAGAACCAAATCATACACCACACACACACACACACACGCAGCACGTACGCAACACACATACAACATAACGCAAACATACACCACATACACACCACCCCCTACCCACACACACACCACACACACACACAACACAAGAGATAGGGAAAAGGGCATCTAAGCTCCTTTGCCGATAATTTTACCAAACCTCTGCAACTTGAGCCGATCGGCTGCGCTCATCGACTCAAAACTTGCGGCGTTTTAGTTAAAACTAGGCAACAATCTTGAATGCCCCTTTTCCCTATCTCTCTACTAAAACTGAAAGTAATACTAATTTATTTTTGATGGGTAAAACTATAAAATTATGGGAATTTATGCTATACTGGTCCACAGAAAAAAGAGTTGAAGAGAGAAAGAAATGGGGTAGGAGACACACACCTTGCCGCACACAGCATGTCAATAGGCTTTGTCAACTGAATAACGGAGATTTCAATAGGTAGCGCTAGGGTGTCTCCCGCCCCTGGTAAGACATATCTAGACA
>CM054153.1:13680097-13708948 GCA_028751875.1 Rapana venosa
GCAGACTGCACTCTCCCTGAAAGTCCTTCGGATCAGACAATAAAACGAGGCCTCGTGTGCGAACGCACGCACGCAGAACATCTTGCGCACACGTTAAATCCTATTCCGCCTTTCATAATAGTAGGCCATTGTGTGCCGGTGGGAACAGATGACAACATTTACAAAACGGCATACACACGGGGACTGGATGTTTAAAAAAGCACATAAGTGATTATCCATGTTCCTCGATATAAAAGAATAAAATAAATAAGTAAATAAAACAATTTCGTAAAACTAAAAAAATACTCCTACTTTACTGCACAGTTAAGCTCCATTTCTTTCTTTTTCATTTCTTTCGCCTTCGTCATCAAAACAATCCATCACACTCTTGTCATCTATAGATACATCATTGCTGAAGCACAGAAACTGCGACAACCACAGCTTAACACCAATTAGTTTGATATTTTGTGACTCGCCTAAAGGTACGTTTATATGCCCGTAATCTCCAGCAAGAATACTTATTGAAAATTTCGCATAGAATTTGATTGGATGGTCGAATATAACGTTGTAGAATGCTCCTGCTAAAATTTGAGTTGCTGTTTGTTGTTTCTTGTTGTTTATCCTTGATATTACTTTGCATTCAGCTTAATAATGATAGTAATAATAATAATAATAATATATTATTCTATAGTATAATGATAGTATAGTATAGTAATAGTATTCAGTTTGTGGCTGAGTTTACATCAGAGCTTAGAGTCATATCCATTTCTACAAAGCTCTTGTCTTTTCATTACGTTAAATGCAACATGTAACTTTTCTTGTATTTATTTGTATTTACAAAAAGAAAGTCGCGTGTAACCCCCCCCCCTCCCTTGTCAATAGGCCACATTTGACAATGACAATAAATTGGTTAAAGCGTTATATATATAAAAGAAAAAGGACCTAGTATAGACTGAGACGTAGGCTAACCTAATAATTACACTACACTCACTTACCTGAGGCCACCAGTCCAACAGAGACAAGCAAACAAATGCTAGCAGTCAGGTGATAGACAAACCCTACTGGTCTCCGATTAAACCTGAAAAATAATTATTATTATTATTATAACTATTATCATCATCATCATCATCATCATCATCATCATAAAAGAATTTAGAGAAAACAAGTTTAACAGGAGTATCGGGGAGGAGGCGTGAAGTCAAAGTTAAGACGGAGAAGAAGAGAAGAAGAAGAAGAAGAAGAAGAAGAAGCAGTAGAAGAAGAAGAAGAAGAAGAAGAAGAAGAAGAAGAAGAAGAAGAAGAAGAAGAGGAGAGAAGAAGAGAAGAAGAAGAAGAAGAGATGAAGAAGAAGAAGAAGAAGACGAAGAAGAAGAAGAAGAAGAAGAGAGAAGAAGAAGAGAGAAGAAGAAGCAGAAGCGAAGCAGAAGAAGCAGAAGAAGCAGAAGCAGAAGAAGCAGAAGCAGAAGAAGAAGAAGAAGATTATGATGATGATGAAGAAGCAGAAGCAGAAGCAGACATGTTCTTAATAACTCATTTCAAAGTACCGCCCCCAAATGAAATACGTCACACGCCTCTGAAGTCTGATGAGTGTGGCTGCCTGTGCGGCGAGGTATTTGACAACAGTTATATGTGCACGTCACAGGAACATCTGGACTGGCCAAGACTGTCCTTCAGGGAACAGTACAAGGAGGGAGACGAAGAAGAGGCAGTCAGAGAAAATAATGATGGGAAGACAACATCAGAGAGTGGACTGGTAGCCTTGAGTGGAACGAACTGCTACGGAAAGCAGAGGACCGCGGGGAGTGGAGGAAGCTGGTTGCAAAATCTTCATTAGTGCTCCCCACGGTTTAAGGGATAGGTGAGGATACGCGCAAACTTATCACCCAGTATGTAGCTCTCGCTGCGATTCCTGAGTGTGATGAAAGAAACAGAGTGCATGTTTCTGGGTGACCCCCGCAGTGCTTAAACTGAGGAGCGCCTAACAGCTACTACACACACACACACACACACACACACACACACACACACCACACAACCACTAAACACACGGTACAGCAATCGTTGAACTAGATTTAATCACACTTTATTAAACACGTTATTAGTGGGGGGGGGGGGGGGGGGGGGGGGTGGGTTCTAAGATTCGACGTACACGCATGTTCTCTCCCAGGATAGCCCAGACCACGGCCGCAATGACCAAACTAAAAAAAAGTCATTTGGAATGAGAAGAACACCGCCACGTCAGCTTCAGTGCCCGAGAAATGGAGGAATAAGGGTGCAAAGTTTTTCAGTGGTGCCCTAACGGTCTACCAGACCACGAGAGAGGTAAAGGTGAAGGTGTATGCAGGTGAATTGACTCATACCAAGGCTTAGATCAGAATTTTATGCTTTGAAATATTCTGCTGATATCCTTTTCATCCGCGTAACGAGCTCTTAGCAAAACAACCTGTATCCTCAATTAACAGAGGAAAACAAATCATCTGAGATCGAATAATGGCTGCCTATATCGCGGGGTTCTTGAAAACACACACACACGTACACACACACGTACACACACGTACACACATACATGCACACACACACACGCTTATGCAGAGTATATTTACAGTCGCACGGTAAATTTCCAAGAGGGTTGAGCGAAAAAGGGTGCATATTCTGGGTAATCCACAAGGTGTCAAGCTGAAGAACGCCCAACCACCACCACCACCACCACCACCACCAACAACAACAAACAACAACAACAACAACAACAACAACAACAACAACAACAGCAAAAGCAGCAGCAGCAGTAGCAACAACGTAGGGCTCTACAAGCACATAGACTATACAATTAATTTGTGAAACATCTGCCACCAAGAATTCTAAGCAAAGTTGTTTTAGCTTCAAAATAAAGTTTTCCAGTATCTGTGATATCTTCAATTATGTGTACCATAAATATATAGAGGGTGCACAGATGCCATTTTCGCACTCCGACAGCTGTGTGAAAGAGCCATCGAATACAACCAAGACCTGCATACAGTATTCGTTGATCAAGAAAAAGCTTTCGACCGAGTCAACAGAGACAAGCTCTGGAAGATCCTAGAGCAGTACGACGTGAAGGGGCAGTTTCTTGATAACATCAGAGCAATCTATGCCA
Source organism: Rapana venosa (assembly GCA_028751875.1). NCBI lineage: Eukaryota > Metazoa > Mollusca > Gastropoda > Neogastropoda > Muricidae > Rapana > Rapana venosa. The sequence goes on from CM054153.1 coordinate 13,683,210, forward strand.
ACAGTATGAGCGCAGTCCGAACAGCCAGTGGAACATCCGACTGGTTCCCGGTTACATCAGGGGTCAGGTAAGGCTGCGTACTCTCTCCCCTTCTCTTCGTGATCTATATGGACCAGATCACAAAGGAAGCCAATCCAGATCTTGAGGCCCTGAACGAACTATTATTTGCTGACGACCAGTCCCTGATGATTCAGAACAAAGCAGCTCTTCAAGATCACACAGACCAACTCAACACAACGTGCGAGACAGGTGATATGAAGAACAGTATCACCAAAACAGAATTTTAAGTCCTGTCAAGCAAAATCCAGGAAAGTCTTAGGACAACAACATCAAACGTCACCCAGCTGAAAACAGACCAATAAATTTTAAAAACCTTGTCAGCCTCTTCACTGAGAGGAAAATTGGACAGTGAGATGAAACAAGATGCAGAAAGCGAACGCTAGTCAGTTAACCACTCGCCCCCCTTCTAAACCTTCCAGCATCCCGAATACATCTAAGGCAAAACACACCATCAACATGCCATCTCGTTCCACACTACACCATACCAGTGTCTCGACTCATGGGCCCTAACAAAAGCCTCTAGAGAGAAAGAGAATGGTCACATATGTGATTAATGCGTCTGCCTCTCGAGAATCTAGATCTGACAACAAAACCAGTACGCTGACAAGACAACAAGTAATGAGATCTAATGCAAGAGACTATACTTCCGGAGACTTATTACAACTCAAATTCTCTCCACCAAATCAGAACAACAACAGGATCAGTGTTGGTTTGGTCACCTCACTAAAAACTCTTGCGCGCCAAATCCAACAGCCTAATCAGCATATCTATCCGCCCTCAAAACTTAACATCTCACTCTGAAAGCCATAGGTAGACCAACAGTGAGACGATGGAGCGACTCCAGTGATCTGACACTCTCTCTCAGATCCCTATGATCCGTCACTTACATTCAATATCCTCCCGCCCTTAGCTGCAGACTAGACCGTCGTGTCTTCCCCGCGACGCCGAGAAGGTCACCAGCGGAAGATGAAAGCAAAGAATCAAAGAAATAAAGATAATCATACTTATATAGAATTATCATTATTCAAAAAACATTGGGGTTTTTGACAAAATGATCGAACAAGAAAAAATACAGACAAAGACATTAATTAGCGATGTCTTTGACCTCTATTAATGGAAACACTTGTTCCCAGTCATCTCTTACTTTTCTTGTTGTAACTATAAACATGTCTTTTCCAGTCTTTGCCAAATCATAGATTTCGTTTTGAGTTCATTGATTGCAGCCTCAACTTATCTCATAACCTTATTATTATCCTTCTCTGTCTCTTGTTCCTCCTCTCTATATCTATATGACAGTGATAATTTTTCATATATCTTTATAACATGACTCTCTTCTTTCCTATTCTTATACTCACTTTAAAATTCATTGGCAATTTCTACTCTGCGTAAAACTCGGGCACTGGCTTCTCACCCAGGGTAGAGCACGTCGCCACATAGAGCAGTCGCCACTCACCTCATATTCCTTTTCCACATCTGCAATACTGTATTTGTTCCCTATTAATTGAATGACTTTTTTCTACAGAAAATCTGCCCATGTGCACAACTGAGGGTTCCTTTTATCATATTGCGCTAAATTAACTAATATGATTATACACACGGACTTTTTGATGAACTTCTGCTCTAGCTCTCCATCCTCGTACTGTCGCCAACTAACCCTTATACCGCCCACATCTGACATCAAAAAGAACGACGTTGGCACTCTACCATAAAGCGGACAAAGACACATAACCATATTGTGAACTACATTCTTGACCGCACAAATACGCGCTTTACAGCTCGAGCAGCACAAAGCCCAACAAGAAGTTTCCCTGGCGCTGATATTCGGTATGACCCAGACATGGTACTCATGACCCTACAGATCAAGCTCGAAGACAAAGAACACGAAGAGAAATCCGCGTTTGCGGTTCCACTGAAAAGCTGAAGTGACCCCGAAGTCGCAGAAACTCTTAAAGCTGAGATAGGGGGGCAGATTGCACGCATTGAATATCCTCCAGAGATGCACATCAACACCTAATTGAGCACCCTTCAGCAAAGACCATTCAGGAGACAGCGCTGGAATCCTTGGAAAGAGCGGAAAAAGAACCAACCGAGGGTTACCAACGATTCCTGGACCTGTGCGACCACGTAGGGAGCTAAGTCCAGTGCCGACCAAAAACCCAGAAACGGCCGAAGAGTATAGAACAGGTCAACAGGTCAATCAAGAAGAAGATGACTGAGGCCAATGGGGAACTGGATGTCAGCACAATGCCCCAAAGGGTTGGGAAAGGCAATGGCGAAAGGAGACAGCAAAGAGGCGTACCAGACCATCAAGATACTAACCAAGTCCCAGAAAGCCAAAGACCTCCGTTATTGAAGACAAAGAGGGTCAGCCCTTACAGAGAGCGCCACTATCATGAAGAGATGGACAGAGTTTTGCAGAGACCTGTACAACTACAAGCTGAAGGCTGATCCGAAAAAAACTTCACGAGCAAGATCCCAGACCATAGATCCTGAAGCACACAGGTGCTGGAGAAGAGGTAGAAGAAGCAGTAAGATCCCTGAAAGGAGGCAAGTCACCAGGGATTGACAACCCCCCGGGCTGAGCTCATCAAGAAGGGAGGCCCAGAGATGATCAAGGCATTAACAACCATCTGCCAACGCATCTGACCAGCAAAGAGTGGCCTGAACAGGGGACCCAATCCATCATAGTTCCACTTCCAAAAAAGGGGAGACCTGAAGAAGTGCCAAAATTACAGAACAATCAGTCTGAAAGCCATCCAAGCAAATTAAAGCTACGCATTGCCTTGAACAGACTGAAACCACAAAACAGAAGAAATCCTATCAAAAAAAACAGGGAGGATTCGACCCGGTCGAAGCACTGTCGAAACAGATCTTCAACATCAGAATGCTTCATAGAGAAGCATCTCCAACACAGCTACAGCTCTACAACAACTTCATTGACTTCAAGAAGGCCTTCGATCGAGTGTGGCAAGAAGCTCTGTGGGAAGTCATGAGAGACTATAGCTTCGAACGAGGACCTGATTAAGTCATCCAGGCGCTGTATGACAGCTCCCACAGGCAGTCCTCATGGGTGGAGAAATCGGGGAGTTCTTCCGGACTTCAGTTGGAGTTCGACAAGGCTGCCCCGCTATCCCCCGTTCTTTTCAACGTGTCCTGGAGAACATCATGCAGGGGGCCCTCCTTGGCTTTCAAGACCACAATCACAATAGGAGGAAGGCCATCTGCAAACTTCGATTCGCAGACGATATTGATCTCATGGGGGCCCCAGTGAAGAAGAACTCCAGGGTCTCACCACCAGACTGGAAACATCAGCCAATGCCCACGGTATGGAGATCAGCACAGAAAAGAGCAAGATCCTAGTGAACATACCACAAACCCACCACTCCCACCAGCATCAAGATGGTGGCGAGACACTAGAGGAGGTGAAACTTTCAAGTACCTTGGAGCAGTCATCACCAAAGAAGGCCCGAGCACACAAGAGTGAAGATCAGACTTGCTGTGGCACTCTTTCCCCCATGACTAAGCTGGCGAAAGTGTGGAGAAACCACAACATCAGAACCCACACTAAGGTCAGACTCTACAAGGCACTCGTCACATCCATTGCCTTGTACAGCTGTGAAGCATGGACACTTACTGCCGATTTAGAACGTCGCATTCAAGCCTTTGAGATGAAGTGCCTCAGGCGGATCCTGAACAAACACCTACAGAGACCGCAAAACAAATGACTACGTCTGGCAACAGATCGAGGCACTGGCTGGCAAACAAAACCCCATTGCTAGATACAGTCAAACGGAGGAAACGAAGGGGTTTGGCCACACAACAAGGCTAACAGCCTTCAAAGCAGCCCCTGCAGGAATGGTGGAAGAGAAGGGGGGCGGGGACAAACCACCAAAACTGGATACCAACACAAGGAGTGGACCGGCCCCGTACCAAGCCCCCTGAAAAAGCCCGGACAGAACCATTTGGCGGCCACTTGCAGCGCCCATGCGGGAAACCCAAAGGTTGCCCCCGCCCGGGGATGAGTGAGTGATTTGAACACACGGCCCGGTTTCTGCTCACCCAAAAAGTAACTCCAGACCCCATTCATGGCCAACGGTTGGAGAAAAGTTTGGGGCCCCAAAACGGGGATCAACCCCCCCGCACACATCCGCCCCGGATTTTTTCGCTTACTAGACGTCGTTACTTAACAAGGGTTTCCACCTTCTTTTTTTCCCACATCCCCACGAAGGAAAAAGAATCCGGGGGGGGGGGGGAACTACAAAAGCGGCTTTAAAGGGAAAACAAAAAAAAAAAGCCCTGTCAGCAGGAACAGGAAAGGACTTTGGGGAAGGGTATTCTGAAGGTTGGGGGCTGAAATTTGGGAAAAGGGGTTCCCCGGAAAAATTTGGCAGCCCCCAGCATCATGGGTAATAATACATTTGGCAGTCATCCTGATTGACGAAAAAGGGCAAGGATTCCCCGGGTTTGGGTTGGGGGGGGGGGTTTGAGTTGGGGGTTTTTGGGGGTTGGGGGGGTTTGTGGTTGGGGGGGTGGGGGGGTTTGTTGGGATGGGTGGGGTTTGGTTTGGGTTTGGGTTGTCTGGGCTGGGTTGGGTTGGGGTGGGTTGGGTTTTGGGTTTTGGCCATGGGGGTTTGGGTTAAGTGGTTTTGGGTGGGGTTGGTTTTTGGTTTTTGGGTTTAGTTGGGTTGGGTGTTGGTCATGGGGGGGGTTGGGTTCTTAAATTGATTTGGGTTTGGGTTTTTGGGTGGGTTTGGTTTTGTTTTGGTTTGGGTTGGTTTAGGTTTGGGGTTGGGTTGTTTTTGTTGATTTGTTTGGTTTGGGGGTTGGGGGGATTGGGTTTTGAGCTTTTAAAATTGGGTTTGTTTTTTTGGGGTTTGGGTTGGGTTGAGTTGGTTTTTGAATTGGGTTCATTTGGGTTTTGGGGTTGGGTTGGGGTTTTTTTTGGGGTTGGGTTGGGTTGGGTTTGGGGTTGGGTTTGGGTTTGGGTTGGGGGGTTGGGTTGATTGCGTTGTTTTTTTGGGGTTGGGCTGTGTCGGTTGGGGTTGGTTTGGGGTTGGGTTGGTTTAAAACATGATTCATTAAATATACAAAAAACATAAGTAAACCCAAGAAAAAAGATCAGAAGGGCTGAAAGCTGAAATTGCCAGAGCAAAAAATTTTTTAGTAAACTGCCAAATTGCATTAAAATTTTGTCATGCTTTAAAATTTTATTTTTATATTGTTTTCACCCATAAAAAGCTCATAGAATAACAGCCGGTACTCTTGATATACATCCTCTCTCTCTCTTTTCTCCTCCTCTCTCTCCTCTCTCTCTCCCCCTCCCCTTCCCCTTCTCTCCTTTTCCCTCTCTCTCTCCCTCTCTCTCCTCTCTTTAATATTTTTATAAAATTATTATATATATTTATTGTGTCCTCCTCACACCACAACTACATACATACATAAGAAGATAGATAGATAGATAGATAGATAAAAATAGATAGATAAAAATAGATAGATAGATAATAGATAGTAGATGGATGGATGGATGGATGGAGGGGTGGATGGAGGATGGTTTGGATGGATGGATATGGAGGGGAAAATAGATAGATAGTGATAGATGATAGATAGATAGAAGTAAAAATATAGATAGATAGACGACAGACAGACAGACAGACAAAATAGATTTCTATACTTTCACACACCTCTCTCTTTTCTCTCTTTCTTCTTTCTCTGTCTGTGTGTCGTGTTCTACTATACAAGTAAAACATTACCACACAGAACGGTAAAAAAGGAAAGGCACAAAAACGATCGGTGTCGAAAAAAATCCAACACGTGATTGGTTTCCAGCATTTCTCTTGCGGCGTCACCCCCCCCTTGGACTGCGGCATTGACCATTGCCGGGGCTGTCTCCCGTCCCTGCATGTCGGTTTCCAGCGGAATCCCCTTTTTCCTCTGTGTCTGTACACGTGAACCCCACCCCGACTGTTCATACCTTTTGGGGTCTTCTTCCTCGAGGCTTCTGCGTTTGCCTCCTCTTTGCGTCCTGGGGATTAAATCATCGTGGTGCCTTTTTGATGATCAGATTTTTTTCATAAAGGGAGGGCTGGTTTTTGTAAAAGCCCTGCCGTTCATTCACAGGCTTTCTTCAGGATTGTCTCTGCCGGGTCAACGTGCCCTTTGCCAGTAAACGAAGAATTCGTCCAGTTAGCCACAAGGTTTGGTTTCGTTTAGTAGTTTTTCACAGTAAATTTAATTGCGTGGGATTTTCAATAAGCAAGGGGCGCGCACGCACACGCACGCACACGCACGCACACCCGCGCGCGCGGCGCACGCACCCCCGCCCACAGAGCATCTGTGTGTGTGTTTTATATAAAATTTACAATGTAACAGCAGATTAATACATTGCATTTAATTATTTATATTATTATATATTATAAAAATATATCTGATGTTCTATTATTATAGATATAAAAATAGGAAAGAGATATGAATCGCAGTTTGGCAAAATGAATTCGCCACCAAGAGACCAGGGGTAGTTTTTAAAAAAGCGTCTCTTGCGTGATCTTTAAAGAAATTTTTTGGAATAACTAGGCGACAGTGCACACCCCCTGTCGGATTCCTTTTGTTCAAAAAAAAACTCCGCCCTTTTTTTATAAGGGCTGCAAGGGGCATTGTTGTGACAGCCTGATGATCCCCCAAAAAACCTTTTCCTCAATGTTCCCACCCAAAATTCACCATGCCACATTCTGTAAAACGTTTTTTGAAGTCTTGAATTTGAAAACTGTTTGGGTTTAAAACAGCTTATAACTTTTGCATTTTTTTTAGACTGGTTGGTGAAAAAAATTTTTTGAGTTTTCCCCCTTTTTTGTAGAAATATAGCACACCCTACACGGTGGGGACGGGATACCCAGGGGTCAGAGCCTCGTTTTCCCCAGCTAAGGGTTAAGACCGAGCGGGGTTACCATTTGGGATGGGTGACCGTTGCGCGCCTTGGCTTCATCGCCCCCCAGCCCACTCGCTGTAAATGGGTACGTGCCCTTTAGGGTCTGGTGGGGTCAAGCGCGGGGGAGAGGGATGGGGCCCGCCCTCAATATGCTCCCCTGGAAAAGTTGAGGCCCCTGAGCCTCACCCCCCCTAACCCCACTTGGGTTTAGGGCACCTTTTTGCTTTTCGCGTACCAACTACGTGTTTTATTTCATGAAATCCTGCCAATATCGGCAAGCCCCTTACCGGGAAAGGAGCGACGAATGCAAAAGCGGGGGCCGGGCCCGGGAAAGGGGTACTCCAGGGAAATTCCCGAGACAGTAGGCCAAAGGGGCCCGAAGCAGACACCCAAAGGTCCAGGTGGTGAATCCAGGGAAACTGGCGAAGTACCTCCGCTTTGAGGGACCAGTTCTATGAACATGGGGTACCCGCTTTTTACCATTCCCCGAACGCAGGGAACAATCCTTGGGTGTGTGTGTGTGTGTGTGTTGTGTGTGTGGTGTGTTGGTGTGGTTGTGTGTGTTGTGTGTGTTGTGTTTTGGTGGGGGGTCTGGTTCTGTTGTGGTGTTTTGGGCTGTGTGTCTTTGGTGATGTTTTTTTTTATTTATTTTATTTTTTTTTTTCCTTTTTTTATCAAGAATAATGGAATAAAAACCCCATTGTTTTTTTTCATCCAATCCCCCGTTGTATGCGGTTTCGTAAAATTTTTTTTTGTGTTGGTTTTGTGTGTGGTTGTGTGTGTGTGTGTGGTGTTGTGTTGTGTGGTGGTGTGTTGTTGTGTGTTGTGTTTTGGTGTGTGTGTGGGGGGCCAAATCAAATTTTATTTCGATGGGACATTTAAATAAACAGGCATTTGCTTTTTTTTTTCAAGCAATCTACTTTTAAAAAAAATTTTTTAAAAAAATAATAATCAGAGACATAGAATAAAAACCTAATCCGTGATAAACCATACCAATCAACCAAAAGAAAAAACAAAAATATATGAAAACAAGAAAATTAAAAAACAACAAAAACCGAACAATGTTAAACCAACTATCAACAAAGAAAAATTCTTCTGAAAAATATTACCCTAAAACAAACAAAAAAAAACAAAAATTCCAAACTAAAAAAAAACAAAAAAAAAAAAACAAAAAAAAAAAGACACCCCCAACTCCCCCCCCCCTCACAACCACACAAACCCAAAACCCCACACAACTCCCCACACACCACAACACACACACCAACACACACCACACACACACACACCCACACACACAAACCTCCGACCATCAAACAACTAAACAAAAAAAACCAAAAGATAAAACAACAAAAAAACCACACAAGAAATAAACAAACACACACACATCTACAAAAACAAAAAAACAACAAAAACAAACAAAAAACAACAATAACAGCCAAAACAATAAAGAACAAAAACGAACTAAAAAAAAAGCAAAAAACCCCCAAATACCCCCTTTTCCCCCCCCCAAACCCCCCCCCCCCCCCCCCCCCCCCCCCCCCCCCGAAAAAAAGGGAACCCCAAAACAAAGGAAAACACAAAAAAAAACAAACAAAAAACAAAACAAAACCCAAAATCCCCCCCCACCACCAACAACAACCCAAATGTGTAAAAAGGAAACTGATTATAGCTTCCTTTTTAAAACTTTTTTAAAAACTTACAAAAACGTCACACCCCTGACCCAAACCCCTTCACCACATATATTTATACTAAAAGGGGAAAAAAACAGAAAAACCCCCACGACATTTGGATTCAGAGCAAAAACGTAAAAAAAAACACCCCTTCCCCCCTTCTCTCTCCTCTCTCCTGTTATACACGCAGTACATGTGGGGGTTTTTTGTGTTGTTTTTTTTATTTTTTTAAGCAAAACTATTTAAAACCCTTTCACTAAACCACCTACTTTCCTACACAAAACATACTGCAAGACGCAGACACGACCGACACAACTTTCCTGCACTCACTGCACTTTCTTTAAGTAAATGAACAAAACGCTTTTTTTTTTCTCACCGTGCCGAAAATCCAGAGGCAAATTTTCAGAGGAGGAAAAACGGTAGTGGGCGCAAAGCTCATGACGAAGAAATTAGGCCAAGCGAAGGTAAGGCAATGAGACCCTTTTTCCGTCCATAGCGGTCATCCAGCACAGAAAGACGAAGGCCCCTCAACTTTTTCCCCCCAAAAAAAACCAGACTGTTCCTGCCCAGTCCCGCTTTCTACACACCGGGACCCCCTGCAGAAAAAGGGTAAAAATTTATCTGGTTTTCTTTTTTTCTTTTGGTTTTTTTTGGGAAAAATGTGGTGGTGGTGGGTTTTTCGGGGGCGGTCTTTCTGTGCAGAATGCCCAGTTTATAAGACAGATTTTTATCATCCGTCCTTCCATCTGCTAGCTCTCTTCCTCTCTCTCTCTCTCTCTCTCCCCACTCTTCCCCCTTTGGGGAAGCCTAAGGTTAGAACATTCGCTCCAATTGACGACCCGGGTTCGATTCCCTTCAAGGGGGGTATGTTTCCCCCGGAGTGAAAACAGTGCAGACCCCCTCCCCCAAAATCCTTCGGGTGAGACTGTAAACCCAGGTCCCGTGTTGACGCACGCAGAAAACCTTTCCCCCGTTAAAATCCTTTCCGCGTTGTAAAATAGGCCATTGTGTGCGGGGGAACAATGACAAAATTTCAGATGGGGCTGGATTAAAAAAAAACTCATAAAAGTGCTTATTCCATTATCCTCGATAAAAAAAAATTTTAAAAAAATAAAATTTGGTCTTTCCTTTACTCTCTCTAGCTACTAGCTATCTTTGTCTGTCTTGTTTCTCTCTCCTGTCCCCCCTCTCCTCTCTCTCTCTCTCTCTCTCTCTCTCTCTCTTCTCTCTCTTCCTTTTCTCTCTTACTAAAGTTGATATGGGCATCATTTGAAAAGAATTATTCTAAATTTGATTTTGGGGTATCAGACTAAAAGTTCCCTAGTTTAGATTAAAAAAACAGGAGAGACCTCGGTTGCTTCCCATTATGTAAGCAAAAAAATGGAAGGGAAATTCATTTTGTCTGTTCTGTCCCGTATTAGAAATGTAAGTCAAATTACATTCCGGTAAAGATAGAGCACCTAATTTTTTTTAGATTTTGTCTTCGGGATCTAGTCACCCTGAGATTGGCCAGCCCTTTCTGTATATTTGTGTAAAACCTTTAAAAAGGATATCTTGGTTTCTAATATATTTTTGGGGAAATGATTTTTTTTTGTGGTAGTTGTGGGTTAAATTAACATTTTTGGGTTTTTTTTTTGTTTTTTATTTTTTTCATAAAAATAGCAGTTTGAAAACCCCCTTCATGTTGGGCCCAAAGCCTTTTTGTGAATAAAACTTTCGAGTTCGAGTTCTCTCTCTCTCTCTCTCTCTTCTCTCTCCCTCTCTCCATCTCTTTTCTTTTTCTTCCTTCTCCCTTATCCCCTCCTCTCTCCTCTCTCTTTCTCTCTTTTTTTTTTTAAATTTTAATAATTTTTTATAAAATATATAATATCGACAGACAGACATATAGGGAGACAGCGGACGAAGTGCAGACGAGACAAAGGAGCAATAACCTGGTTTATTTTTCATTTTGCATTGGCCAGGTGGACAAGATAGGAAAAAGGGAACAATATTAATGACACATAAACATTTTTTTTAAAGATATTCTTTTCTTTCATGCATTGCAAAAAAGGGTTCATTTTCCCAATTTTAAAGAATTGTATTATTCACACACCATACACCCCCTCATCCACAAACACACAAACACACACACACACACCACCAAAACACACACACCTTAGATAGGGGAGAGGGGGAGGGGGAAAATCTGAACTCTGAAATCGAAATGAATTAATTACATTGGCCCTTGGGGCCCCAAACATTTTTTGGCTTGGGGTGAAAAATGGTTTATTCAATTTTATTGGCAAAGCAAATCAAGTAAGAGGGGGTAGGGAGGGATACAAGAAAGAGAGAAAACAGAAGACAGAAAAAGGGGAAAAGAGGATAGAAGAGAAAAGATTTTGATTTAGGATATTTTTTTAAATTTTCAGGCAATTAAAACGGCGAAAACAATAATGTACGTGTATCAATTTTTATGAAATTTTAATATACATTTTTGAAAAATATTTATTGGGGGGGGGGGAAGAGAGAGGGAAGGGGAAAAGAACAGAGACAGAGAAAGAAAGAAAGAGAAGAGAGAGAGGGGGGAGAGGGGAAGAGAGAGAAGAAGAGAGAGAGAGAGAGAGAGAGAGAGAGAGAGAAGAGAGAGAAAGAGAGAGAGAGAAAAATATTTTTTTTTCCTGGACAAACGAATACAAATTTACAAATTTGTTGTTCTTGTTTGTGGGTGTGTGTGTGGTGGGATAGGGGGGGGTAAAAAATAAAATCCAAACTTAATGTTAAATGGGGAGAGGAAAAGGAAAAATTATCAATTGTCGAAAGCTTGAGAGGAAAGGAGAGAGAGAGAAAGGGGGGGGGGGGGAGGGAGGGGGGGGAAGGGAAAGGGAGGGGGGAGGGGGAGGAGAAGAGAACTCGAACCGAACTCGGGAAACCCAACTTTTAATGGATAAATGGGTAAGCTCAGGGCTTTTTTTTCACCTCCTCAAAAAAAACAAAAAAAACAACAACAAAAAACACACCCAAAACCAAAACCACCCCCAACAAAAACAAAAACCACCAAAAAACAAAACATAAACCCAAACAACAAAAAAACCCAACCAAACCCCCCCCCCCCCCCCCCCCCCCCCCCCCCCCCCCCAATCCCCAAACAAACCCACAAAACAAATCATTATCAACAGTTTTTAAAGACACCAAATGAAAATTCAAAATTGAATTTTTATCAAACTCTATAAATGGAACTAGATACAATGACGATGAATGTTCATACACGGGAGGACAATGGAGAAGGAAAGCAAGTCAACAAACAAACAAACACAAACAATGTATTTAAAAAATATAATGAAAATTAAAAAAAACCCACCACCACACACACACACGACACCGACAAGAAACCCATTACAGAGAGAGACAGAAGAGACAAGAGGCAGAAGGCAGACGGACTTACTGACAGCGGCAAAACAGCAAAGGATATAGATGAGTGAGGGGAGGGTGGGGGGGAGTGGCTTACAGAGTTATGGTCAGTGTGAGGACAAGAATTAGATCAACAGGGATAGGAACAAAAAACAAAAAACAATACACAGCAAAGTGACGTGAAGAATGAAATGCATTAAACATGAATTGTGTGGCTAATGGAATACTTCAGATAAGTAAACATGAATTGTGCTAATGACTACTAGTGATAAGGATTTTTGAACACAAAAATGAAATTCCAATCATAACATTTCAAAAGGATGTGTCTGTGATATCCTTTCTTAATGATGACAAACTAGGCTTCTGTTTAAGATAATCTGGGTTATTGTTTTCCATTAGCTACTAACCTGTATAAACCCTAGGATGACATTGTATAAGTCTGTCCTGGGGCGGGAATAAATAGGAATTTTTACTTGAATAACTCTGATTAACAAATTTATCCTTAACAGATAGGATGGCGTAAGATTATGCATATCTTGTACATGTATACGACTTTATTGAAATGGCATTTCTGATTTAATGGTAATTTATTGAGTTTTTATGTAATCTTAATTTTGCAAAGATGATTTAAGGATAGTATTAAGGTCATGGTGCGTCTGTAAATATCTCTCAAGTCGTTTTGTATGCGTTTTTACTAGACCAGGTCCCAACATGTTGAAGCATAATCTAATCTGGTTGTATGTATCCATAAAAGAACAAATTTTGAGTGTGCTCTAATCCAAAGGAAAGCTGTTTTTTCTATGTGAGCTGAAATATTCTTTTGGGATAATTCTATGCCAATATTGAATATGGTCGCCAGGAAAGATTATTGTCTACCTTTTAGGCCATGTATTTTTTGATTTATGACACCTCTTCTACTATATGCTCATGAATTTTCCAGACTTCTTGACATAGACTTCATATTTTGTCTTTTTTGTATCGTTGTGACTATCATTTGAACTTAGATTTTTTAGGTTGAAGGCCATGTGGTTCAGATCAGCCCATGAAGTTAGTTTTATCTATATCTTTCTGTATAGAATTATTTCATATAACATTTGCTTTTTTATCCTAGTATGAATAGGGTCGTATCATCTGCAAATAGTTTACAAGAAGATGAAATATTTAATGAAGATCATTAATATAGATAGAAAAACAAAATTGGCCCAAGAACTGATCCCGGGGGGACATCCATATGTTTTTGGCATGAAGGAGGATATTGCACAGTCTTGAAGAACTGCTGCCTCTTTTTTTAAGAAATGGGATATAAGTATAACTGAATCTGAACATAAGCCAGACTAAACAAGTTTCCTTTATTTAGAAGATCATGGTCATGGTTGTCAAAATCCGTTAGCAATATCAACAAATACTTCCCCAGGCAAAAAGATCATTGTTTATATTTTATGCCATTGTTCTTTTAGGTTGTAATGCAGTGGGTGACATGAATGGTTTTTCATAAATCCGCTTTGCCAAAATACGTGATGGTTATTATTAAGATGCCTTTTCAAGAGGCTTAGACATGAAGACAGGATTGTATTGGTCTATAGTTTGAGGGATCTTTTGGGTCACCTGATTTGAAAAGGGCACAATCTTTGGACTCTCCTAAAAAGCTTGAGGGAAAATGACATTTTTCAATTGAAAGATTATAAATGTATGTGATATGCTCGATATTATGGTGCTGAAACCTTCAATATTTTACTGTCTAGATTGTCCAAGCCCTTGAATTTGAGTGTTTTAGGGGAACACAATTCTTTTGTATATCTTCATGACAGTGATAAAATTAAACTGAATTTAGATTGTACATTTCTGGATCCACAAAGAGTAATTATGTGCATGACAGATCATTTATTTTGTATTGTTAGCTAGAATTACCTTATTCGCCTACTGTAGCAATATGCTTGTTTATATCTTCAGCAGACGACAGTTAACAGAAAGGGAGTAGTAGATGTAGATGTTTTATGAGCTAGCTGATTTGATAGCTTTCCATTCCAGATTTTGTGTTTTTTTTGTTGGGTCAGATCATCTTAAATATTTCTTTCCGAGCAGTTTTCTTTTCATAGCTTGTATTTTATTTCTTTGTTTTTAAATGTCTGCATCTTTTCACTGTTGTTCTTAACTATTTGTAACGCTACTGCATTTGGCAGCTTTAATTTCGGCAGTATGCCTTGGTGGTGTATCGTTAAATTTAACTCGTTTAATTCTAATGGTGGTGTTTGTCAAATATAGGAGAAAAGTTTGATTCCAGGAGGAGTAAAGTGCTTAATCTGGAACAGTATATACTGATAAACATTTAAAAAGTTAGCGTTTCATAGATAAGAAGAGAAATCTTCAGCATCAAACAACTTATAGTTTGCAGCGATACATTTCTTGTGATTGCATCTAGGTATCCTGATGTACTTTTTTAGACACGTTAGACATATTGGTATAATGATCGCTTAGGCAAATGTTGGAACAGATGTTTCGATTATATTATACTTATTGGAGACATAGACTTGGTCTATTAATGTTTCAGAGTGCATCAGTGTTTTTCGTGTTGGGGTTTTGAATCAGCTGTGACAAATGATATAATTCAAACACAATCCTCCACTTTCATGAGGTTTAATAATAAAATCAATGATTGAAATCTCCTAACAAAAACTTTATCTCTGTTGAATGGTTTGATACATCGTCATCATGGCTTCAAAGCGATCAAACCAACTGTACGTGCATCCGGATTTTTATATAATGCTATTAAAATGGATTTTATTCCTTTCAAGTAATTTCAAGCCAGATACTCTTCAAATGCCATGTTTCTCCAAATTTATCAATTTCCTTGAATTTAACTGATTATGTACTCTATGCGATTTAATCCAGTTTCTATTTTGCTTTTGGTCTCTTCTGATGGTAGTATTAATTAGGGTTGTTGATACTACTATTATCTGAAAAACTTACATCTGATAAGTCGCGATTTAAGCAAACAAAAAAAAGCTATGAATGTGAAAACAGTCATTTGAATTTGACAGAAATATGTCCTAGTCGGATTCTTTGTTTTATAAGTGACAAGATGTTCTGAATCCACTTTGAATCCTTTTTGTTAACCATTTTTGATTTATGAAATTATTTGCCATGTTTGCCAGGTTCTCTTAGATTAAATCAAATAATTGAAAACAACTGATGGATTGATAAACTGGGATATAAATCAAGCAATTCAAGTCAATTGTTAATGACAAACACAGGCCACTCAGTGTGAACTATAACACAAAGAAAATAGATTGTTCGACTTTTGGTATTTCACCAAAAGCTATTTAGGAAATACTATTTTCTTTACTCAGACATGCACACAATCAGCAATCAGCTCACTCAGGACTCGTACATTAAGGGACAAAGCTGAAAAATGACAAATGCAACTGCAATCACAAATGGATTGCGTATGAAAATTTAAATTGAGGTGAAAAAATTATGATATATAGTACCAATCAAGTACTCATCAAATTTGAGCACAGATTTTAGGAAGGAAGGTTTTCACATAAACCACAACCTTCACTTGCAATCACAACTAAACTGTCACTTCTGGAAACTTATAACAGCTGTCCCCAATCTGGGAAGGTCATATTGCTGACATAGTTTATTTTTTAATAATTGGTTACAAGTTTAGGAAATTAAAATCTTGTAGCAAAACAATTCTCTGAACATAAGATAGGCAAACAAACATAATTCACCATATAATATTTCTTTAACCCTAAAATTTTGCTCTTAACCGTACATGGCTATCGCTGGTCAGGTTTGGACCCCTTGTGGAGCTTTGTTCTCATCGGTGGCATCCAATGACCAGTAGTACTGGACGGAAGCCAGTTCCGTGAGTCAAAGCCACAGCAATGTGGTAGAGGAAACCTCTGAACCAGCATAGCTGAAGGGAAGCTGGTTTGCCTTGGGAAGGTTTAAACCCTTGAAAAAGCATAAGGGGGATAGGGGTGGAAAGCTGGGGCTCTGGGAAAAAAATGAAAACCCCTCTGGGACCATACTACCAGAGAAAGGAAACTTGAGTGAAGGGGGTTGCTGTGTGGGAATGGGGAGAATGGGGATCTAGATTGGTCCACTAGACTGGGATTGTCTGTTTTCTTCAAGGGATGCGCAATCCCTTGAGGACATCTTAAGAGGCCTCTGTGGGTCTTGGTTCATATACCCAGAGTTTTGATGTGGACGATTGCTTTCGCCCTGGACCCTATGTTGCGTTGTGGGTAATGGGGGAGAAAGTCAGTTGATGACACCCACATGAGGTGCATGCAGTTTCTGGAACCACGAAAAATCTCTTGGTTCCTGCTCTAAGACGGGGGATTGGTTCTTTCTCGTTATTTTATGTTAAGCTTTTAAGCAGGACGGACTGTGGTGTATGTATGGCTGATTTATGGATGGGTTAGCTGTATCAGTTGGTCAACAGAGGTTAACTGTACAGTCTGTGGAAGGTATCTTTTGAAATTAACAGGGCCAAGCGGGCTGTTCCCTTAAGCTTGGGTGCACCGCGGCCTTGTACAAGGCCTGTCGTGGAGCACAATTGTCTGGTACACAACACGTTGTGATTGTCTATTAAGTCTACCGCATTTGATGTGCAGGCAGTTTTCGATTTCTTTGGAAGGGGCTTATTGAGTTTTATTCACTTGGTGCCTTCCACGAGCAGGAAAGGATGGAGCTGACAGCAATAGAGGCTGATGGAATGCACAGTTTGCACAATTGTAATGAACTTTTTCAGTATCAGTTGAAAGAGGTCCACCTGGACAGTCATTTAGAACCTTCTTGCACTATGACAGTCTTTGCCTGTTAATGTTTTTGATAGGGTGCATAGACTGTTTGCGGTACTCTTGATAAAGTTCAAGCCAGGGTTACATATTTTGAATAACAAGTCTCTTGGGGGTTCGAGTCTTTTAGGTCTATGTATCTATGATAGAGTAACTTATTAGTAAAGGATGACAGTCAGAAGGGATTTAGTCAATTGATTAGTGTTGTCCATGTGCTTGTTTTGGGTCATTCATCTGCTGTGTTACATATCTTGCAGAGGAGCAGATGCTTTAGACAGTGCAAGTCTTTTTCTTTTTGGGAGATTACGTATTTGTATTACTTTGTCGAGGATATTTGTTCCTCGTTAAGACTGGAAAGAATTTGGAAAACGTTTCTGTCAGTTGTAAGTCAGGTTGTTCAGTGGTCTGGTCATCGGTCTAAGAAGTCACTTTTGTACAGTCTTTACCCCTACGGCCTGTGTGGAAATACAAACGAGGTATCTGTTTCCTATTCCCCTTCTTTGTTGTTGGAAGTGTATGGTGTCAAAGGACAGTCAGTAGTGTTTATGCACCCCTTGGTCTGTTTCAGTTAGAATTTTTTCTGCACTTTGCAGTGGTTATGTCACTTTGTATTGCCACAGTTTTCTTGGGGCATGATTTCTGCTTTTATTTGCTTTAGTTCAGATGAAACTGTGCCACAAAACAAGATTTCAGTGACTGTTTGTCTTTCAGTAGATTTTTCAGTTTTGTGTCTGTATCGAAATAATGTCTTGACATCACTGACAAGCTGAGAATGAAAGGCTTCAGTATTATGGTCACATGAAGTTTGAGTTCATTTTTGATTAGAATCCTTAAAAGTCCTCTTGTCTAGACCACAGGTCATTTTCGTGTTCAGAGTAACCTCGTATGCAGTTAGTTCAAGCAATTGGTTCAATTACTTTGTAGCTTATTCTGACAAAAGTCTTGTGATGTGCTATGAAGGGCACTGTGTTCGTCTACGGTAGCGTTTTGCCAGCTTCACTGCTTTGGGGGTTGCTTTCAAGGTTTTCTTTGGAAATGTATTGACACTGGCTGTGGGAGTAGGGCTTTCATTCATTTGGAGCACACACTTGAAACACCTTCATTGGTGTCATGTTCATTTCTCACTTGATGTATTGGTGTTATTTTATTAGGACTAGATGCAGGAGACACATTGGATAATGTGCAACCAGGTAATCTAAAATACTTTCCTCATATTCAAATGATTGGTGCACAGAGAATGGAGGGGGGTGGTAAGGAGAGGAAACACTTATCAATCATCACACAAAGGAGCTGTTAATACATATTGTTACCATGTTCAGTCAGAAATGTAAAAGGTACGGAAATCAAAGCATCTTTGAAAGCACACACATCATCATTGGACCAACATTAGTTTGTAACATGTCTTTCAGAAATTCACATTCCTTTTATCCATTCTTTTGCGTTCAATTCCTTGGCACAGTAAAGTTCCTGGGTTTTGACGGTGGTGAATTACAATGATAATGTAACCTGTTTTGAGTTCTCTTGAGGAAATTACGTATCACTGACTTTGAAGGTGGGAAGGGCACGGGTGCTGGATCCAATGGGAAGAGAAATGACATTTTCTTTCTATTCAAATCATGCTTTTCTTACTGCAATTGAATTTTCAGCAATGGACATATATCGATAGAAAAGCCATTTCTCCACGAAATAATTTCTTTTCAGAGCAGGGAAGAAAAAAGTTTTTTGTGGCAGTCCAGTGTAGGCTGCAGCTTGTGCTCTACTTGGATGTGCCATCCATCACTGCCTAAAATAAACGGGGAGAAAATGCTGGGAGCATTTTTTTTTTTAATGTCATCAGTCAAAACAACACAACCAAGACCGGACAGCGAGGGGAAGATTAGCAGGTTGTCAGATCACACAGCAAAACACCATGGAGAAGTATTTCATCAGTGCACAAAGTTCACGTGGCCGCACATGCATTGGCAGATGGCAGGGTCTGTTGCTCGTGTCGTCATAAAACAAAGAGAGATCTGGCTATTTCAGCCGTTTCAGGTCCTTTGGTCCTTTCTGGAAGAGGTGCAGTCTATTGTATTATTCCCGAGATGGACTTTTGAATGGACAATTTCAGTTCGATTTTCTGGTCAAACTGGGAAAGCAAGGGCAAAGGCTGGGGGGAATGGAACCCAGAACCTCACGGTTTCCTTGTTAGGCAGGTGAAGGAATGTCCTAGCCACCCTGCCACTTTCCTTCTTTGACTTGATGTGTCTTGTTGGAAATTCTTTTAACCTCTCGCACCGTATCCACGTTACCTTAGACCTCTTGATTTAGAAAATTATCCACTAACTGTTGAATAAGCGAGCGTTCATATTTTTAGATCTACGCAACTAATGGTGGCACGGCTCGTTGTCGATATGTGTTGCACAACACAAGTGTCGATTTGTTCATTCTTATCTGAAAAACTGCATTCTGGAAAATTTATCAAACGTTTTTTAGTCACCACTGAGTATCAAACATCCCGTTTGGGTCACAAAAACACAGAAAATAAATCTCCAGTCAACAGATCTACAGCCTCTGTAAAGAGGGAGAGGAAGGGAGAGGGAAGGGAGGGGAAGGGGGGGAGAGAGAGAATTTTATTTTTGAATTTATTTATTTATTTATTCCTTTATATCAAGGATAATGGAATAAGCACTCATGTGCCTTTTTTACATCGAGTCCCCGTGTGTATGCGGTTTTGGAAATTTTGTCTAGTGTTCCCAACGGCACACAATGGCCTACCCCTTCGAAAAGTGGAGCAGGATTTAACGTGTGCGCAAGATGTTCTGCATGCGTTCACACACGGGACCTCGGTTTATAGTCTCATCCGAAGGACTTTTGGGGAGAGTGGGGTCTGCACTGCTGTTAAACTCCAGGGAAAAAATTACTTGAAACGGTAATCGAACCAGGTCGTCAGATTGCGAGCGAAATTATTCTAACCACTAGGCTCTGAGAGAGATGCACAGATGGCGATTAACTTGCAATCTTGACAGAGTGTATAACACAGAATAGCTACCTCTGTGAGAAATGAAGTGTAGGCAGGACATGGAAAAATTGATCCCTTCTACACAGGGCAGAGGAGAATGCGAAGGAAGAGGCATCTGGTGGAACTGTTGAGTCGTGAGTCAATGCTGCTATGACGATACGTGACGTCATGCAGGGTGTTGTTTTCGTGACGTCTCTAGGGGAATGGCTCACGAGTTCGGTGTCGTTTTTCCACCTCCTGCATTGGTAGTCTGGTAGGTATCCAGTGGAAATGAATCCGACCGTTTTTTACATGAGACTACATGGTGACACTTTTGTTAGCCTTGACAGTCCAATGTAATACTTCAGTGCTACGATTCAAATTCTTTCGGTGTCGGATTAATATGTACCCTAGAATCATTGGTATGTATACCTGTAAAAAAAAAAAGTACTTATCTTATGTTAAGTATAGTGACCCCTCATCATCATCATCATCAGACCCGTGACCTTGGCGGTCGTGGGGGAGACATGAAAGACGATGCCGTGGTAAGCCTCCTCCATCCATCTCGGTCCTCGGCTCTGCGCAGTAGTGCCGAGTCATTCATCCTGGTCCATTCTCTGATGTTGTCCATCCATGACTTGTTCTGTCTTCCCCTCCTTCTGCCACCTTCGAGTGTTCCCTGCAGTACTGTTTTGGGCAGAGTGTTGTGGCGGGGGACGTGGCCGAACCATGTCAGCTTTTTCTTCTTGACGATGGTGAGAAGGGGGTTCCTTGTGGACCTGCCAGCCGTGTGATTTGTCTTTGACAAATTCATTGGTCTTTCGTTCTCTCCTGGATATGCCCTGTCGTTTTCTATGGCATTTTGTTTCGAATATCGACTGGATTCGCTTTGCTGATTTCAGCAGTCAATGTTCCAGGTTTCACTTCCGTAACAGCAGAATCGACTGAATTAGGGCTTTGAGAGCGTTAGTTTGATTGGAAAAATGATCTCTGTTACTTTTCCATATTGGTGGTGGTTTTGTCATGGAAGATGTTGCCATGGTATTCTGACTTTGGATTTCTGTCGTCGATCGCCCGTCAGTTGTGAGGTGTAGGCCGACGAGGTATTTAAAGAGTCTTACCGCCTCTGGGTTGGCCGTTCATTGTAAACTTTAGCGGTGGCATTGCTCGTGCTTGTTCACTCGTACTTTACTTTTATCCGAGCTCACCTCCATCCCTTATGACTCCAGCTCTGTTCTCAAGTTAGGTCGTAAGTTCTTGCAGCTCTGTGTTACTTCAGACTCATGTGGTACAATGTCTTGGAGTCTATAGGACAATCCTGTATTTTGTTGAGGGGTCGCGCCAATGGAGATGGGTCGGGTGGAAGGCCATGGAGGGTCTCTCTCCATGATGTTTTTCCATGAAAGATTGTGAACAGGACTGGAGATAAACAGGTTCCTTGTCGGACCCCCAACTGTGGTTTTGAATTAGTTCCGACCTGATGTTCAGAAGGACTGCACTGCTTGGCTTGTGTTGTATAGTGCTTGAATGGTTTGCACTAGTCTCTTCTTCAATGCCAATTATTTCTATGAGGACACTGAACAGGCCTCGTGCCTTATCTGTCAAAAGCCTTCTTGAAGTCGTATTGAGGGGGAACAGGTCTCTTGATGTTGAAGGATGTTTTTCCATCATGATAGTGGCAGTTAAAATCTGTTTTCGTTGTGCTCCTGCATGCCCTGAACCCAGGCTTGTTCCTCTGCAATGTGTTCTTCTCCCTCCTTTCTTGAGTCGATTCAAAATAACTCGTGGCATGATCTTGCTGGCGTGGCTGATGTGGCTGATTGTTCTATAGTTTGGCCATTGGCGTAAATTCCCTTCTTGGGCAGGGGTTATGATGAGTGATTGTGGGTCCATTCTGTTGGCCATGTTTTGTCTCCCAAATCTTCTGACAGATTGCTGTACATATGTGATGAATGTTCGCCACCAAGCTTGAGCTACTATGCTGGTTATATTGGTCTGCTCCTGGGGACTTTCCCTTACTGGTAAGCTGCGATGGGCTTCTTCCACTTCTTCCCTCAGATAGGTAATGGCGAGGGTGCTCTTGATTGTTGTGCTTTCTATTCTTTTTATGATCTTGTCAGGTTGTATTGGCCCCCCCCCCCCCTTTGTAATTTCTTGACAATATTCAGACCACCTGTTCAATGCAGCTGAGCTTTCTGTGGAGGAGGTTTCCGGAGCTGTCTTCAATGACTGATGATTTGGTTTTGAAGTGGTTTTGATGAGTTTCTTCAGGGTGTCGTATGCCTTTTTACTGTTGCACAATTTCATGTTTTTTTTCGATCTCATCACATGATCACTGATCCACTTCTCTATGGCCTTTACATTGACTTCTTCACGGAGATTGTTGGCCTACCGGTATTCTTTAGGGTTGGAAGACCTGGTTGGTTTTTAGTGCTCTTCTTGGATGCAAGAGGTCCAAGATGTCATTGGTAGTCCATGGATGGGGTTTATTCCTCTGAAGACCGAGTACCTCCTTTGGCTGTTTCTCGGACTGCCTCATTGAAGTTGTGGTGAGGTCATTGATGTCATTGTAAGGGGGTTAATGCCGCCAAATCGTCCGCCAAGCTTTGCTTGGAAGATCTCCTGACATCTGGATCTTTCAGTTTGTCCACGTCATATTTGTACGTGGTGTTTGCGGCTTTTTGTTTTTCTTTCACCAGCTTCATGTTGAATACTGCAGCACAGGTCGTTGGTCGCTGACTATGTCAGCTCCAGGGTTAGGTTCTTGTTTGGCTCTGTTGATCTGGATTTGAAGCGCCGTGGTGTTAAGATAAAAATCTTTTTGGTTATGGATCTTGCCGTTTGGGCGATGCCAGGTTGTCCTCCTTGACTGCTTGTGGTGGATAGAGGGTATTGGGCAATGGTAAGTCTGTGTGTGCTGGCAAACTCAGCAGGACGTTATTCCCCTGTCGTTGGTCTCCACAGTTCCAAACTGATCCTAAATGTTCCGGCCCTTGGTTGTATGGTAAGTGTAAAGGACCTACTTTGGCGTTTAAAATCCCTTGGATGATGATGTTGTCCTTCTTGTGGTATTTTCTTAATGGTCACTTCAGATCTTCATAAATTTCTTCTACTTCTTCATCTGTATCGGTCAGGATGATGGTGCAGATATAGTTTGTCTGTGATGGTGATGTTCTTGGGCTTGGCGACACCCGGATGCTGATAATCTGCTGGAAGCCGGTGTACAGCTGATAATGCACCCCACTTCTTCTTTTTGGGACAATAATTGCCGCTCCCATGTTGGTGATGTTTCTCTTGGCCTCTGTACAAGATCTTGTTGCCTCCTTCTGTCAATGGTCATCACCAAATCCTGTCCATCTCACTTCTACCTAGTCAATAATGTCCCATTATATCGGCTAAGCTCATACTCTAGTTCTTTGTTTTTCAGCACTGGTAGTAGTGTACGGACCGTCTCCATGTACCAATGGTGATTTGTTCTTAGGGAGCTTAAGGTAATGTTTTAACTTCCAGTAGTGACTTGTCACTTCCACCCTGTGTTGATCTATGGATAAGCGCGGTCGGTTGGTTAACCGGGCCTCGACCGCTCGGTATCATTCTCGGCTTTGCATTGTCTTTCATGTTTTTCTGTGGGCTTAGGATTATTCTTGGTGCGCCAATCTTCCTCTCCAAGTCTTCCATATGTTTGGGTTTTTCTATTGGGTTTACTCCCCACATGCGACAGGTTGTACTGGGATAATGGATAACTAGTAGCAGTAGCAGAGAACTTCCCTGACTGACATGGACAATAGTGACCCCTAGCAGTAAGTAAAATAAGACCAATCCAGAATAGAAGGTAGATAGATAGATAGTTTAGACAGACAGACAGGACAGACATGACTAAGACAGACACGACAGAAGAAGACCGACAGGGGACAGATAGATAGATAGATAGATAGTTAGATAGATAGATAGATAGATAGCTAGATAGATAGATAGATAGATAGTTAGATAGATAGTATGACCGGATCTGACAGGCAGATAGATTAGATAGATAGATAGATAGATAGATAGATAGATAGATAGAATAGATAGATAGATAGATAGATAGATAGATAGATTAAGATAAGATTAGAAGATAGACGGACGGACGCTGGATAGCTGGATAGATGGTATACATAAATACTACAGGACAGACAGTCAGACATCGAGAGAGAGAGGGGGTGAAGAGAGATTTGAATGAAGGGCTTTTGAGAAAGAGAGAGAGAATAGATTTGATAGATAGATAGACAGACAGGACAGTCAGAACAGACAGGACAGACAGGACAGATGATAGTTTGATATATAGATAGATTGATAGATGGATAGATAGGATAGATAGATAATAGATAGATAGATAGATAATAGATAGATAGATAGATAGATGGGCGTTGTGGTGGTTGCCACCTCAGGTGGGCAACTCACCCAGTCTGGCTCCACGATTGAGCTAATACTGTCGTTTGCAGGGGGCTTTGTAGGTTTTATTTTTATTTCACTTTATTCTTTTATATGGAGGATAATGGAATAAGCACTTATGTGCTTTTTACATCCAGTCCCCGTGTGTATGCAGTTTTGTAAAAATTTTCATCTGTTCCCACCGGCACACAATGGCCTACTCTTACGAAAAGCAGAACATGTGCGCAAGATGTTCTTCGTGCGTTGGCACACGGGACCTCGGTTTATAGTCTCCTCCGGAGGACTTTTGGGGGAGAGTGGAGTCTGCACTGATGTTAACTCCAGGGGAAAATATCCCCTTGAACGGGTGGCGATGGTGGTAGGTGGTGTCCTGCGTATGTTAGATCAGAAACAGGGCAACACTTGTACACCACTCAAAGTGATCCCAGCAGCAGTGCAGGGGGCCCCTCAGGCTGGTGTCCCACGGCGGCCTGATATTGATAGGCTCCCTGTGGACTTCTGACCATGGGGATGAGCCATAACGAATCTGGGGGATCTCACGTCGTGGCGGGGGAGGTTGAGTGATGAGCGGCCTGGGTAACAGCAGGACGGGGTGATGTCACAGAGGATGAGGCAGCAAAAAATGACATGATAGATAGATAGATAGTTAGATAGTTAGATAGATAGATAGTAGATAGATATCTGTGTCGTATGTGTTATGTGTATGTGTGTTGTGCGTGCTTGCGTGGTGCGCGCGCCCCTGCGTGCGTGCGCGCGGCACACACACCGCGCGGTGGGGATTGTGCTAGCTAAAGACGAGAGCGAGGGCTCTGCTCACTGATCCTGCTATTCCCGGTTCCCCCCTGTGATTACCCAACAATCCTGTAAATATGTAGTCTAGGATGGGGAGGGGGTAAACAAAAGAGGCAAGTATGTGCAGCGTCAGTTGGCTGATCTGGTAGCGTCCTGTGCGTCCCAGTGCGTCCAAGATGGGATCTAGGTTCACTGCCCTTTTTGGATCACTCTGGGACCGTCTCCCTTGGTTTGAGGCCATGTTGTGTTGGTTTTCGCGCTTCTCTGCGAAGCAGAAAATGGTGGCTTTTTTGTGACGTCTGTAAAGGTATTTAATGCGCGTCAGTATGTGTATGTGTGACGTTCAAAAATGGTTAAGACATGATTGTGAAAAATGGAAATTATCAATTACCTCGTAAATTGTTAGACTCTCTCTATCTATCTATCTATCTATCTATCTATCTCACACTCATACTCACACACATACACACAGAGGCGCGCGCACGCACACAACATACTCGCACACTCATACATGCATTGCACACCCGCGACGCACTACACCAAGGCTTTTTACAAATGCGCTCACACACACTATAGATAGAAAGATTAGATAGATAGGATAGATGATAGATAGATAGATAGATAGATAGATAGAGGAGACTGACAGACAGACCGATAGACAGATTTAGATAGATAGATAGATAGATAGTAGA
>CM054153.1:13709448-13711948 GCA_028751875.1 Rapana venosa
TTCAAGTAACTCGATCATTAGATCAAGCAGGGTTTTCAATACTTGACTTACAAAAAATTTTGTGCATGCCTAAAGGGGCACATTTTTCTCTACGGTACTTTTTGCCAGCTTCACTGCTTTGGGGTTGCTTCAAGGTTTCTTGGAACTGTATTGACACTGGCTGTGGGATAGGGCTTTCTTTCCCAAATTTTGGAGTACACACTTGAACACCTTCTTTGTTACATGTTCATTCTCACTTGATGTTATTGTGTTATTTTATTAGGACTAGATGCAGGAGACACATTGGAAATGTCAACCAGGTAATCCTGACATACTTTCCTCATCATTCAACTGATTGGGTGCACAGAGAATGGAGGGGATAAGGAGGGGAAACACTTTCATCACCACACAAAGGAGCAGTTTAATACAAAAATTGTTCCCATGTTCATCAGAAATGTAAAAGGTACGGAAATCAAAGCATCTTTGAAAGCACACACATCATCATTACACAGTAATTAGTAACAATGTCTTTCAGAAATTCACATTCCTTTTTATCCCATCTTTTGCAGTCAATTCCTTGGCCCCGAAAGTTCCCTGTGTTTTGACGTGTGAAGTACAATGAAAAAGTAACCTGTTTGGAGTCTCTGAGAAAATATGTATCACTGACTTTGCAAGGTGGAAGGCAGGGGAGACTGGATCCACATGGGAAAGAAATGACATTATTTTCATAATCATAGCCCATAGCTTTTCTACTGCAGTTGAATTTTCAGCAATGGACATATAACGATAAAAAAAACCATTCTCCACGAAATAATTTCTTTTCAGAGCAGGAAAAAGTTTTTTGCGGGCATCCATGTAGGCTGCAGCAGCTTGTGCTCTACGTGGAAGAGCCATCCATCACTGCCTAAAATAACAGGGAGAAAATGCAGGGAGCATTTTTTTAAAAAATGTCATCATCAAAACAACACAACCCAGACGGGGACCAGGGGAGGGAATTAGCAGGTTGTCAAACACACACAGTTCAAAAACACCAAGGGAAGCTATTCATCAGTGCACAAAGTTCACGTGGCCGCACACTGCACGTGCAGATGGCACGGGTCTGTAGCTCGTGTCGTCAAAACAAAGAGAGATCTGGCTATTTCATCCGTTTCAGTCTTTGGTCCTTTCTGAAGAGGTGCACGTCTATTGTATAATCCCGAAGGACTTTTGACATTCAGTTCGATTTTCTGGTCAAACTGGGAAAGCAAGGGCAAAGGCTGGGGGGAATGGAACCCAGAACCTCACGGTTTCCTTGTTAGGCAGGTGAAGGAATGTCCTAGCCACCCTGCCACTTTCCTTCTTTGACTTGATGTGACTTGTTGGAAAATCTTTTAACCTCTCGCACCGTATCACGTACCTAGACCTCTTGATTTAGAAAATAATCCACAAACGTGCTGAATAAGCGAGTCATATTTTTAGATCTAAGCCACTAATGTTGGCACCGGCTCGTTGTCGAAATTGTTGCACAACACAAGAGTCGATTTTTCATACATATCTGAAAAACTTGCCTTCTGGAAATATTATCAACGTTTTTTAGTCACCACTGAGTATCAAACATCCCGTTTGGGTCACAAAAACACAGAAAATAAATCTCCAGTCAACAGATCTACAGCCTCTGTAGAGAGAGAGAGGAAGAGAGAGAGAGAGAGAGAGAGAGAAAAGAGAGCATACGGTACATCGGTCTTAAGGAACACTATATCCAGATGCATTCGAAAAGAACAACGGTTTTACCAATACAAGATTTAATCAGCTGTACACGTGCACTTGTATAGTCATGTATTTATTCATTTATTTATTTATTTATTATTTTATATCGAGGATAATGGAATAAGCACTCATGTGCTTTTTTACATCCAATCCCCGTGTGTATGCAGTTTTGTCAATTTTTTCATCCGTTCCCACAGGCACACAATGGCCTACTCTTCCGAAAAGCGGAACAGGATTTAACGTGTGTGAAAGATGTTCTGCATGCGTTCAAACACGGGGCCTCGGTTTACAGTCTCATCCGAAGGACTTTGACGTTCAGTTCGATTGTTTTTGTCAAACTGGGAAGAAAGGGGGAGGGGGTTGGTATGCATATGTATGTATCGTGTCTCCCTCCGTCAGCTTGCCGTCACTGTACACTGACTCCAGTGCGTTTCCATCACCAAGCACCAGTGCAGTTACGAGAGAAGAAATAATGAGGGAAGGAAGGTGGCAGGATGGTTAAGACGTTTACCTGCCAACAAGTAAACCGTGAGGTTCTGGGTTTGATTCCCCAGCTTCGCTATATATATATAATATATATATATATATATATATATATATATATTAAAATAATATAAAAATATATATATATTATAATACATGGAATTTATACAGCTTGCAACAAAACAAATCAAAGCGCTTTCATTCATCCTACTCATTCACATGCAGCCAACTACAATTAATAGGTTTGTTTTCTCCACAAGCTCAAATGTATACACACACGCTCGCACTGTGG
>CM054153.1:13716948-13721948 GCA_028751875.1 Rapana venosa
ATAAACCCAACATCAGGCTGCCAGTCATTTTTATTTAAATTTCAGGGGCCCATTTACCCTTTCGCTTACTTCAAGTTCAAAACCCATCCCAAAAAAAGGGAAACTGAAACATCCATAAACCGCCAATCTGGAAATAAAAAAAATAAATAGCGAGTGCCTAAGCCCTTTTAAAAAAGGACGAGATACCCTTTGGTGCTTAAAAACTTTCCGCTTGGGGCTCGTGATCTACTGCCCCGGGGTTTTCGAATCTCGTTCAAGAGGTTTTTTCCTCTAAAGTTAACACCCGTGCCGCCCCTCCACCCCCCCCCCCCCCCCCCCCCCCCCAAAAAGAATTTTCGGATGAGCTAAAAACCGGGGGCCCCCGTGTGGAAAAAAAATGAAATTT
This sequence comes from Rapana venosa, assembly GCA_028751875.1. Classification (NCBI taxonomy): domain Eukaryota; kingdom Metazoa; phylum Mollusca; class Gastropoda; order Neogastropoda; family Muricidae; genus Rapana; species Rapana venosa. The sequence goes on from CM054153.1 coordinate 13,717,334, forward strand.
GTAGACAGAAAAAAAAGGGGTTTGGGGAAGCGCTCTCCCGGGAGGCAGCCCGAATTTTCACGCAGAGAAATCTGCCCTGACTTAAAATATATAAATAAAAAAATAAAAAAATAAAAACGTCTTGCCACACTTAAAACCTGTTTTCCCCTTTTCGGAAAAGTAGGGATTGTGTGCCCCGGGGGAACGGAAGACAAAATTTACAAAAACGCATGCCCACGGGAACACCCACAGTAACAACAACAACAGAGACAACAAAAACAACAACAGCGCCCACAACAACAACAACAACAAAAACAAAAACAGCGAAAGTAACAACAAACCCCAAATGAATCAACTAGCAATGGCAGCAACAACAACAACAACAACAACAACAACAAAAGAAAAAAGAGAGAGAGAGAGAAGAGGGGGGGGGGGGGAGAGATAGAAGAGAGAAGGGGAAGAGAGAGATAGAGAGGGGAGAGAAAAAGAGAGGGGAAAACAGAGAAGACAAGAGACAAAAAGAAACGGAGGGGGGTTAACAGACACCACTGCCGACCAAAACCACAAACAAATTTTAAGCACGACCCTTTACTTGATACCTCTGGGTTTTCCAAAGTCTGAGTAAATCCATTCCCCGCCCCGGTCTTTTTTAAAAAGGGTGGAACGTCCCCTGAAGGCAAAGAAAAACACTGACAACATCGTCTGGTACGAACTTAAGTAGAGGGAAAAAAAAAAAAAGAAAAAAAAGAAAGAAAAAAGGGGAAAGGGAAAGGAAAAAAAAAGAAAGGAAAGAAAAAACAGACAGATAAAAAAGAAAGAAAAAAAAAGAAAGAAAGAAAGAAAAAGAAAGAAAGAAAGGGAAAGGGGGAAAGAAAGAAAGAAAGAAAGGAAGAAAAAAAGAAAAGGGAAAGGGAAAGGGAAAAAAAAGGGAAAGGGAAGAAGGAAAAAAGAAAGAAAGAAAAAAGAAAGAAAGAAAGAAAGGAAGGGAAGGGAAAAAAAAAGAAAGAAAGAAAGAAAAAGGAAAAAAAGGAAGGAATTTAAGGAAAAAAAAGAAAGAAAGAAAGGGAAAAAAGGAAGGAAAAGGAAAAGAAAAGAAAGAAAAAAAGAAAGGAAGGAAGAAGGAAAAAAAAAGGGAAAGGAAAGAAGGGAAAAAAGAAAAAAGAAAGGAAGGGAAAGAATGAAGGGGGAAAGAAAAAAAAAAAGGAAGGGAAAGAATGAAGGAAAAGGGAAAAAAGAAAGAAAAAAAAGGAAGGAAAAAGAAAGAAAAAAAAGAAAAAAGGGAAAAAAGAAAGAAAGAAAAGGAAGGAATGAAGAATAGAAAAAAGAAAGAAAGGAAGGAAAAAGGAAAAAAAGGAAAAGGGAAAAAGGAAGAAAGAAAGAAAAAAGGAAGGAAAAAAATGAAGGGGAAAGAAAAAGAAAAAGGAAAAAAATGAAGGAAGGGAAGGGAAAAAAAAAAAGAAAGGAAGGGAAAAAAGAAAGAAAAAAGAAAGGAAAAAAAGAAAGAAAAAAGAAAGAAAAAAAAAGGAATAAGGAAAAAAGAAAGAAAGAAAGGAAGAAAGAAAAAAGAAAGAAAGAAAGAAAGGAAAGGGAAAGAAGGGAAAAAAAAAGAAAGAAGAAAGGAAGGAATGAAAGGGAAAAAAGAAAGAAGAAAAAGGGAAAAAAAAAAGAAAAAAAAGAAGAAAGAAAGGAAGGAATGAAGGAAAAAGAAAGAAAGAAAGGGAAAAAAAAAGAAAGAAAGAAAAAAGAAAGGGAAGGGGAAAAAAGGAAAAAAAAAAAAAGGAAAAAAGAAAAAAAAAAAGAAAAAAGGAAGAAAGAAAAAGGAAAAAAAAGAAAGGAAGAAAAAAAAAGAAAGGAAGGAATGAAGGGGGGAAAGAAAAAAAAGGAAAAAAAGAAAGAAAGAAATGAAGGAAAAAAAAAAAGAAAGAAAAAAAAAAGAAAGGAATGAAGGGAAAAAAAGAAAAGGGAAAAAATTAAAAAAAAAAAGAATGAAGGAAAAAAGAAAGAAAGGGAAAAAAGGAAGAAAAAAAAAAAAGGAACGGGAAAAAGGGAAAAGGAAAAAGAAAGAAAGAAAAAAAGGAAGGAAGAAAAGGAAATAAGGGAAAAAAGGGAAAGGGAAAAAGGAAAAAAAAAAAAAGAATGGGAAAAAGAAAGAAAGGAAAAAAAAGGAAGGAAGAAAGAAAGAAAAAAGGGAAAAAGAAAAGGAAGAAAAAAATTAAAAGAAAGAAAGGGTAAATAAAGGGAAAAAAGAAAGGAAGGAAAAGAAGAAAGAAAGAAAGAAAGAAAGATAGAAAGAAAGAAAAAAGGAAGAAAAGAAAAAGGGAAAAAGAAAAGAAAGGTAAAAGGGAAGGGGGAAAGAAAGAAGGGAAGGGAAAAAAAGGAAAAAAAGAAAAAAAAAGAAAGAAAGAAGGGTTTAAAAAGAAAGAAAGAAAGAAAAAGGGAAAAAAAAAGGGAAAGGGAAAGAAGGGTGAAAGAAAAAAAAAAAAAAGGGTTAAGAAGAAAAAAGAAAGGGAAAAAAGGAAAAGGAATTGAAGGGTAGAAAGAAAGAAAAAGGGGAAGGGGGAAAGGGAAAAAAAAAAAAAAAGGAAAAGAAGGGAATTTTTGGGGAAAGGATGAAAAAAAAGGTTTTGGTAAGGGAAAGGAAGGGAAAGGAAGTTAAAAGGAAAGAAAGAAAAAAAAGGGAAGAAAGAAAGGAAGGAAGGAAAGGAAAGAAAGAAAAGGGAAAAATAAAGGGAAAGGGAGATAGAAAAAAGGAAAAAAAAAAAGGAAGAAAAAAAAGGAAAAAGAATTTAAAGGAAAAAAAGAAAAAAGAAGGGAAAAAAAAAAGAAAAAAGAAAGGGGGAAGGGAAAAGGTAAAAGGGAAAAAGATGGAAAAGGAAAAAGAAAGAAAAGAAAGGGGGTTTGTTAAAATTTGGTAAGGAAGAAGAAAAGGAAAAGAAAAGGGAAGGGTAATTTTTTTAAAGAAAGAATTTTTGGAAGAAAAGGGAGGAATGAAGGGTGAAAATAAGTTTTAGAAAATTTAAAAAAAAAGTAAAATTAAAAGGGAAAGTTAAAGAAAGAAAGAAGATGTTGGAAGGTTTTTGGGTTTTTTTAAAAATTTTGGTTGATGGTTGTTTTTTTTGGAAAAAAAGGGGTTTGTTTGTTTTGGTTTGGGTTGGAATTTTTTTTGGAAGGGAAAGGGTTGGGTTTTTTTTGGTTTTTGGGGAAAATTTTTTTTTGGGGTTTTTTAAAAAAGGTTTTTGAAAAGGAAAGGATTTTTAAAGGAAAGGATTTTTTTAAAAAGGGTTTTTTAAAAAAAAAGAAAGAAAAAGGTTTTTTTTTAAGGAAAAGGAAAAAAAGGAAAAAAAAAGAAAGGAAAAGAATGAAAGGAGAAAGGAAAGGGAAAAAAGAAAGAAAGGGGAAAGAAAGGGAAAAAATGAAAAATAGAAAGAAGGGAATTTTTTGAAAGAAATTGAAAGAAAAAAAGGAAAAGAATAAGAAAGGAAAGAAAAGTTTAAGGGGGGAAAGAAAAGGAAAAGTTTTGAAAAAAGAAAAAAGGAAGATTGAAAAGGGTTTAAGAAAGGAAAGAAAGAAAAAAAGGTTTAAAGGGGAAAAAAATGAAAAAAGGAAATAAAGGAAAAAGAAAAGAAAAAGGTAGAAAAAAGAAAAAAAAAGAATAAAAAAAGAAAAAATGAAAGGAAAAATTAAAGAAGAAAGGAAGAAAAAAAGGGGAAGGAAGAAGGGAAAAAAAAGAAAGGGAAGGAAAAAAAGAAAAAAAAGAAAAAAATGGAAAAAGGAAGGGAAAATTTAAAGGAAAGGAAAAAAAGAAAAAAAGGGAAAAAAAAGAAAGAAAGAAAGGAAGAAAAAAAGGGAAAGGGAAAAAGAAAAAAAAAAGGAAGAAAGAAAGAAAAAAAAGAAAGGAAGAAGGGAAAAAAAAAAAAAAAAAAGAAAAAAAAAAATAAATAAAAAAGAAAAAAGAAAGAAAGGGAAAAAAGAAAAAAAAAGGGAAAAAAGGGAAAAAAAAAAGAAAAAGAAAATTTTGAAAAAAGAAAGAAAGTAAGGAAAAGAAAGGAAAGGATAAAGGAAGGAAGGAAAAAAAGGTAGAAAAGAAAGGAAAAGAAAAAAAAAGGGGAAAAAAAGGAAAAGGATGAAAAAAAGGAAGAAGAAAGAAAGAAAAAAAAAAAAAATGAAAGGGAAAAAAAGAAAAGATAGAAAAAGGAAGGAAAAAAAATTTTTTAAAAGTAAAGGGTAGAAAAAAAAGAAAAAAAAAGAAAAAAAAGGGAATAGTAAAGGAAGAAAAAAAAAGAAAGGAAAAAAAAGTTTGTAAGGGGGGAAATTGGAAAAAATGAAAGTTAGGAAAAAAAAAGAAAGAAAAAAGAAAGGGAAAGGGTTTAAAGAAGAAAAGAAAAGAAAGAAAAGGGAAGGAATGAAAAAGGAAAAGGGAAGGGAAAAAGGAATTTGAAAAAGAAAAAAAAGAGGGGGAATTTTTTGGGTTTGGAAAGAAAAAAAAAGAAAAAAAAAAATGAAAAAGGGAAAAAGATAGAAAGTTAAAAGGATTTAAGGGAAAAAAAAAAGGGAAAAAAAAGGAAAGAAAAAATTGAAGAAAAAAATTTAAAAATTGAAAGTAAGTTTTTGAAAAAAAAAAGGAAAAAGAATTGAA
>CM054153.1:13734448-13741793 GCA_028751875.1 Rapana venosa
GTGGGTTTTTTGGGGGGTGGAGGAGGGGGGTTGCTTGTTTTCTTTGTTTGTTTTGTGGGGTTTTTTGTTTGGGGGTGGGGGGGTGAGGGGGGCGGGTTGTTGGGTTTGTTGTTGCTGTTGCTGTTTTTGGTTGTGTGTGTGGTGGGGGGGGGGGGGGGGGGGGTGGTTGTTTGCTTGTTTTGGGGGGTTGTTTATTTTATTTATTTATTTTTTTTTTGGGGGGGGTGTTGGTGTTGGGTTTTATTGTTGTTGTTGGCTTGTTTGGTGTTGTTGTTGTTGGGGGTTTTTGTTTGTTGTTTTGTTGTTGTTTTTTTGGGGGGGGTTGGGGGAAGGGGGGTTGCTTGTTTTCTTTCTTTGTTTTGTTGGGGGGGGGGGTTGTTGGGGGGGGGGGTTGTTGGGGGGTGGGAATGGTGGTTGTTGGGTTTGTTTTTGTTGCTGTTTTTGGTTGTGTGTGGGGTTTATTTGTTTGGTTTCTTTTTGCTTGTTTATTTTTGGGAGGTTGGTGCTGGGTTTTATTGTTGTTGTTGGTTTGTTTGTTGTTGGTGTTGTTGATGTTTTGTTGTAGTTTTTTGGGGGGGTTGGGGGAGGGGGGGTGCTTGTTTTCTGTCTTTGTTTTGTGGGGGGGGGGGGTTTTTGGTTGGGGGAGGGGGGTGGTTGTTGGGTTTGTTGTTGCTGTTGCTGTTTTTGGTTGTGTGTGTGGTTTTTTGGTTGTTTGTTTTTTGGAGAGGGTGGTTCTGGGTTTTATTGTTGTTGTTGTTGTTGGGGGGGGGGTCGGTCTTCAGCTAGAATTCCGAGTTTAACCAGTGGCGAAATTTTTGCGTATGCGGCCGTTTCGCCCGCTTTCTTCATGTTGGGGTGTGTGTGTGTGTGTGTGTTGTGTGTGTGTGTGTGTGTGTGTGTGTGTGTGTGTGTGTGTGTGTTGTGTGTGTTTGTGTGTGTGTCTATGTGGTGTGTGTAGTGTGTGTGTGTGTTTGGCGTGTGTGTGTGTGTGTTGTGTGTGTGTGTATTGTGCGTGTGTGGTGTTGTGTGTGTGTGTATGTGTGCGTTGGGTTGTGTGTATGTGTTGTGTGGTGTGTGCGTGTTGTGTGTGTGTGTGTATGTGTGTGTGTATGGTGTGTATGTGTGTGTGTGCGTGTGTGTGTGTATGTGTGTGTGTGTATGTGTGTGTGTATGTGTGTGTGGTGTGTGTATGTGTGTGGTAGTGGTGTGTGTGCGTGTTGTGTGTGTGTGTGTGTGTGTGTGTGTGTATGTGTGCTGTGGTGTGATGTGTGTGGTTGTGTGTGTGTATGTGTGTGTGTGTTGTGTGTGTGCGTGTGTGTATGTGTGGTGTGTGTGGTGTGTGTGTGTGTGTGTATGTGTGGTGTTGTGTGTGTACATGTGTGTGTATGTGTGTGTGTGTGGTGTTGCGGCGTGTGTGTGTGTGTGTGTGTGTGTGTGTGTGTGTATGTGTGTGTGTATGTGTGTGTACATGTGTTTGTGTTTTTGTGTGTGTTTGTGTGTGTTTGTGTGTGGTGTGTGTGTGTGTGTGATGTGTGCGCGTGTGTGCGCGTGTGTGTGTGTATGTGTGCGCGCGCGCGTGTGTGTGTGTGGTGTGTGTGTGTGTGTGTGCGTGTGTTGTGTTTGTGTGTTTGTGAGTGTGTGTGTTGTGTGTATGTTTGTGTGTGTGTGTGCGTGCGTGTGTGTGTGTGTGGCGTGTATGTGTATGTTTATTTATTTATATTTATTCTTTTATGTCGAGGATAATGGAATAAGCACTTGTGTGCCTTTTTACATCCAGTCCCCGTGTGTATGCGGTTTTGTAAATTCTGTCATCCGTTCCTACCGGCACACAATGGCCTACTCTTACGAAAAGCGGAACAGGTTTTAACTTGTGCGCAAGATGTTCTGCGTGCGTGCGCACACGGGGCCCCGGTTTATAGTCTTATCCGAAGGTATTTTGGTGAGAGTGGAGTCTGCACTGATGAAAATATCCCCTTGAACGGGAATCGAACCCGGGTCGTCAGATTGCGAGCGCAATGTTCTAACCACTAGGCTATCCCGTCCCCATTGTGTGTGTGTGTGTGTGTGTGTGTGTGTGTGTGCGTGTGTGCGTGTGTGTATGTTTGTGACTGTGTGTGATGTGGTGTGTGCGTGCGTGCGTGTGCGTATGTGTGTGTGCGTGTGTGTTTGTGTGTGTGTTTGTGTGTGTGTGTGTGTGTGTTTGTGTGTGTGTGGAGTGTTGTGTGGAGTGTTGTGTGGAATGTTTGTGTGGAGTGTTGTGTTGTGGAGTGTTGAGTGTTGTGTTGTGGAGTGTTGTGTGGAGTGTTGTGTTGTGGCGTGTTGTGTGGAGTGTTGTGTGGAGTGTTGTGTGTGGTGTTGTGTGAAGTGTAGACAAGCGCCTAGCTAAGCCTGTGAGTGTAGTCAACCACATATGTGCATGTAGGCCTTAGTTTAAGAAGGCGAAAGAATATGTGTGTGTATGTGTACGCACGTGCGCGCGCGCACACACTAAACTCTGAAGTGATTTAATGGAACATTGGCCTTACGCATACATTACACCAGACGAGAGGGGGGGGGGGGGGAGGGAGGGGCTAAGAGTAATGAAATACGAAATCACGGGATACCTTTCACAGGCGCTATCGTCGACGGCAAATTTGCCCTCAACAGTCGGTCACACATTTCCACTCTGCGATTGTAAGACTACATGTATTTGCTTATTGCATCATTGGCTGTATTGACACTGACTGGCAATATCAGAATAAACTCTGGTCCGAATTCAGCGTAACGTATAATTATTTACACATCGTCTTTCTCTCCACAGCATTAAGCTTTATGCACATAAAGTGAGTGGATAACCTCCGCACCTGCCGCCGTGGCGCAGTGGTTAGCGCCTTGGGGGTTACGGACTGGAAGGTCGCGGGTTCGATTCCCATAAGGGATTTTTCGGACTCTGGCCGGCTCCTACCCAGAGTGAGTGTGCCGTGGGCTCAGTGGGAAGACTGGGACCACACAGTCCAGCTTCATCCACTTAACGGATGCGTGTTTGAGAGTGTTGCTCAAATTGCCTGACCAACACTGCAGGTGTCTGTATCTCTCGGGCATGTTGTGCCAGGTTGACGCCGGGATATATTATGATAGTAAGCGTAGAGTACAACCCTGTCAAGTAGCCTCAAAGCATATGCACTTCCACAGCAGCATCATTACGTCATCCTCATTGTCATTGACCATTATGCAATATAAAAAAAGCCTCTGATTGGGTGGTCCCAGTTGCTCTGGTCTCATGGTGACCTCAGATTCTGTTTCTCCATACACTTCTGTGCCTGTGGTGAATTTGTGTCAAAGCCTTTGGGGTTGGAGGTTCGCGGGGGACAGTCGTTGGAGGGACGTTGTGGTGGTTGCTACCTCTGGTGGGCAACTCACTCAGTCTGGCTCCGCGACTGAGCTAATACTGTCGTTAGTAGGGGGCTTAGTAGGTGGTGTCCTGTGTAGGTTAGCTCAGAACAGGCACCACTGAACACCATCAATGTGACCCAGCAGCAGTGCAGGGCCCCTCTGGCTGGTGGCCCCACGGCGGCCTGATAGTGATGGGCTCCCTGTGGACTTCCGACACTGAGGATGAGACATAACAAATCTGGGTGTGATGGCTGTGGGGCGCGGAGAGATTGGGATGAGCAGCGTGGGAACAGCAGGACGGGGGACGTCACAGAAGATGAGGCAGCAAAACAAAAAATATAAAAACAACAACAAAAAACCTGCATCTTCCTTAACATGAGAAAACCCCGTAAACATCATTATACTGGATAATTATCACATATGAGTCATCATTGTCATTACAATCACGTTCCGATAATGCTCTCATCAAGAAATACAAGCAAAATACGAGATCTTCAATAATGATGAAGCATTTATAAAGATTGACGGGTAGGGGGGGGGGGGGGGGGAGGGGGCATAATGTGTATGCATTTTCATAATGATAAAAAGGAAAACAAATCATACACACACACGCGCGCGCGCACGCACACACGCACGCACGCACACACATGTAAGAGTACACATGGGCGTACAAAGAGAGACAGAGACACATAGAGACACACACACACAGAAAGAGAGACAGATACAGAGAGAGAGAGACAGAGAGAGAGAAAAAAAAATCGCATAATTATCCTAGCTAGCGCTATATGTTATAGATTCACTTTTCGTTTCCACTTCAATCTTAAATAACAGCAATATTTAGCAACAACTCTGTCTGTCTGTCTGTCTGTCTGTCTGTCTGTCTGTCTGTCTGTCTGTCTGTCTCTCTCTCTCTCTCTCTCTCTCTCTCTCTCTCTCTCTCTCTCTCTCTCTCTCTCTCTCTCGGGATGGGGGACTGGATAGCCTAGTGGTTAGAACATTGCGCTCGCAATCTGAAGACCCGGGTTCGATTCCCGTTCAAGGGGATATTTTCCCCTGGATTTCACATCAGTGCAGACTCCACTCTCCCCAAAAGTCATTCGGATGAGATCATAAACCGAGGTCCCGTGTACGAATGCACGCAGAGACATCTTGCGCACACATTTTAACCTTTTACTTCCCAAATATTATTTATGCAATTCGACCAAACATGCTCGTGCGTGTGTATGTACGTGGAAGCAAACATGCAAGCTGGCAAGCTAGCAAACCCCACACACACACACACACACACACACACACACACACACACACACACACACACACACACACACACACACACACACAGAGGTTTGATGTATGCGGATGATCTTGTATTGTTATCAACTACAAAATCAGGTCTCCAATCGAAACTGGATAAATCGCACCAGTATTGTTTAAAATGGGGACTCCAAGTTAAAGAAAAAACCCAAAGTTACAATCTTTACAAAACCTGTACCTAAAATCCCTATTCGTTTTAAATGTGGACAAAACATAATTGAAACAACAGATAAATATAACTATCTAGGTTTTTCACTAATCGAGAAAACTTATTGTGGCCCAGAAACACTTAGTTCAACAAAGTAACAAAGCTATTTATGCTCTTAAAAGAACTCTCCAAGGAGATGTACTAAAAATGAATGTTGTTATGCAGTTGTGTGATGCCCTAATAATGCCTATTTTAACGTATGGAAATGAAATATGGTTTCCTTATTGTTGCACTGTAAAGGATGACTTTAAATTAGATTATTTACTCAAAATGTGTTTAACCAGTCGGCTTCCTTTTGAAAATATCCACGCAAAATTTTGTAGAGATATATTAGGCGTTCACAAATAAACAATGGCCTTACCTGTCTTAGGAGACTTAGATAGATACCCATTAACGTTGAAAGTTATTAGTCATATAATCAATTTTTTTAATCACATAAGGGACTCAAATGAAAATAGTTATTTGAAATTGTTATAGGATAAAATGCATGAAAATAACAAAAAAGATCACTTGATTTATATAATCAAAACAATAATTCACAAGATTGGATTCAAACATGTGTGGAATAATCACAGCACAATGAATATCAAAGACTATGCTATGCTCTAAAAACAAAACTTGAAGAACTGTACAGAGTGTTTTGGAATCAACAAAAAAAGTCATTTTCTAAGTTGAATTTTTACAAGTCTATTCCCCTCATGTTTATAGATTGGAACCATATCTGTTGATATGCAGGAACGAAAACTACAGGCGAATATTTAGCAGATTTCGCACCAGCTCCCATGATTTAATGATAGAGCAAGGGAAATACACAAATACACCGAGAGAAAAAAAAGAAAATGTAAGTGGTGTAACACAATAGAAGACGAATATCGCTTGCTTGATGATTGTACACAGTGTGACGATTTCAGAAAAATCTTTTTATCTAATGTTAAAAAAAACAAATATATAATATGAATAAACAACGAAAATGTGATTAACTTTTCAACAACGAGGACTATCTGTTAGACATGATCAAATCTGTGCATGGTTCTTTTTCCAGAAGAGCAAAAGCATAGACGAATTACATAAATCTAAGAATCTACATCTTTCAGAAAATGTTGTATATGTTTATGTTTTGTGTCAAATAAGTCTTGTTTTCTGACATAATGGCAATAACGTTTTCTGGTTATGATTCTTCTCTCTCTTCTCTCTCTCTCTCACTCATCACTCACTCACACACAACACACACACATTAAATTGAGATTACGTTCTTGTTCAACCTGTGAATTCTTTGCACTTTTTCAACCCTGTTACCGTATTAGTACTTGTACAAAAGCTAACACTCTTTATAATGATAAAAACTTGTCCCTTTAACATTTTACAGTGGAACTGTAGATCTGTGTCAACAAATCTACCATCTCTGATTCAGCATCTTGCATCGTTCAGATCTGAGGACGGATGAAGACGTGCCCTCCTCTTTATTTCCTATCGCAACGCATAGTGCCACGATTAGACGCTCGGACGGAAATGGAAGTACGGACATACCACACTTCTTCAGGCTGGAAGGATGGGCCCGCCTTGCTATCGAAGCGTTCCGTTCATGCCCGCCGGGAGGAGAGGGTGGAGGGGGGAGGGAGGAGACAGGGCACAGCAAGCCAGTCTGCGTTATCACCTTTGCATCTTGTTTATAAATCTGTATTGATGTGTGTGCGTGCGTGTGTGTAGATTTTGTGTGTTTGTATGCGTGCGTTTTGCGCATGTGTGTGTGTGTGTGTGTGCGCGCACGCATGTGTGTTAGTTTGTGTGTGTGTCTGTGTGTGTGTGTGAGAGAGTCTCTTTTCTAGATCGGTTTATGGGATGCACTCCAAATCTCCGAAAATGCTGTCTTTTCTGTCTTCTTCTCCACCACCACCACAACAACAAAAGTCTCTGCCGCCTGATCAGCGCCATTTTTTTTGCAAAGACGTGGGGAGACGTGCGGACCAATATAATCACCCCTTCCGACCTCGCGGCTTATCCGTTCGCAGCGCACGGCTGTCCTACGGACCACTATATTTCTAGCCTAAACACTACTAGAAATAGACTACCAAATCTGAAAAATTACTATTATCCACCAATCCATGAAGTTGTTGCAAACGATGCTGAAAAGATTCGGGCTGCCATCTATGTGCATAAAGGAATAGAGTATAATGTATGTACCTCGCCAGTTCCAACTAATGTACCAAATCTACACTCTTGTGCTGCATGCATAAAAATCACCAAATCTATAGATCTAAACGTTGTTTCGGTATATTTTCCTAAAGGCCCCAATGACATCAACAGAGAATGGTTACGTACATTGCCAGAATCTAAAAATAAATGGTTAATATGTGGGGATTTCAATGCGCACTCCCCCTTCTGGGATAAAGAATGTACATCAGTAACCAATAATCGGTTTATTGAAAACATTTTCGATTTTCTTTTTTACTT
>CM054153.1:13742293-13759793 GCA_028751875.1 Rapana venosa
GATATTGGTAATAAATATATCAGTTTAAAAACGTACCCCTTAATCGGAGTACTTTGGGAGCATTCAAACCAAAAATTGGGCTTCGTTTCTAATTTTGTTTTACAAAACGGACAAAGTTTTTCTTGCTCATTTGCACTGTATCTACAAACATTGTTATTAAGAGGTAAAACACTAAACCTAGCTTGTGTAATAGCAACTCAAAAACAATATGTGTCCATTGAGTTAATGTAGTTTTCTTTTTCAAAAATAGTTTTAAATGATCTATAGTTTTCATATCATAGATAGATAAATAGATAGATAGAAAGATAGATAGATAGATAGATAGATAGATAGATAGATAGATAGATAGATAGATAGATAGATAAATAAATAGAGAGAGAGAGAGAGAGAGAGAGAGAGAAGGGGAGAAGAGAGAGGAGAGAGAGAGAAATAATAATACATGTAATTTATATAGCACTATATCTTGCAAAAAAGGGAGGGGTAGGGGAGGGGGTATGTGTGTGTATGTGTTCAGTTTTCAATTTTACCATTGGTCCACTTCAAGTGATATAATAATTATGATCCTAAATTAATTAGGAGACTGGGTGGGAGAGAGAGAGAGAGAGAGGAGAGAGAGGAGAGGAGAGAGAGAGAGAGAGAGAGAGAGAGAGAGAGAGAAGAGAGAGAGAGAGAGAGAGATTGATTATTAGTGGCTTCCCCTGGTTGTATGTATTTGCACAGTGGCTTCCCCCGTTTGTATGTATTTGCACAGTGGCTTACCCTGGTTGTGTGTATGTATTTGCACAGTGGCTTCCCCCGTTTGTATGTATTTGCACAGTGGCTTCCCCTGGTTGTGTGTATGTATTTGCACAGTGGCTTCCCCCGTTTGTATGTATTTGCACAGTGGCTTCCCCTGGTTGTGTGTATGTATTTGCACAGTGGCTTCCCCTGGTTGTGTGTATGTATTTGCACAGTGGCTTCCCCCGTTTGTATGTATTTGCACAGTGGCTTCCCCTGGTTGTGTGTATGTATTTGCACAGTGGCTTCCCCCGTTTGTATGTATTTGCACAGTGGCTTCCCCTGGTTGTGTGTATGTATTTGCACAGTGGCTTCCCCTGGTTGTGTGTATGTATTTGCACAGTGGCTTCCCCCGTTTGTATGTATTTGCACAGTGGCTTCCCTGGTTGTGTGTATTTTGCACAGTGGCTTCCCCTGGTTGAGTGTATTTGCACAGTGGCTTCCCCCGTTTGTATGTATTTGCACAGTGGCTTCCCCTGGTTGTGTGTGTGTATTTGCACAGTGGCTTCCCCTGGTTGTGTGTATGTATTTGCACAGTGACTTCCCCTGGTTGTGTGTGTAATTGCACAGTGGCTTCCCCTGGTTGTGTGTATGTATTTGCACAGTGGCTTCCCCTGGTTGAGTATATTTGCACAGTGGCTTCCCCTGATTGAGTGTATTTGGACAGTGGCCTCCCCTGGTTGTATGTATGTATTTGCACAGTGGCTTCCCCTGGTTGTGTGTGTGTAAAGTAGTAGGTTGAATGTAAGCGCTTTGATTTGTTTTTGCTAGATCTAGCAGTATATACATTTCTTTTATTATTATTATTATTATTATTATTATTATTATTGAACTATTGACGCTGGGGGCAACAGCAAAGTGGGAGGCTGTATGATCAGTGGCTTTCTTTCCCACTCATGGAATTCCACTTTACATCCAAATTCTTTAAGAGATTAACTATGACTCTCTGACTAAGAGGCTTGACTTGCACAGTCCTTATGTGCTGCAACCCCGGGGGCTGGTTGGCCTTTGGAGAACATCTCCAACGCTGACTGTCCTTACGCCCACGTGGCCGAGAGAGTGGGATGTACTGTGGGCAAGGCATCTCCACTATAATAATAGAAAAATGTCTGCCCAGTTTCCGAAACAGCAGCTGTCTCCTTTGCTGTTTTGGAGGTCATCAGAGAGTGACGGTGTACTGTGGACAAGTCACCTCCACTATAATCAAAATTTCTGCCCAATTTCCCGAAACAGTAACAGCTTCCTCCTCTGCTGTTTTGAAGGTCACCGTTGAACACAACCGGCAAACATACGACAGTATTGTACGTATTAATGCAGAAATAGTAATGGAAGGAAAACAACTGCTTTTTGTTGCAGCTATTTGAACCTTGACATGGAATCCATGTCCTGAAGATTATCTGGGCTGGTGTATGGATGTGGTGGATCTGTGGGGAGCCTCTAGAAAACAGGTACACCTACCTGCCTGGCCATGTCTATCTCTCTTGGTCATACTGACACAGAGCAGTCTAAAGGTGGGTTTCTTTTGTTCGGGATTTTTTATGTTATGTTTTTTACTCCACAGCTATAGCTCATGGGGACAGCAACCTGCTAACTAACAGCCGGCAGTTCACACTCTGTAAAGCGAGCTGGGATCTTTTGTTGTGGAATGATTTAGGCTTACCTGCCTACCTGCCTACCTGCCTACCCACACCTCCTTTTGGTCCCTCCATCCTCTGTGTCTGTGTTAGTCTCTCTGTTATTCTCTGTCGCTTGTTTGTCTCTGTTTGTCTGTCTGTCTGTATTTCTGTCTGCCTGACTCTCTCTCCAGTGTTCTCTCTCTCTCTCTCTCTCTCTCCTCTCTCTCTCTCTCATCTCTCTCTCTCTCTCTCTCTCTTATAAATATCTGCGATTCAAAGACGTGTGCAAGAGGGTCTTAATTTAAAAGCCCTGAACATCGACCAGAACAACTGGGAAGCAACAGCCCTTGAACGGTCAGCCTGGAGACAGACTGTGCAGAAAGGGCTCTCCAAGTTGGAAGAGACACTTGCTGCTCAGCAGCACGAGGCAAAGAGAAGGAGAAGAAAGGCTGCAGCCCAGGCAGGCAGAAAGCAGACGTCACTTTACAGAGGCTGTAGATCTGTTGACTGGAGATTTATTTTCTGTGTTTTTGTGACCCAAATATGTTTTCTCTTCTAAAAACGTTTTTTTCCCAATTTTTCAACAGTATGTCACCTTTTTAAAATTTCGACAAAGCCCCGGTGAAAAAGGGCTTAATTAAAAAATGACCGCATTCAGCAACTTTTGTGGAATTTTCAAAAGGAGGTAAGGAATTTGGTTAAAAAAAAAAAGGGAAAAAGGTGGCAGAAGGAAAAAAAAAATTTTTACAAGGGGCCTACAATTTTAAAATTTTTTTTTGGGAAAAAGGATTGGCCAGGGTGGTAAACCCCCCCAAACCTTTCCTAAAAAAACCCGGGTTTTTGGGTTTTTCCAATTCCCCCCGGGCCCCTTTGCCCTTTTTGCTTTTCCCATTTTGCCAAAAAATCAACTGAAGGGAAAATTTTTTTGGATTTTTCCGTAATCTTTCAAAAGGGCCAGCTGAAACCATGAAAAGAAATTTTTGGGTTTTCCCCCAGTTTCCCGCCCTGCCCCCACTGAATGCTTTTGGGGATTTTCCTAAAAAGCCCAGGTTTTTTCTTTTGAAACACGTCAACCCGAACTCCGCCCCATCCCTTAAAATTTTTTAAAAATTTTTTTTAAAAAGTTTTTACAAACCTGAAAAATTTCCCCCCCTTTGTTCTTTCCCGGTCCTTTTTTTTTGACTGAGCTTTAAAAAAAAAAATGTTTTTTCTCCCTTTTTTTGGATAAAAGGTGTTTCCCTAAAAAAAAAACCCCCCCACCTCCTGCAAAAAACTTTTTTTTTTAAAAAGAAATTTTTGTAAAATGGGCTTTTCATGTTTTGCCATTGCTAAAATTTCAATTAAAAGTAGAAAACATGACAAATAAAGGGTGTCATTTTTCCCATTGGATCCCTCCCCCCGCCCCCCTTTCCCCACCTTGAAAGGGGGAACGCCCAAAAAACTCAAAACATTTAACAACTGCTTACAGACCAAAAACACAGGATTTTTCTGTCCCAAAAGTATAAAAAGTAAAAAAAAAAGGAAAAAATTTCTGAAAACGAAAATACTGTGTCAGATAGGGTTTTTTAAAAATTTTTCTTTAGATTTTTAAACTTCTGTTGAACTTAAAAAGTTTTTCTCCCCTTTGTTGATGTTAAAATTTTTCTTATCCCCCCCATTTTTGGGCCCCCAAATCATTGAAAGAAATATTTTAATACTTTTTGCAAAGTTTTCTTCTAAAAAAAAACAAATAAATAAAGGAAATCATGCCAAGAAAAGGTGGCTAAAATTGAATAAACCACTACAAAGTGCTGAAAAAAACCTTTGAAACCAACCCCCCAAAGGGGTCAAAACCTCCCCTGCCCCTGTCCCTTTGACACTAAAAAATTTTTCATAAACAAAAAAAAAAGGAAAAAAAGGTTTTCCAAAACCTTTGTTTTCCTAAGGGCCTTTGGGGTTTTTAAAAAGCCCCTTTTTTTCCCAAAGTAAACCCCTTTATTTGAAAAGAAAAACAAAACCACGAAAAAAACCAAAAATTACTAAAAAAATCGTCCAAAATCTTGGGGGTTTTTTTCCCCCCCCCCCTTAATAAAGGAACAAAACTGAAAAATTTAAAAAAACCCAAACTAAAAGAAAGGGTGCAAAACATCTTTTCCTTTGCAAAAAATTACAAAAAAAGGGGGAAGAATGACCGGACCCAAGGCCATGGAAAACTGTAAAATAAATTAAAATTTTTTCCCCCTGCCCCTGTTCCAACTGCAATTTTTTTGACTCTATCTTAGGGAAAAAATAGACTAAAAAAAAAAAGAAAAAAAAAAAAAGGAAGAAAAAAAAAAAAAAAAAAAGGACAAAAAAAAAGGAAAAGAAAAAAATTTTAAAGAAAAAAAAAAAAACCCCAAAACCCCAAGAGCCTTTTATTCAAAAATTATCCCCGGCTTGATTTTTAAAAATACCGCAAACTGGCACGCCCCTATCAAAACATGAACGGCAAGACTGTCATTGTGCATGTGGGTTTTAATGACTGCCGGGGGACCTTTTAAACTGATGATGAAAAAAGCTCATTAAAAATTGTGCAAAACATGTTTCCATCACCCCCTTTGCTGTCGCCCCCACCCTTTTCCTCCGTGGAAGCACCAGTTGAATAACCCATAGCCCCTTCCAATGAAATCTGAAGCTGCCTGCACTAAAAAGCAGTAGATTTAATTACAATCACAACGTTTTTGTAACAACATGGCTCCACGACGGGCCTTGTACAAGGACGGGGTGCACCCTAGTTTTTGGGGAAACACCCCTTTTTTGCTGTTAATTTCAAAAGATTCCTTCCACAGACTGTACCTTTTAAAACTCTTTTTGCCAAATCTGATTCTCAACCCTCCATAAATCAGCCATACATACACCACAGTCGTCCTACTTAAAGTTTAACAAAAAAGACGAGAAAGAACCAATCCCCCGCTTAGAGCAGAACCAAGAGTTTTCGGTGGTTCCAGGAAACTGCATGCCCCTCATGGGGTTTCATCATCTGATTTTCCCCCTTCCCCCACACGCAACAATAGGTCCGGGGGCGAAAGAAATCGTCCAAAAATAAGGGGTAAAAGAAAACCAAGACCCACAGAGGCTCTTAAAGATGTCTCAAGGGATCCCATCCCTTGAAAAAATCAACAATCCCAGTCTAGGGGGACACTCTAGACTCCCATTCCCCAAACCCCCCAGCAACCCCCCCCCAGTTTCCTTTTTCTGGATAATGGTCCCAAGGGGTTTTTATTCCAGTCCCAGCTTCTACCCCTATCCCCCTTATCTTTTCAAGGTTTTAACCTTCAAAACCAGACAAAACCACTTTCCCTTCAAACTATGCTGGTTCAGGGTTTTCCTCACCTCCCCGGCTGTGGTCGACCATGGAACTCTTCCGTCCAGTACTACTGGCCCTTGATCCACCCATGATGAACGCTCCACAAAGGGGGCTCAACCGACCACATAGCCATGCGGTAAGTGCAAAAATTTTAAGGGTTTTTTAGTAATATTTTGGGGGGAATTAAAGTTGTTGCCTATCTTAGTCAGGGAAATTTTTTGCATACTAAGATTTTATTTTCCTAAAATTTTAAACCCTTTTTTTAAAATAAAATATGTTCCCCAAATGCCTTCCCCCGATTGGGGGGCACTTTAAGTTCCAGAATCAGTTATTTGTGATTTCAGTGAAGGTTGGGGTTTTTGAAAACCTTCCCCTTCCTAAATCTGTGCCAAATTTGATGAGTACTTGATTGGTAATTTTCATAATTTTCTCTCAATTTTAAAATTGCATATTGCCATCCATTTGTGTTTTGGGATTTTCATTTGTCAATTTCAGCTTTTTTCCTTAATTAAGTGCTGAGTAGCTGATTGCGTTGGGGTCTGTCTGTGTAAAAATAAATATTCCCAAATTGCTTTTGGGAAATACCAAAAGTCGAACATCTATTTTTTTTGGTTTTTGTTTCAAACTGAGGGGGCTGTGTTTGTCATTACAATTGTTTTTAATTGCTTGATTTATTTTCCTTCTATCATTAATCATTTTTTCCCTTTTTTTGATTTTAAACTAAAGAAACCCGGCAACAGGCAAATAATTTCATAAATCAAAAATGGTTAACAAAAATGGGATCAAAGTGGGTTTTCTGAAAATCTGTCACTTTTTAAACAAAATCCGACATAGGGCCTATCGGTCAAAATTTAAAAAACTGTTTTCAGCTTTTTTTTTTGCTGAATCGCGCTTATCGAGTGTTCAGATAATATTTTATCAAACTCTATTTTATACTACCACAGAAGAGTCCAAAAGCAAATTAGAAAAATGGGTTAATAGCATATTACAAAAATCAGTTTAATTTTGGGAAATTTTATAAATTTTGAAAAATGGCATTGAAAATATCTGGTTAAAAATTTTTCTTTAAAGGAAAAAAAAACCATTTTAATAGGGTTTATATTAGAAACCGGGTAAAGACCATTGTTACGCTTTGAAGCCCTGATGACGATGTATCAAACCCTTCACAAGATAATTTTGTTAGGAGATTTCAACATTGACTTATTTTAAAACCCCCAGAAATGGAGGAGGGTTTGAATTAATCATTTGTCCAGCTGATTCAAACCCCCCAACACAAAAACACTTCACCGAAACAAAAATTTACCATGTCTAGTCTCCAATAGGATCATATAATAGAAACAAAATGTTCCCAACATTTGGGCCCAAGCGATCATTTTTCCAATATGTCTAATGTGGCTAAAAAGGGACAAGATACCTAATCAATCACAAAATTTTCTCTGCAAACATAAGTTGTTTATGCTGAAGGGTTTCTTTCTGATCATGTAACGCTAAAAATTTTTAAATTTTACAGTAACTGATCCAATAACACTTCTGCTGGACAAACTTTTCTTCCTAAATTTTACAAACCGCACCACTTAAATTTAAACGAGTTAAATTTAAAGATAAACCCCCAGGCTTACTGCCGAAATTAAAAGCGCCATTGCAGACGGACAAATTTTTAAGAAAAAACAGGGAAAAAAGCAGACTTTAAAAAAACAAAGAAAAAAATAACAGCTATAAAAGAACGCCTAAAAAATATTTTATGATCTGACCATCCAAAAAAAACACAAAATCTGTAGGAAAGCTACAAACACTAGCCATAAAACATCTACTCTACCCTCTTTCCCGTTAAATTCTGCTGCGAAGATAAAAAACAATTTTTCTACAGAAAACGAAAAGGTAAATTTTAGCTAACAATACAACATTTAAAGATCTTCCGCACTTAAACACTTTTGTGGAACCAGAAATGTCAATCTAAATTCAAGTTTAATTTATCACTGTTCTGATATACAAAAAATTTTGTTCCCTAAAACATCAAATCAAAGGGGGTTGGACAATCTGACATAAAATATTGAAGGTTTCAAAACACCCAAATTTTCTGAGCATATCACATACAAAAAATCTTTTTTAATTTAAAAAAAGTCATTTCCTCAAGCTTTAGAGAGCCAAATTTTGCCGCTTTTTTAACTGGTGACCCAAAAGATCCCTCAAAAATGACCAATACAAACCTGCTTCATTGTCTAACCTCTTGAAAAGCATCTTTAAAAATAACCTTCAGCTGTATTTTACAAACACAATCTGTTTTCACCCAGGCAAAGCATTTAATGAAAAACATTCTTGTCACACTCTGCTTACTAACCTAATAGAACAATGGGATGAAAATATTTAAAAATGACTTTTTTTCTGGGGGATATTTTTTGATTTTTTCTAAGGGTTTTTTACACCCTTGACCATGATCTTCAATAAAAAACTTTTTTTGTAAAAGGGTTATGTTCAGATTCATTAGACTTATATCCTCATTTTTTAAAAAAAAACGGCAGGGATTCTTTAAGCGGCAATATCCCCTCTGCCAATAAAATATGGGGTCCCCCAGGATCATTCTTGGCCAATTTTGTTTTTTTACTATATTAATGATCTTCCATTTAAAAAAATTTTATCGTCTTGTGAACATTTGCAGATATACGACTATTCATACAAGGGTAAAAAAGCAAATGTTAAAATTTAAATTCTACAGAAAGTAAGATAAAAATAACTTTTTGGGGTGATCTGAACCACAGGCTCTTTTACCAAAAAATCTAAGTTCATGATATCAAACGAGACAAAAAAGACAAAAAATTTAATCTATGTCAAGAATCTGAAAATTCATGATCAGATAGTAGAAAGGTTAATAATCATAAATTTCTTGGCCTTAAAGTAACAATAACTTTTCCCGGCGAGCCATTTTTCAAAATTTCAAAGAAATATCCCAAAAAAATTTCAGTCAAAAGAATAAAAACCCTTCCTTATGACACATCGAAAGTTTTTTCTTTTATGGATACATACAACCAGAATTTATATCTTCAAAAGTGGGACCTGCGATAAAAACTGCTTAAAAAAAGACTTGAGAGTATTTACAGACGCTCCAGAAAAATTTAAACTCCTTTAAAACACTTTGCAAAAAGAAGATTACAAAAAAAAACCAATATTTTAAACCCTTTAAAAAAGAAAAGGGCCCTTTTAAAAAAAGTCGTATTCATGTACAAGATTAAGAATAATCTTACCCATCCATCGTATGATAAATTGTTACAGAGTTATTCGAGGGAAAATATTCTATTTTTATTCCCCGCCCCAGGGTAACTTTTCATGTCATCCTTGGTTTTATTCCGGTAGTAAGCTATGAACAAATCCCGATTATCTTAAAAACAGAAACCTATTTGTCCTTCATTTAAGAAAGGGTATCACAGACATCTTTTTGAAATGTTATGATTGGAATTTCATTTTTGTTTCGAAATCCTTTTCCAGTATCATTAGCACCAACATGTTTAATTTTCTTAGTAGCATTGCACACAAATTTATGTTTAATGCGATTTTATTTTTCACGTCTCTTTGCTGTTTTGTTTTGTTTTTTTTTTTTGTTCTTTCCCTTTTACTATTTCTGTCCTCACACTGTCCATAACTCTGAAGCAAATCCCCCCCCCCCCCCCCCTTCCCTCCCCCTCTTTTATATCCTTTGCTGTTTTTTCCGCTGTTGATGTCCGCCCTGTCCTGTCTCCTTTGTCTCTTCTTCTTCTCTGTAAAAGTGGTTTTCCCCAGTCGGGGGGTTGTGTGTGGTTTTGGGGGGTTTTTTTTTTTTTTTATTTTTATTTTTAATACTTGTTTTCTGTGTTGTTTGTTTTTTGCTTTTTTTTCCTTCTCCATTGTCTCCCTTGTATGACATTCAACGTCATTGTATCTATTCTCATTTATAGGTTTGATTATAATAATCAATTTTGAATTTTTTATTTTGTGCTTTTTGAACTGCTGATAATGATTGTTTTGCGGTTTGTTTTGGGGGTTGGGGGGGGGGGGGGGGGGGGGGGGGGGGGGGGGGTTTTTGTTGGGTTTTTTTTGTTTGGGGGTTTTTTTTTTTTTTTTGGTGGTTTTTTTTTTTTTGTTGGGTTTTTTGGGGGTGTTTTTTTTTTTTTTGTTGTTTTTTTTGAAGCAGGGGTAAAAAAAAACCCCCGAGCTTTTTTCCATTTTTCCTCATAAAAATTTTGAGTTCGAGTTTGAGTTCGAGTTCTCTCTCTCTTTTTTCCCCCCCTTCTGTCTTCTGTCTCTGTCTGTCTGTTTGTCCTTCTCTCTCTCCTCTTCCCTCTTCCCCCTCCCTCCCCTCCCCCTTTCCCACCCCCTCTCCAAACCCAAAAAAAGAAAAACCACCCTTCCAAAAAAAAAAAAACACCCTTCCCCCCCTTAAATCCTTAATCCCCCTTCAAAGTAGGCCCCAAAATGTTTTTCCAACAAAAACAAAATTTTTTTAAAAAGGGATAACACTTAAAAAAAAAAAAAAAAGCAAAATAAGCTCATTCCCTTATTCGAGAAAAAAAAAAAAAAAAATAAAAAAATAAACCCATCGTAAAAAAAACCACAGATCTTTAAAATTTAATCCCTTAAAAAAAAGAATCTTCATTTTTCCCAACCCTTCTCTCTCCTCCTCTCTCACAATTCCCCTCTCTCCTCTCTCCTCCTCTCTCCCCTCCACCTTGTTAACAAAAACACCCCTGTGGGAACATGAAAATCCCAAACTTTTAAATCCTTTTCCCTTTTGGAAAAGGCATTTTCGGTGGGGGGAAAACAAAAAAAAAAATTTACAAAGCCCCAACACAAAAGGGTGAAAAAAAAAAAAAAAAAAAAACAGAGGGCTCTTCCTTATCCTGATTAAAATAAAAAAATAAAAAAAAAAATAAAACTCTCGACGGGCCTAAAAAAACCTACAAAATTAAAACCTTAAAAAAAAAATAACTTTACAAGCTTTTCCTCTCCCTCCCTCCCTCCTCCAAAAAAAATCACCCTCGCCTTCCTCCTTTACTCCTCCCTTCCCAAAAACTAATAAAAAACCCCTTTCAACCACAAAAAAACACTTGGCCACCTTTTCCCCTTCCCTTTTCAAAATCTTCCCTTTAACAAACTTTTCAAAGCCCAACACCAAATTTTAAAACCTTCTTATTTTTCCCCCCATAAAAAAAATTAAAAAAATAAAAAAAATAAAAAAACCTTTTGGGAAAACTAAAAAAAGCCCCATTGCCCCTTAACCAAAAAAAAAAAAAGAAACCCCTAAAACCCCAAAATCATTCCTCCCCCCTTTTCCAATCCTTTTTTTTTTTTTCCTCCTCCTTGGCTCTAAAAAAAAAAAAAAAAAAAAAAAGCACAAATGTTTTTCAAACTGGTTTTAAAAAAAAATCCTCCCTTGGATTTTTTCTTTGTTTTATTTTTAAAATTTTTGCCCCGTCCTTCCCCTTCCCTTAAAAACAAAGCTTCCCCAATTCCCCCCTTCATTCCTCCTCTCCTCTCCTCTCCCTTCCCCCTCCTCTCCTCTTCCCCTCCTTTCCCCTTCTCCTTTTTTCTGTAAAAAATTTAATAAAATTTTAAAAAAAAACCCCCGGCCCCAACCCGTTAAAAAAAAAAAATAAAAAAAAAAAAAGCCACGAAAAAAATTTGCCTTTTTTTCCCCTTTTGTTTTTTGCCCGGGGGGAACAGTTTGAAAATTTTTCAAACCCTCCAAGGGGGAAAATTTAAAAAAACACATAAATTCTTATTCCAATTATCCTCGAAAAAATATAAATTAAATAAATACTAAATCTCTCTATACTAAAAAAGCCATGATCTTTTTTCATTATCCTGGTAATAAAGAACTGTCATTGTCAAGTCAAAAAATTCATTCCCCAATCTCTCTTGCTCTTTCCATTCTCAATCTCCTCTCCTTCTCTTCTCTCTCTTTCTCTCTTTTCCCTTTTTTTTTTCTCCCCTTGCTAAAATTGTAATAACCCCCATAGTTTCCCATGCACAGTGTTCGTTGCAGCTGTTTAAACCACGAAATGGAATCCATGCCATGATGATTATTTGGAAAGTTGTGGTTGTTTTTTTACTTATAGTTAACCCATGTTTTGTCCCAGTCCCTCTCCCACTGTCCCTTTGTGAATGGCTAGTAAGCTTCCAAAATAAACCATTGTCATTCCTCTCTCCTCTCTCTCTCCCCCTCTCTCTCTCCCCTCTCTCTCTCTCCTCTCCTCTCTCTCCCCTTTGTTTCTAAGTATGGTTTATTATTAAGATGTATCCCTAGGGGCGGGGACCGATGAACAGAAAGCACATGATGCTTTATTCATTTATCCTCAAATAAAAGAATTTGTCCTGTCATTGTTTTTTGTCATTGCCCTCTCTCTCTCTCCAGTGTTTAAGCTTTCTGACTCTCCCTTTCTGTCGTTTGTCTGTCTGCCTGTCTCCTCCCCTCTCCATCTCCTCTCAACTCTCTCTCTCTCACTCTCTCTCTCTCTCCTCTCTCTCTCTCTCTCCTTCTCTCTCTCTCCCCTCCCCAATCTCCTCTCTCTCCCCTCTCTCTCTTGTCATTTTAAAAAAATTATCCCGAAAATAATTGTATGACTATCAGTCGTGCTATAAATTTTGGTCTATTTTTAAGTGATGTTTGTGATGTTATCCCCACTCACACCAAAAAAAAAATCCAAAACATTGTTTCCCCCTGATTTTAGATAAGAGGAGAATTTCCGTTTGGATTCCCCTATTGACCAAGTTTTTTTTGCTTTTTTCCCCCTGCCGTTAAAGGGGGTGGAGGGGAATATTTTTTTATCTTCCTTACCATTTGTGTTGAATTTTCGCCCCTTTTCTTCGCCCCTGTCTGGTTTGGGCTTGGGTTTGGCCCTCCTCTCTTTTTCCCAACTCTATCTTCTTCTCTGTCCCCCCCTTTCGCCGTCTCTTCTGCCCTTCTGTCTTCTTCCTCTCTTCCTCTCTCCTTCTTCTCTCTCCTCCTCTTCTCTCATCCCGGACGAGACTATAAACCGGGGGCCCCGGTGCGAACGCATGCAAAAAACATCTGCGCACACTTAAATCCTTTTCCGCTTTTCGAAAGAGAGGCCATTGGTCCGGTGGAACAGAGACAAATTTACAAAACCGCATACACATGGGAATGGATGTAAAAAAAAGCCATTGCTTATTCCTTTACCTCAAAAAAAAAATAATAATAATAAAAATTTCTCTTTTAATAATAATAATAATAATGATGAATAAAAATAGCGCTGAATCTCTTAATAAAATCCCCTATTCAATATCTATTGTTACGTGAACAACTATGTGTAACCATTTTACAAGTGTAGATGTATTTTTTTATGACTTTAAAAAATTTTTTTTGTTTTTGTTTTTTCTTTTTTTATTTTTCCTTTTCCTTTTTTTTTTTAAGTGTTGTTTTTGCTTTTTTGGGTTTTTTTCTTTCTCTTCTTCTTTTTTTGTTGTTTTTTGTTGTTTTTTTTCCCTGTTATTTTTTTTTTTTGGGGGAGGCTCTTTTTGTTTTTGCTTTTTTTTTGTTTTTTTTTGGGGGGGGGGTGGGGGGTTTGGGTTTTTTTTTTTTATTTTTTTGATTTTTTGGTCGTTTTTTTTTTTTTGTCTTTTTTGAAAGAGTTTTCCCCTTTTTTTTCTACTGTGTGAGATATGAGTAATGGGTTTTTTTATTAAGATGATCCCACGGGGGGACGGATGTAAAAAAGCACGAGGGGTTATTTATTATCCTCGAAATAAAAATTTGTCATTTTCATTGTCTCTCTCTCTCTCTTTCTTTGTATAACACATCACAGCATTTGTTGTTAGTGTTGTTTTTTATAATTATTATCATCATCATCATCATCATCATCATCACATCACATCATTATTATTTTTTTATTATTATATTGGGTTTTAAAAAAAAGTTATCATATAATTACTCCATCCCTATTATTATTATTTTATCTTTTATTATTACTATATTAAATGGAAGGGGATAGCCAGTGGTCAGAGCTCTCCCTCTCCTCCAGTTAAGTCTAGGCAGCATCAAAGCGTGTTAAACCCCCTTTGGATGGGTGACCGTTTTCGCGCCTTGGCCTCTGTACAGTCCCCCAGTCACCCAGCTGTCAATGGGTGCCTGCCCTCTTTAGGGTCAGGAAGGAAAAAGCAGCGAGGGAGAGGAATGGGTGCCCGCCCCTCAAATATCTGGCCCCTTGAAAAAGTTAGGTCTCTGATGCCTCACTCCCCTACACCACAAAAGGTTATGGACAGATAGAAAGTATAGTAGTAGTAGTAGTATTAGTATATTAGTATATATCAAATCATCATCATTATCATTTTTACTACTATTATCTAAACATCATCATCAATACATCATCATTATTAGTATTATTATTATTATTATTATTATTATTATTATTATTATTATTTTATTATCATCACCATCATCATCATTATTATTATCATTATTATCATTATTATCATTATTATCATCATCATCACCATCATCATTATTATTATTATTTTTTAAAATTATTATTATTTTTATTGTTGTGGTTGTTGTTAGCATCATCATTATTATTATTATTATTATTATTATTATTATTATTATTATTATTACCATCAAACAGAGCCAAGTGTGTCTCTCCATCATTTCAACTGTTGTGCACCTTCACTCTATAAATAATGATTGTCCCCCAGACCTTTTGGGTCATGCTGCTGAGGTCTGAGAGACAGACATCGCTGTGTGCACTGTCAGCCAAATCAGGGGAGGGGCCTTCTGTACTCTTGTGAGGGAACAATGGGGGTTATGTTATTTTCCATTTTTTCTTCTTTTTGTGTCAGCAGCGCCTGGGCTTTATCACAGCTCTTGCTTCAACCATTGACGCTGGGGGCAACAGCAGCAAAGTGAGAGGCTGTAGTATGACCAGTGACTTTCTTTCCCACTCGTGGAATTCCCACTTTCCACCTTAGTCTTTAAGTGATCGACCATGACTCTCTGACTACGAGGTTTGACTTGTGCAAAGTCCTTAGTATGTGCTGCAGCCCTGGAGGCTAGTTGGCCTTTGGAGAACATCTCCAACTCTGTCCCTATTCCTCTTTGGGCCCAGAGAGTGAGGATGTATTGTGGGGGAGCTAGGTATCTCCACTATAACAAAATTTCTGCCCAATTTCCCGAAACAGCAGCTGCCTCCTCTGTTGTTTTGGGGGTCATCCTCGAACGCGATGGACAAACAATAAAGGAAGGAAAATAGTGAGAGGGAAAAAAGTATACCTTTTATTTCTGATACAACCTCCCTGGTTGGACATATTGATTAAATTAGTTATGCATTTTTTCAAAAAAACAACTAAAACGTACAGCACTTACATCAACCTATATTGAGCAACAACAAGTGAACAGCTGGAAATGTTACCTACAAAAAGAAATGAAGCGTCATTTTTAGGTACTGGTTTCTACAATGTAAAAGGTAAAGGTGTCCCATAACCTGAGTGGTCGTAGGAGAGCGAGCGAGGCATCGGAGACCTCAACTTCTCTAGGGGCCAGCATATTGAGGGCGGCGCCCATCTCCTCTCCTTCGCTGCATTACCTTCCCTGACCCTAAAAGAGGGCAGGTACCCATTGACAGCTGGGGGAACTGGGTGGACTGTACTGAATGAAGCCAAGGCGCGCAAATAGTCACCCATCCAACTGGTAACCACGCTCGATGCTGCTTGACCTTGGCTGGGGGAAAGCGAGTGCTCTGACCACTGAGCGAATATATATTTTTTTAAAAACAACAACAAGACTCTATTTTACTAGATGGTATTTGCTTGACTCCTTCAGAAGATCATTCCCATCCACCCCCCCCCCCCCCCCAAAAAAAAAAAAAAAGTCAAACTGATCCTTAACTTCATGTGAACAGCATACAACAAAATAGGCCGACACAACTGGTCCTGTTTTCTGTTTAAAGTAGGTCAGTACTTTGTTTTGCAGCTTGGATTCATTCTGACTTAGTGAGTGTGCATGCACCCGGAACAACCAGGGTGCTCAAATCACCGGGTAGTATTACCCACACGCAATACAGCTACCGTGTAAGATAAAGATTTGGCCCACCTTATAAAAGATATAAATGTACAGACAGGTTAGTCCTACTATACCCAGGAAAAAACAACAACATTAGACATAAGAATGCGTTCAACTACTACGCCCCACAGCTATATTTTTAGCTTTTAAAAAGGAGGGGAAGGGGGGGGGGGTGTCGGGAGGAGAGAAAAGAGAGAGAGGAACAGAGACTGAGACAGAGAGAGACAGAAAGAGACAGACAGAGACAGACTAGACAAACAGATAGACGAGAGAGAGAGAATGCGAATGCGAATGCGAAAGTTTTATCATTATAGGCCTTGGCCCCTCATGAAGGGGGTGTGTGTATATAATCAACATTCCAAAAAACATGTTGCATAAGAAACATTTATGAACAGAAAAATAATACCTCAAGTACAAAAAGAGAGAGAGAGAGAGAGAGAGAAGAGAGAGAGAGAGAGAGAGAGAGAGAACAGACACTGAGACAGAGAGAAACAGAAAGAGACAGACAGAGACAGACTGAGACAGACAGACAGACGCAAGAGAGAGAGAGAGAGAGCAGAGACAGTCAGACAGACAGACAGACAGAGAGACAGAGACAGAGAGACACAGAGACAGAGACAGAAAGACAGAAACAGAGAGACAGACAGAGAGACAGAGACAGAGAGACAGACAGACAGACAGAGACAGAGAGATAGACAGATAGAGACAGAAAGAGTGGCAGAGAGAGAGACAACACACACACACACACAGACAGAGAGAGAGAGACAGAGAGACAGAGACAGAGTCAGGGACGGATTGAGAGAGACACAGAGGAGAGACAAGACAGACAAACAGAGGAACAGAGGGATACAGAGACAGATACAGAGACAGACAGACAGAGGAGATAAAGTAAGACAGACAGACGGAGACACAGAGAGACAGAGAGCGGGGGGGGGGGGGGGGGGCGGATGGGGTGGGGGGGGGGGGGGGGGTAGGAGGGTACGCAGACAGAGACAGAGACACAACCAGTCAGAGACAGACAGACAGACAGGAAGACAGACAGACGGACAGAGAGAGAGAGAGGGGGGGGGGGGCTTTTTCTCTTTTAAAAAAAAAAAAGCCTATTACTCACGCAATGACAAAGGCAAAGTGGTGAGGAAAGACAGAGGTGTATTTTTTATATACCATCACAGACAGACAGACAGAGGGGCAGACAGAGAGAAACACAGAGAGAGAGGCGGCACAGAGAGAGACAGACAGACAGGCAGGCGGATAGACCAGACAGATAGACAGACAGACAGACACGACAGACTGACAGTGACATTTGTAGAGAAAGAGAGAGAGAGAGAGAGAGACGCAGAGAGAGAGAGAAGAGACAGAGACAGACAGACAGACAGCCTGACTGCAGACTGACAGACTGACTGACAGACTGACAGAGACATACACACACAGAGACACAGAGAAAGAGAGAAACTCTCTGAGAGAGGAGGCAGTGTGAGAGAGAGACAGACAGACTGACAGACTGACAAAGACATACAGATAGAGAGAGACGCAAGAGAGAGAGAGACAGAAGAAGACAGACAGACGACAGAAGACATACAGAATAGAAGAAGAGACGCAGAGAAGAGAGGAGAGAGACAGACAGACAGACAGACTGACAGACTGAAAGTGACATACAGATAGAAGAGAGACGCAGAGAGAGAGAGAGAGACAGACAGACAGACAGACAGACAGACTGACAGACTGACATGACATACAGAT
>CM054153.1:13761343-13783072 GCA_028751875.1 Rapana venosa
TAAAAAAAATTTGGGTTTTTTTTTTTTAAACTTTTCGAGGTCTGGAAAAGCACATTGTGCTTTTTTTTATTTTTTGGGGTTTTTTTTTTAAAAATGCATTTCCCTTGGTTTTTTGTAAATGCAACATCCTTTTCCACTGGTACACCAATGGCCTAGTCTTCCGAAGGCAGATCGGATTTTAACATGTCCAACGTGCTTTCACACACGGGGCCTCGCTTTAAAGACCATAGGTTATTGTAAAAGAAAAAGAAAAAAAAGTAATATCACATTCAGTGTGTGTATGTGTATGTGACAATGACAAATTCTTTTATGTCGAGGATAATAAATAAGCACTCATGTGCTTTTTTACATCCAGTCCCCACCCGTAGATATACATCTTAATGATAAACCCAATACTCACATAGTACAAACGAAGAAAAAACCATAAAACACAAGAAAACCAAAACACCCCCCCCCCCAAAAAAAAAAAGAAGAAAAAAGAAGCAAAGACAAAAAAAAAAACAGAACAAAAAAACCCCAGAACAAAACTGTGTGTGTATGTGTGTTTTGTTTGTGTGTGTGTGTGTGTGTGTGCGCGCGCGCGCGTGCTGTATGTGTGTGTGTGATATCTTCAGACCTAACTGATGAAACAGCTTTGGCTGTGAAACCTTTGAAATTGTGTTGAAACCTTCTATTTCCTGCCTTGTTTTGTTGCAGGACAGGGTTAGCCTAGTGCCAGAAGATAAAAAACTAGCACTGCACAAGAATTGAGATAGGCCTAAGCCAAATAGACCTCATGGAAGACACCTTAGTCTGATAATGTGTCAATTGCTTGTTGCAGTGGCATGTTTGCACTTGTGTTTGTTACAAAATTGCAAGTTACAGAGTAAAGAAAAAGAGAACAAATCACAATGACAAATCGACCAACCCCCCAAACAAACAACAAAATCACTGAAACAATATATCTAGATGGCTTGACATTTTGTATGCCACAATGTGGTTTTATTGATGATGCATGAATGCAGAAAGACTACTTCTCATGGTAATGATTTAATTGTAATGATCATCTAAAGTTATTAATCTTAATTAGCTGTTTGTGGTTCTTTTTTTCCCTTTTTTTTTGGGACATGCAACAGCTCCTTATTGACAGACATAAACACAACCAGACTGTACATTCATGATCCTAATTCTGAAACCTCGCTGGTGGGCTGGTGGTTGAAGCTCGTTTTTCTGACCAATCGTCGGCAAGCTATTCGCAAGTGCAGCACTGTCAGTGCTAAAATGGTGTGAACGCCGACCGTCACTGTACAGTGATACTATGTACATGTCTGTGCGATCAAATTTACTGACCAGGGAGATGCTCTTTGCCAACAAATGAGTTAATTTGGTAATTAGCTCCTGCTTGTGAAACATGTCTGAAATTTACTTGAAAAGTGTAAGGTACGTGTGGTTTTTATTTCATTTCATTGAAATTTGCAGACGACTCTTACCATCATAACTCAGTCACATCAGTGCAGCAGATACCTGATAGTTGCTATCAAACGTTATGGGGAGGGGATGAAGAGGTTTAATATTGCTAGCGGATCGTAAGACATTGCTGTAGATATTTCGAACTTGCCATGTTGACTTTTTGAGCAATGTTACAAAAACTGTTTTTTGAGAAAATTTGATGGTGTTGTGAGGTGACAAAACATTAATTTAGATTGGAGAAGCTGTGTTTGGGGGTGGATGAGGGTGGTTTTTGCAGCCAAGGATAACAAATGTAATCATAAAAAAAAAAGAAAGTAAAAGAAACAAAAAACAGTATAAACAATTACAAGATGATAAATTGATTTATAGCCAAAATACAGTTAAAATTATTGAAAGAAGTGATGATATTCTAAAAAGACAATAACATAATATGTATAACCAATCAAAAAAAAAATGAAATGATAATTTAAAAGTGACAGCCCATGTTTAGGCAGGGTTTCTTTTATAATTACAGTGTATTAATGAAGAAAAATAATGTTTATGCATGACCTAAACAAAAAATTAAAAGCTCACAGTTCATTCTTTGGGCCGGGTGCAAATTGGGGTATTGAACTAAAAAAAAAAAATTGGCTTTTTTGCATAAAATCATAATTGTAAAACCTTTGTCTAATGGGTTTGCAGTTTTTTGTTATAAAGTGAATAGTGTTTTTTGTCTGTTTTTAAAAAAATAAAAATTTTGGTTTTTTTTTACCACATGTACTAACTAAAACGTAACTTTATGTCATCAGGGATGAATTATTTTTTTTAAAAAAAATCAAATACATGAAACTGTTGCTAAAAAACTCTGTCTGCATTGAAAGAGCTAATCAATATATTTTACTTTTTAAAAGTATTCCAAGAACACAGACTAATTTGTGGTTTTTTGTTGTGTGTGTGTGTGTGGTGTGTGTGTGTTGCATCATGCATGATAGGTGTAAATTTAATAGTGATCTCTGTGGTTGTGTGCGTGTGTGGTTTTGGGGAATTTATCTCGTTTTTGTTTTTTTTTGGTGTGTGTTTATTGTGTGTTTGGGTGTGTTTTTGGTTTTTGGTACACCGTAGTGTGGTACATGTTGGGTTTGATAAAAAGTGAAAACATTTGTGACAGAAAAGGTTGAATAACTGTTCATGTTAATTTATATAATCTGTTTCTCACAGTTAATTGTCATGCGTTTGGAATCATGTGTGACAGACCACAAATAAGTTTGTTTTTAAAAGAAAGACATTGCTGGTTGGTCCATTTAAATTTGTTTTTGAGGGGGAAATATCATGAATAGAACTCATGTTTTTCCTTAGATTGGAGAGATTCTTCTTTTCTTCATTGAATGCTTAGACTGCAACTATCATCTGTCAATATCAGTTATGAAATTTTTTTGTGTTGAACTGCCATTAACCTATTAAGCGCCTGACAAGTCAGGCCCAGTATCATGAGTATGGGAGCAAATTTTAATAGACCTTTTGAGTCGTTGTTGATAAAAGCAGGAGAATGGATCAAGTACAAAGAAGGCAGAAAATAGACAAAAAGGTTGTGACTGGAAGAAAAGGAACATGGCAGAAACAAAGAACTCTGAACTCTGAACTAATTTACATTGGCCTTGGACCACAATACATGGCAGAAACAATGAGAGATATAGAAAAGAGGGAATTCCTAGCACAGAATTTCGTGAAGGTGGGGATGCTATACTGTGATAGGGCCTCAGCATCCCCAGAGAGGAAAGAAGAGAGTCTAGGGAGCGTCAGCTTGATCAAGGTCTAATACAGCATACACTGTTGCTGGTTTTATTTGGGTTTTTTTGGGTTGAGATCAGATATAATATGTTTTTCCGGTCAGCAACTATGAAGTGATATAATCACATGCATAGTCTCAGAGGTACTGAAGAGGGAATTTTTATTTTCCTTCTGCTATTGTGATGGACATGAATAATTGAGCATGCAGTATTTTCTCTCTCTGTGTCTCTGTCTCTGTCTCTGTGTCTGTGTGTTGTTTGTAGTTTCCTTTCCTTGACTCATTCCTCTTTTTTTTTCTCTTTTCTGATTTTCTTTTCCTGGGTGCTTTCATACTTCAGCTTCACGCTCTTCAGTCATCTGCTGCGATCCAGAGGGGGTGGTGTGTTGGTCTGCTTTGCTCAGGAATGTCTATGATTGCTAATTAATGCACTGTGTCTGTAGTATTAATGGGGAAGAAAGTTGTGGTCACTGAACTACTAACTAGTTACAAACTCCAGCTCAGAATCTTTGAAGCCAGTTTACATTTTTGACACAATAATGATGATATGATATATAGTATGGGATACTTGTCGAGTGTGGCAAGAAGCACTGTGGCAAGTCATGAGAGACTATAACTTCGACGAGGACCTGATTCAAGTCATCATCCAGGCGCTGTATGACAGCTCCCACAGCGCAGTCCTCATGGGTGGAGAAATCGGGAGTTCTTCCGACTTCAGTTGGAGTTTGACAAGGCTGCCCGCTATCCCCCGTTCTTTTCAACGTTTCCTGGAGAACATCATGCAGGAGGCCCTCCTTGACTTCAAGACCACAATCACAATAGGAGGAAGGCCAGTCTGCAATCTTCGATTCGCAGACGATATTGATCTCATGGGCCGCAGTGAAGAAGAACTCCAGGATCTCACCACCAGACTGGAAACACAGCCAATGCCCACGGCATGGAGATCAGCACGGAAAAAAGCAAGATCCTAGTGAACAGTAACCACACCGACCACTCCCACCAGCATCAAGATGAGTGGCGAGACACTAGAGGAGGTGGAAACTTTCAAGTACCATGGAGCAGTCATCACCAAAGAAGGTACAGCACACAAGAGGTGAAGATCAAGACTTGCTGTGGCACTCTCCTCCATGACTAAGCTGGCGAAAGTGTGGAGAAACCATAACATCAGAACCCACACTAAGGTCAGACTCTACAAGGCACTCGTCACATCCATTGCCTTGTACAGACTGTGAAGCATGGACACTCACTGCCGATTTAGAACGTCGCATCAAGCCTTTGAATGAAGTGCCTCAGGCGGATCCTGAACATCACCTACAGAGACCGTCAAACCAACGACTACGTCTGGCAGCAGATCGAGGCACTGGCTGGCAAACAAGAACCATTGCTAGATACAGTCAAACGGAGGAAATTGAAATGGTTTGGCCACACAACAAGCATAACAGCCTGTCAAAGACAGTCCTGCAGGAATGGTGGAAGGAGCAAGGAGGCAGGGACGACCACGCAAAAGCTGGATATCCAACAATCAAGGAGTGGACTGGCCTCACTGTACCAAACCTCCTGAAAGCAGCCCAGGACAGAACCATTTGGCGGTCCACTTGCAGCGTCCGTGCGGGTACCCCAACGTCGTCCCGACCAAGGGATGATGATGATGATGATGATTTCTCTAGAAGGAGCTTTGCCTTATGTCTGGACTCTGCACTGAATTTTTATTTTCCCAGACAGCTTTCACATGGTGTAGGTGTAGCCCATCCTTGAATAGGTTGCAGACGCATCGGGGTTAAAAGTTTTTCATTAAATTCTGCTGGCCATATTTTATTAGGTTTTTTTCTTCTTTTTAAATCACATAAAATGTTTTTATTTTTTAAAAAACATTTTAAAAAAAAAGATTTTTTCCATTGAGAGGTTGCACAAGATTTAAATTAAACCCTTTTTTGTGTGTTTGCACGGGGATGGGCTTTTGGGTTTATAATTGAAAATTTTAAATAGAATATGTGATTAGGGGGAAATGGAGAAAAAATCTATTAAATTGGGGGCCAAACCCATGACTCTTTCCCAGTTTCCCAAATCATATGAGGAGTCTTGACAGTAACACATTACTTTACTAACCAAAACCGCAGGGCGGGTTCGACCCCCCGCTTAATGAGTTTCAATCTGATCTACCTAAAAATATAGAGAAATTTTTTTTCGTTTTAAGTAAAAGTGAGCTTTTTTGTATCCACCTTTGGAAAAAAAGGGGTCCAAAATTTGATTTTTTCTGTTTGGTGAAAAGTGGTTGAAAATAACTGTTTAAACTGCTTTGGCACAATAGCAGAGTAAAAAATTTTTTAAAGAGATAAAAATTTATGAAAACAACTAACTTGAAAAAAGACTTGGGGATAAGGGGAAAAGGATGTTTACCCTGACAGATCGGGAATAAAAAAAATTAAAAAGTGTTTTTCAAAAACATTTTTTTTATTGCCAGTTTTTTGGGAACATTATTAAATTGCTTTAAACACAAAAAACAGAGGGGTAGGAAAACCCAGGTAGGCAGCTGCACCCCCGTACCCCCGCGCACACACACACAAAACAAAAACTCCACATACAGTTTTTTTTTTTTGTTGTTGTGCTTCCCCCAGTTTTAAACCCCCGGGGTCACCCAAAACCATCCCAATTCTAAACTCGCTCATCCCACCGGGGAACACTGTAGATAGAAGTACCCCCCGGGGGAAGAATTTTCCCCGTGTATGACTCTTTTAAAAGCCCTCGCCACATGGGCACCATACTCCGACTTCAGGGGTTTTTTTCTCCTATAAAGGAGAGTGCAGGTTTTTTATGTTAATAAAAATAATAAAAAATAAAAGGGAAATTATATACCTGAATTTTTAAAAAAAAAAAACCCAAATCGAAGCCTTGCACTCAACATTTCAGGCATGCAACCCCCTTTAAAACAAATAGAAATCCAGCGCGCGCACTACGCATGAAACCACGCAGCACCACATACACAAAACACACACCCACACACACACACACAGGGAAAACAACATTTAGACGGTGAAAGATGCTTTTTAAAAAAATTAGGGACAAAAAGGGGGAAAGGAAAGTCTCAGGAAAGGAAATAAGGGGTGTTTTGGGCGGGTTTTTAAAAGGAATCAATTTAAAGGGGTTTTTTGACGAAGTGAAAAAAGGGGGCCCAATTCCGGGGGGAGGGCCCCAGAAACAGAAAAGGGAGCGAGGGCCAAAAAGGGGTTTTTTTTTGAATCTGGGTGTTCGAAAGCACAAAGTATCTGCGGCTGAACAAAGGGAACGGGAGGGAGTGTCCCAGGGAAGACATTTTAACAGAGATAAGAGGGGGCAGATTTGGGGAACATTTGAAACAGGGGGTATTTTTTTTATCCCTGCAGTCTTTGTGAAAAGGGAAACCCATGAAGAGATCGCAGAAGAGGATGAATTTTTTTCCAAAATTTTTCTTTTTTAAACCATTCGAGCTGCAGATTTTGTATCGTTAAGAGAGTGGATAATATCGGGTAGGCCACCCAAAAAAAGAATTACAGAAGCCCTAAACGTGAAAGAATAAGAAAAGGACAATTTGGTTTTTTCCCATCAGTGGCAATACTTGCGAATCGCGCAACGCGCCGTAATTGATAGTAGAAAGACGGGCAGGTCGGGGTATGAATTTTTTCATAGAGAGTTTGGTTTTGTTAAAGGGGAAAAACTAACCCTTCCTATTAAATTTTTAAAGAGGGCAAAAATTTATTTTGGGGGCCCAAAATTTCTTTGGTTTTTGAAAAAAAAAAAAAAACCCTAAAAAAAAAAATCCGGGGGGGGAAAAACCCATTAATTTTGTAACTTTTTTCCTTATTTCACCCCAGTTTTGAATTTTTTAAAGGCAGGGGACTTTTTTTCCCAAGAAAAAAGGGCAAGTTTAAACTTTAAGGGTGCACTGAAGTTGATATCATGGGCATAGAAATGAAACAAAGGGGGGTTTGGGTTTATTATATGTAAAAGGGGAGCAGGGGAATGGATTTAAAGAAAAACGGGGCCCCAGAACGGACCCCTGGGGGACCCACTTTCCCATTTGACGGGTTTTTGATTGAATTTTGTTTACAATAACTTTCTGGAACCGTCTGTAAAGGGAAAAAAGGGAAGAAAAACCAGGTGAGGGCTGTGCCATTAAAAACCAAACGTATTTTGGGGGCGAAAAAAGAAGAATTGGTGATCTATGGTATCAAAGGCTGCAGATAAGTCAAGAAAGTGAGGGGGAGTTTTTTCCTGCATCAGAAGCAAGAGAAGGGGTATCTAAAAAATTTGGAAATTAAGGGGGTTTCGGTGCTGGGGTTTGGGGGCCCGATGGGCAGACTGAAAAGTTGGGAAAAAAACATTGGAATAAAAGGTGACTTTTTGAGCTGTTTGAGAACAACTTTTTTCTAGAAATTTTAGAGAAAAGGGTAAGTTTGAACAGGCCTATAATTCTTCAAAAATTTTGGGGATCGAGGTCGTTTTTTTTCAGTAAGGGGTGACAATTGCTGTTTTAAGACCCTGATGGAAAATTTCCGACTAAAGAGATGAGTTCCCTTTTTTAGTGAAATACCCAAAAATTTGGGGAAGGGAAATTTTTGAAAAAACGGGGAGCAGGTAGGGGAAAAAGGGTCGCATGATTTAAAAAGTCTTTTCCCTTCAGAATTGTCATAAATTTTTTTTTCACTTTTTGGAGGGAAGGGAAAAAAAGGGGAGTGCCAGTAAACTTTTCAGGGGGGCCAGGCGGGAAATTTTGATTTTTATGGGGGGGCCCTAAGCGATTTTTCGAACTTTATCGAAAAAAAAGGCAAAAAAATAGGATAAGTTCAGACGGGCCTGTGGGTTTTAGGAAAAGAGGATTTTTTTTTGGGGACCCAAGGAAAAATTGGGGTGAGGAAAAAAAGTTTTTTGGGATTTAGCCGGGAAAAATTTGGGGAAGAGTATAGTCTGTCTTTGCTGAAGGGGTTTAAAATTTTTTGACTTTGTTATTTTTTTTTGGGAAAAGCTGTTTTTTGTTTTGGGTTTTTTTTGACTTCCCCACTCCCCGTTTATTTGCCGGCGTTTGCGCTGCTAAAAAGAGGGCCCGGGGTAAAACCCAGGGCGCACAGGGTCGGGTCGGGGAGGAGATAACATTGGGAGGTGAAAGCCCACAAGCATTGGGGGAGAATATTTTTGTAGTGATCAAGAGGTCAGTGTGGCCCAGAGGTTTGTGAAAAATTTTGGGGAAGTTTGGGGAAAAAAGGGAAAAATGCCCTAAGGCCTTAAGATTAGACGAAAAACAAATTTTTTCTTTCTGACGGGTTTTTGGATTTTTAATGGAAAAATGGGGGAAATGTAAGAATGTAGTTCGCCGGTGACAGAAACAATTTTAAAGAAGTTTTGTCAGGGCTGAAGGCAATCTCAAAAACAACTTTTTAAAACTAACAAAATTTTTGATGGGGCCTTTGGCAATTAGCGGCACAAAAAACTGAAAAACAGTTTTTGGGCCGGGGCCAAACACAAAACAGTACACACACACAAAACCTCACAAAACACAGAAACACAAAAGTAAACATGAAAATGTACACAATTTTTTTTTTAAACAATTAAAGACAGCCATGGGAAGAGCTTAGTTTCATGGGAACTAAATTTGAAATGATCAGATAGTAGTTTTTTAGTCCCTAGGGCTTGTGCCTGGAAAAATTTTTTTAAATATCTTTGAAACTTTTTTGGAACATTTTAAGTATGTGAGCCAGTATAAAAAGTACATGATATAGGTGTATAAATTGTCAGATTTTTAGTCCCCAATCTTGATGACAAATTGAAGTGATAAACTCCCATGCCCAATTTGGGATTTTTTTGTTTAACCCCAAAATTTTCTTTTTTAAAGGGTTTGATTCCCTTTGGGGACTGTTGCTTAGGGTTGAACTTAAAGGGTTTGACCCAAAATAGTGGGATAAGGGGTCTGGGGTTTCTCTCATGCTCTTATTGTGTGGTGCATTTGTGGGGTTTTGCGCTTTTGTTTCTGCATGTGTGCATGTGTGCTTGACATTTCCAAATGAAATCAAACATAGAATGCAAATGAACTGAAAAAAAAATAGCAGCAGTTTGAAAAAAGCAAACCCGGGAAGGGCAAAAGATTGAAACCCAAAAAACCCGGAATTTTAAATGATTTTTAAAGGAACATTAGTTTTTTGGCATTTTTGTATTAAATTTTTTAAATTATTTTTAAATTTAAAAAATTACAGAAAAAAAAAGTTTTACTTTGATAACAAAAACACAGAATGAATAAAAATTTTCACCCCAAAATTTTTTAAAGTGAAACACCCCTTGGAAAATGTTCCCGAAATGATATTTCCCCTACACCCAACTTAAAATTTCAAAAACCCTGGCTGTGGAGATTTTCCTGAAAAATTTTTTGCGGGAAAAGAAGCAACAGGAAAAAAAGGAAAAAAACCCATTAAAGATGATTGGGACCATAGAAGTTGAACAATTTTGGGAAAAAATTTTTGTTTTAAATTTAAAGAAAAAAAAGGGAAAAGGAAAAAAAAAAAGTTTGCCCGGGAAAAAAAACCCCCCCGCAGAGTCTTAAAAAATCTCAAAAAAAGTTTTTGTTTTTTAATTAAGGAAATTTTTTTGTTTCTGCCTTGAATAAAACACAACCAAAAATTTTTATTTAAAATCCTGTCTGTGAGAGTGCATCCCTTTATTGTACCAAAATTTTTTTTGGGGTAACGTGCCCCTTATTTTTTTTGAAAAGTTCAGCAGGCATGCAGTTTAAGCTCTATCATGCCCTATCCACTACAGTACCTTACAGAGACTTATTGTGCGGGC
This sequence comes from Rapana venosa, assembly GCA_028751875.1. Taxonomy (NCBI): domain Eukaryota; kingdom Metazoa; phylum Mollusca; class Gastropoda; order Neogastropoda; family Muricidae; genus Rapana; species Rapana venosa. The sequence goes on from CM054153.1 coordinate 13,771,365, forward strand.
GGGGGTTGTTTTGGTCGATTTGTGAGTTGATCAAAATCCCCAAAGCCAAAATAGATCACGGGGCTTACCCAGTGGGCGGAAATAACTCTCCTTTCTAACTCGGGTTTTCCCCATCATCAAATCAAATTCCGGGGTAACTGTAATTTTTGCCTACTTTGTCTGGAAATCATTCTTTATTTTTTTGGGTAAATATTTTGACTTATGGCTCTTTGGGGGGCATAAAGTTTTTTCCCTTGTGCTGACCCAAACCCGAGATAAGGATTAGGTGGGGGTGATTTTTTTGTTATTTGCTGTTTGCAGTGCCCCTAGTGTAAAAAGGGAAATGGAAAGGGTTGAGATCAATTTGGGTTAAATTTCCTCAAAAGGGGTTTTTAAAACGCTCGGGTTATGAGGCAACATTTAAGGTTTGAAAAAAACCGTTTTTTGGGAAACCTCTGTGTGTGTGTGTGTGTGTGTTTTGTTTTGTAAGTGGGTATTTTGTTTTTGTGTGTGTGGGGTATGTGTGTGTGAGAGTGTGTGTGTGTGTGTGAGTGAGTGTTTGTTTTTGGTGTTTTTGGTTTTGGTATTTTTTTGGAGTGTTTTATATGAAAGGTGTTGTTAGGGGTTTGGGGGCGTGTGTGGGGTGTTTGTGCATGGGGTGTTATTAAGAGAAAAGAAGAGAGAGAAAAGGAGAGAGAGAGAAGAGAGAGAAAGAGAGAGAGCATCTGACAAAATTTTTATGTTTAATGCTGAAAAAAAAAAAACCCAAAAAAACGAAGAAAAGGAGATAGCCCTCAATTATTTATGGGAAATTCCCCACTTTGCTGTAAACAAATTAGAAATCAAAGGGCCCGGGGTTTAAACACTCTTCGAAAAATTCTTCAATTCAGTCGAAAATACTACCCATTTTTTCCACTGGGAATTTTTAAAAGATAAATTTTAATATTTTAAAAAAAGAAAAAAGAAAGAATTGTTGGGTAACAGAGTTTTTACAAGGGGAAAAGGGGTTGCGGGCGGGGAATAAAACCCATTTTGGAAAAAATTTCCTTTTTTTTTTTTAGGGGGATAGCTGTGAACAAAAAAAAAAGGGGTTGGGAGAGGGTTTTGTTGACGGGCAGAATATGATTGATTGTAGGATATGAAAAATTTTAACTTCCCCTTTTCCTGCTAGTCCATTTTACGGGGAAGATATTTTTTTCCCTTACAGCTTGAATGTGGGAGCACAAATTAAATTAATTTTTCGGGGGGGGGGTGGGGGTGGGAGGGTTTTGGGGGGTCGGATTTGGGAGGGGGCTTGCTTTTTGGGTGCTTGGATTTGACTGAACCTTTTCTGAAACCCTGTAATTTTGAGGAAAAAGTTTTTTTATTTTGTAGTTTACTGTTTTCTTGTGTATGTTGTTCGTTTTTTAAAATTTTTTTTTTAAAACCTTAGTGATATTTTAAAGTGTCTTCAAAACAAAATTTGTGTGTGAAATACATGTGTAGAGTGGGGTGTGTTTGTATGGCCATGTGTGGTGCGGCGTGCTTTGGGGGTGGTGTGGGTGTTTGTGGTAATATGGTTTGGGTAGAAACAAAAGAAGCGGTGTTTTTTTTAAACCCCCAATAACTTTTTTAAAAAAAAAGTACATATAAAAATAGATTTTATAATTTGATCATAAAGTTTTTTGGGGTGTTTTTTTGGGTAAATGCTTTTCTTTTGATTATTTTGTGTCAAAAATTGTTTGTTTTGTTAATAGTTGTTTGTAAAAAATTTGAGAACTAATATCCCTTTTTGTGTTACATCCTTTTTCAGATGTTGCATGAGTTATAAAATATATTATATAAAAAATTTCAAATGATGTTTTGTCTGTCTAAAATTTTTCTGTCTGCCCTCAGTAGCTTCCGTTTCACTCTTAGAGAGACCCCACACACACACACAAACCCCAACACACACACACACACACCACAAAACACACACACAGATAATTAAAAACAAACGATTTCCCAAATTTTTTTTTCTAGGGATAAGGTAAAAAGAAAAAAAAATTGTATCCATTCCAAAAAATAACAAAAAAAAAAAGCTAAAAAGAAAAAAAAAAGAAAAAGAAAAACCCTGAAGCACAAAATAAAGAAAAAAAATTTGGAAAAAAAAAAAATGGGTCAATAGGATAGGGGCAGAGAAACCAGAAAAAGGAAAAAAAAAAAAAAAAAAAAAAAATAAAACCCAAAAGAAGCCCAAAGAAGAAAAATACCCAAAACTACAAAAAAGATAACCAAAGGGGTTTAAAGCAAAAAGTACAGTCAATATTTTGTTACCAAAAGGTAGTAGTACTGTGGGAGTAGTAAAAGAAGATGAGTACTATATACGAGAAAAGAACCTGAAAATTTTAAAGTACCAGGGAGAGAAAGAAGAAGAAGGTTTTGGGAAAACATGTTTTTCCCTTTTTTTTTAAAGGGAAAAACCTTTAAAAAAGAAGAATGGATCATGAAAACAAAAAATATTATATATAAATAAAATCAGGGAATTAGTTTTACATTTTCATAAAAACCCTAAATTGGCCCCCCATTGACCCGGGTCCCGTCCTTTTAAAAAATGGTTTCCCTTAGCCAAATAAAACAAAAAAAACAAAACAAAACATAACAAAATCTCCCTTGGGGGTTGTTGGGGTCTCAGTATAAGTATTTTCCCCCATCTTCTGGAAAATTCTGTACTAGGAATTACCTTTTCATCCCCTCTTGTTTCTTTCCTTGTTCCTTTTTTTCCGTACCTCCTTCTTGTCTAATTTTTTTTTGCCCCCTTTTTCCCCTTTTTCCACCTTTTTTTTTAAAAAAGTTAAAAAAAACAGTTCTGTCCCCCCCCGAGTTTGGGTGCGTTTTAACTTGACTTGTCAGGTGCTTAACGGGAGTGGGAAAGCAAATTTTTACTCCGACAGGGCAAGAGTAATTTTTTATTGAAAAATTTCAATTTAGGAAAAAGAAAAGAAGAAAAAAATTACTATAAACTTTCCCATAAACCTTTTTCTTCCTTATATTCCCCCTTCTTAAACAAATTTAAAATAATAAATAAAACATTTCTATTTTTCCCCCTTCTTCCTCCTCTCCTTTTTAGCTTGGGGGCCTTTTGGCCCTGTGCCCCGAAAGCGCCCCCAGTGTTTATTTTGATTTTAAAGAGTAAATTAAAAAGCTGACAGTTGTGGGGAAAGGGTTTGGTTATTTACCCCATCCCTCATTTTGTAACGTCCCTTTTTCCTTTTGTGTGGGATCTTTTTTGTTTTGGGGAAGCAGCGAAATGGAGGGTTTTTTGTTTTTTAGTGTTTTTTGGTTTGGTTTTACCAAAAATGTTTTTTTGGGGGTATTTTCTGTTTGGGGGCCCTGTTTCTTGTTGTTTACAAATTGGGTTTTTTTTGGGGTTTTTTTGGGTTTTGGGTTTTTTTTTGTTCATTTTCCCCTTAAAAAGAAGGGTCTTAAAAATTTTAAACTTGTGCATTGTTTTTAAAAAAAAAAACACTTTTTTTTTTTTAAACTTTTTTCATCCTGGGGGGGGGGGGGGGGGGGGGGGGGGGGGGGGGGGGGGGGGGGGGGGGGGGGGAGGGGGGGTGAATGGGGGGAAAAAGCCAAATTTTATTTAAAAAATATCACCACTGGGAAAAACCCCAGCACTCTACCAAAAGGGAAAGAAAAAAAAAAATTACTGCATTATACACTAGTACTATTTTATGAATTGTTGAATTTTAGTTTATTTGATTTCTTGTGGGTTTTTGGAACATGTTGACAAATTTTGGTCAAAGTTTTAAAATTTCAATTAACTATTAAGAAAAATTCAAATTTTAAAATTTTTTTGTCTTTAAAAGTGTCACTGTGGGGAAAGAATTTATTTTTTTGGGTTTTTAAACCCGGCAGGGGCCATAAAGTTAAAACCCTTGTCATAGAGAAGAGTGGAACCAAAAAGAAAAAAAAAAAGGTATTGAAAAAAAATACATCATACGTGGGTTTTGCACCCAAATTTTGCATTCTTTGGAGCCAGGAGATGTTTGTTTGAGTTTTGTTAAGGTTTTTTGCAATGCAAGTTTCATTCGTCTCATGTTATTGTCCAACAAACCCCCTCCACCTATCACCTATTTTTTTTTTTTATTTTTTGTTGCGGGTGTAAAATGGGGGGTTTGTCCATCTTGTTTTTAAAAAAAAAAAACTTTAAAAAAAGTTTTTTTCAGTGTGTAAGGGAAAAGAATTTTCAGTGTGTTTCTCATTATTCAAGTATTGCCCTTTATTATATCAGTAAGGGAAAAAATCATACTACATTTTAAAATTGTTCATTGGTCTAAAAAACACAACCACTACAGTTTAAAAGGAAAAATTTCTCGCAAGCCACTTTTTTCCCATTTTATGAACAAGTTTTATGCAAGTTCCCAAATACAGTGAGGGGTAAAACGATAAAAGTGATACCAGTAACGCAGGATAAACATAGGGTAGAAACTTTTTCTCTTCAAACCGGAAGAAACACTTAGCTATTTGTTTCCCCATGATAACAGTGAACCCAAAAAAAATTTATGTAACAACACCCCGTAAAAGGGGGTGATCCAGCAAGAACTCAGGATGCACATTTAAGCAAAATAAAGGGGAAAATTTCCTGAAGATTTAGTTGTACATACGGGGTATTTTAGACAGAAATGGTCCCCCCTCTAAAATTTTAGGTTGCTTGTGGGAAAAAAAATAACTGTTTGGAGAGGTTTTCCGTATGCACTTGTCAACATACTGGGTGCAGCTTCCCAAATCTCCAGAGGCTTCCAACACAGAAACTACTTGGGGGTTGATAGGATTTTGTTTTGTGGTGCTTGGGAGAATTCATACTTTAAAGTGCTTGCAGTCTTTAGTAGCATTTTTTTGCTGGGTTTTTTTTACAAAAAGTCAAAGTTAAAAAGGCTGTTTTGGGTGAAATTTGGGAAGAAAACTGAAGAGACAGTGAGTCTGTAAAAGAAGTCGTACGGTTTTTTTCCCCGATGGGCATAAAGTGATTAATTTTTGTGAATTTTTAAAGCTTTCTTTAAAATTTAGTAAAATTTTCCCCAACCCGGGGAAGTAAGGGCCCCTTCCCTCCGCTAGCCTGTGGGGGACCTTGGGGAAAAGGGTACCCACTTAGCCTCCCCAAACAGGGTTAAAGTGAAGTCTGGGAAAGGGATTTACGGAAGGTTGAGCACCGAATAGTTTTTTGGGGAAATGGTCACACTTCAATGTGTTAGGCAGATGAAAAAATAAGTAAAAATGGCTAAGACAATCCGCCATTTCGAGCACCGGCTTTTCCCATAGAAATAATTGCACCTACTAAAGGGGATACTTTTGCAAAAATGTTTATTGGGAATCAGAAAGAAAAAGAATACGATAAAAAGCGTGAAGGGGCTTCCATTTATCTGGAAGTTCCTCCCCTCGGGTTGGGGGATTAGGGGCGACCGGAAAACCCCCGATCGTCATCCACGACTGTCCCCCTTCAAAAACCTCTCAGAATGGGTACATGGGAAAGTACAGACAAACTACAAAAAGGAAAATTGGGAAAAACTCAAACAAAAAATGGGAAAAATGAAACCCCAAAAAATAGGACCTTTTTAAAGTGAGATGGAAAGGAGCAGGCTGCATAAAAATCCGAAACACACCATTCCCTTTTCTCAGGGGGAGATCAACACCCGAAAAAGGAAATTGGGATGACCCAAACAAGAAACCTCAAAAACCATCAAAGGGTTTTTTGGACTGTAAATGACAGAGTCCTGATAGTAAAAATTTAAGGGGACACCTTTCGACATTGGAATAGTAAAAAGTAATGCACCAACAGCTGATAAAGATGACGCAAAATTGAGGAGTTTTTTTTAAAATATCGAAAAAGGGAATGAAGCAAATGAAGGGCTCAAATATCAGAAAAAAAAGGGGTGACCTCAAATTTAAAGGTGGGAAAAAGGGGAAAATAAACCACAGTTTGGGCCCCTTTTTTAAAAGGGGTGAGAAAGAAAGAGGGGGGCCCGGGTCACGGGAAAGGTGCAAGGAACCAAAAACCCGGGGGTGTTATGAACACATGTTTGAAAAACCCTCCAAGAAGAACTGGACCTGGAAAAAACCCTGGGGACAGAACCGGAATCAAATAGAATTTCAACCTGATTCAAGAACGCTTCCGTAACTCATAACATCTGTAAAGTCCCTGCCAGGTTCAGACTGTGGAAGTGATCAAGTCCCAGTTTTCGGGGCAAGCGACTAAAAATTTAAAAAGTTTTAAAGCAAAAAGAACACCAAAAATGCAAATGAAAATGCTTTCCCAAAATGACGAAGAAATCAAAGAAAAAAACAAGATCAAAGTTTTGGGAAAAAAATTGATGGCCTAGAAACAACTCACCCCAAAAGAGGGAAAAAAGGCAAGATGATGAAAGATAGCAACCCGCAGGCTTCAAAAAAAAATATAACCCGGCCATAAATAGAAAGGAACATAAAAAAATGGAATAAACTCCGAGATTTTAAAAACCCAATGGAAAACAGGAGAAAGGCAAAAGTAAAAAGAAAAGAAGTTTTAAAGAACTCAACAAAACCCGGTTAAGAAAAAGTGTAATGAAGCCAAGGAAGAATGGGATCAATTTTCAGTCAAGGAAATTGAAAAGAATGCAAATTTTGATGGAAAAAATTAGCATAAAAAATAAAAGATGTGACAGGGAAGAAATCATAAGCAAAAACCCGGTTTTTATAAAAACAGAGATGGAGATATACTCATGAAAAAAAAAGATATTCTTTAAAGGTGGTCAGAATACATCGAAGATTTTTCCCACGACGACAGAGGTCCCCCCACCCTTTTTAAATTTATCCCCCAAAAAAAAAAGATGGCCAACCCTAATCAGGGGAAAACGAAGTGAACATTCACTCAGCAAATGAAAATGGGGAAGGCGCCAGGGCCTGATAAATCCCATCGAAAATTTATAACAGCCCTGGGGTGAAGTGGGGAAATTTAAAGGGGGCACAAACACTAAAAAAATATATAAGACACAGGAGAGATTCCGACAGATAAAGAAGAAGTCCACTACATTGCGATTTCCCAAAAAACTGGGTAAAAGCTTGGGAAAGTGACCAACACGTACCCAAACACCCGATAGTCACCTCACCAAAGTTCTTTTTAAAGAATACTCAAGAAGAAATGAGAAATAAAAAACCCCAAAATATCAGAAACCCAATTTGGATTTATGGCAGACAAAGGCACCAGAAATGCAAACTTCGCATTGAAAACTCTCAGGGGAAAAATCCATCGAGGGCCAAAAGACCTTTTACCTTCTTCATTGACTACTCAAAAACGTTCGTCCAAAATACGAAAACCCCCACTTTTTTGATATTCGGCAGGGCAAAACCGACGGGAAAAATCTTTGAGTCCCCCAAAACAAATATTGGGGGAAAAGGAGGCAGCCATTAAGTCGACAATAACATCAAATCAATATAGACCAATCTGCAGGGGGGTGGGGGCAGGGCTGCGTGTTTCGCCTGATTTATTTAATGGATTATTAAAAAATTTTTACGAAAAATTGAAATCATGAGGGGAATTTGTGTAGGTGGGCCCAACATCAACAACCTGGGGATATGCAGATGACACAGTCCCCTTTTCCCCGACTCTGAAGAAAAAAATGCAAAAAATTTTAACACAGTAACAGACGAAAGCGAAAAGAAAAGGGAAAAAAGCTCAAGCAAAAAAAGACAAAAGCATGGGGATCTCGAAAAAAAACTGTTTTTACCACAATGCAAAATACCGGGAAAGGGGGAAAAATCCCGACAATAAACACCCTTTTAAAAACCTTGGTTTTTACTATCACCCCGGACGGAAAGTGTGACACAAAAAAACAAGAAAGAATCCGGGCCAAACTAAGGCCCAAATTTTTAACAACATAATGCCCTTTTTTTTCCCAAAAAAAATAACCTCAAAAACAAAATCCATGTTTAAAAGCCTACTAAAGGTCCATTCTTTTGTAAAGGGGTTGAGTGCTGGAAACCCCAGCCCCAAAAAACAGAAAAAGCGCCCAAACCCCTTGGGAAAAAGGGTTTTTTAAAAACCCGGGGAAACAAGAAAATCCATGGGCAAAAAGAAAAAAATAATGCAAAGTAAAGGAAAAGGGGTTTGGGAAAAAGAGATCCCTTTTTCAAAACCATCAAAAAAGACACTCAAATTTTCGGCCCAAAAAATCAGGGCCCGATGGGCTAAGAAAAATGTTTTTGGGGTGGGAAAAACTGTGGGAAAAAAGACAAGGAAGAAAAACGCACAAAATTCACAAAACTTAAAAAAAAATTTGCAACGAATAAAGAGGGGACTAAAAAAGCCAAAGAGGGGCCAAGAAAAGGGGAAAAATGGAGAGCCCGATCGGAATTTTCGCAGGACCCGACGGACACTTTAAGAAGAAGAAGAATTCATAAAATTGGTGGGCTTGGGCTGACAAATTTTTTTCATGCATCCAGTCATGGGATGGAATTTAATACTCCCAAATAGGCCAAAGCAGCATGTATGGAATTCAATACTTAAGTAGACAGGACTACTTTCACATTTTTAAAAGAAAACCCCACTGGGGTGTCAGACACTTAGACATTGAGTCCTGGAAAAATTATAACCAACAATGAGGGAGTATCCCTTTATTTCTGTTTTGCCCCAACAAACCCCTTTACACATACTTTGGGGAAAACATGACTTGTAATGCCACAAAAAACAACAGCATCTGTTTTTTTGAGATGCCCCAACATCAGATATATTAACAATTTTTCTTTTAAACCCGCTCTGTTAAAATGTTCCCCTGGTAAAAAGCAAATTTTTTTAAAACTGGAGAAAAGAAAGTGGCAAATTTTTGGGTGCTTGCCCCCTTTTATTGGGTTTTTGACAGTTATTTTTCTAAAAGGGGAAAAAGGTCCAGGGAGAGGTGGAGCGTCAAAAAAAAAAAAAAAAAAAAAAAAAAACTGGTGTATAAAAGGCCAAACTTTCCTTAAAAAGTGGTTCTGCTTTTTAAAAAGTTTTTCTGAGATTGTCTTCAGCCATGAAAAGCTCATAGTATTACAACCAGTAAAGAGGTAAAGGTGTCCCATAAGGTATATGTGGTTGTAGGGGAGTGTGGCAGCTTTGAGGGCGACACTCATCTCCTCTCCCTCGCTGCTTTACCTTCCCTGACCCTAAAGAGGCAGGTACCCATTTACAGCTGGGTGAACTGGGGGACTGTACTGAAGCCAAGGTGCGCAAATGGTCACCCATCCAAGTGGAAACCATCATCAATGCTGCTTAACCTTAGCTGGTGGAAAGCAAGTGCTCTGACCACTGAGCTATCCCGTCCCCAACCAGTGGTCTTCTCTGAAGGAGAAATGAAAATCTGCTAAAGCTGGAGTATGGCTGCCTATAAAAATTACTGTGAGGTACTTGAAAACAGTTTACTTAGCAGTCTCAGTCTCACAGGGATTCCCAGACCTGTGTGATCAGTTAGTCATAAGTTGATATTCTGGGCGACCTCCAAGAAGATAAGCTGGGTAATGTGCAAGAGCAATATATAAAAAACACAATAAAATTTAACATTTGTTTTGTCTTGCTGCTCATGATTGCTTGATGAATGTGGGAAAACACTTTTTCATTCGTCAATTAGACTCTGGAGGTCCAAGGTTCACCAATGGTGTTATTTTGTGTATATGTAATATATATTTTGTAACCATTTACCCACCAATAAAGTAGCTGCATTCCATCTTCAGAGAGCTGATTTAAAGATCATTATAGAGGAAGGAAAATTTCTGCTGTGTTGATATCATTTCCTGTTTGAGGATTGGGGGTGGGGAGTGGGCACTTTTATCAGTTTCAGACACTCTGAAGCATGGTAGCAAACGCTGTCATCACAAACTGAAGAGGGTTAAAGAAGTGTCATTTTGTGTGGTCCTTTGGCTTTGCAATTACCGCCCTGGTGTAACCCATATGGTTGGTAAGAGCATTGAGAAGAGGAATGACTGGATAGTTCAATCTACTTTTGGTGTTTAAATTTGTAAATAATTACATGGTTTTAATCGGTGCTTTATTTGTCAACATGGTGATAGCACTGAAATTGTAATGTTGGCAGGGCTGTATATTCTTCTTCTTTGCGTTGCCTGGGTTATGTTGTGAGACCAGATCTTCTGAGGAATTCAGCAGTTGCCTGCAGGTCATCCACCAGCAGGGCTGTATATTATAAGGAGCATAGTTGAGGTGGGTGGAATTGACTGATAGATCAACAGAACCTCTAAAGTTGGAATATGAGTATATCAGTATTTGGTAAGGTAGTTGAACTGTATAACTATAAGATACAATCCATGAATTCTGAATGTGGCTACCGAAAATTGGTAGCAATGGGGTTGGAAATGATTGAATATGCAAAAATCTCACCATTGGTGAATCTTGGAGCTGAAGTCAGGGAATGAAAAAAAACCCCAAAACTTCTCATCATGTATATGTACACGTATACAATCTCACAGTGATTCCCAGGTGTGATGAGGGAGACAGGCTGGGACTGTAAGTGTGTTCTGAGTGATCCTCAGACTCAGAGTGTTCAAGCGGGGGAACACCTAACAACAATGAAATGCACTTTGACATCCAAGTATAGAACTTAAACTAAAGTAGAATGATGGCAGCACACACATGTATGCGCACACGCATGCATGCACTCACACACACATGCACGCACACACACACACAATGCACGCACACACACACATGCACGCACACACGCATGCATGCACATATGCATGCATGCACACACGCACGCATGCATGCACACATGTACACATGCATGCACACACGCATGCATGCACACACACACATACATACACATGCACACATACACACACACACATGCACACACACACACATACAGAGTATAAAAAAAATGCACATGTATATATACACATGTTACATTGTTCGACAAATTGAACGATAATGTATTAATATATTAAATTTTTTAAAAATCATGCTAAAAATACATGTATGCACTGATGCAGATATGCATGCACATGCACACACTTAGTGACATATAAAAAAAAGATATATTCTCTCTCATGCACAGATGCATGTAGGCAAACATTCAGGGACTTCATGTGCCTGCACTTAAACATAAGTGTAAAGTTAGCATCTCTCGCTGTATGTATCATGAACATTTTGTTTCTTTTTAAACATAGAAATTATTCAGTTTCAATCCAAGACATGGGTTGCAAGCATTTCTTGAAATTGTCAAAACATTTCTTGATTGCTGTCATTGACCATTGATATTCATAAGGAAAACACTGTTTCATCAACACTACAGTCCAGATTGTCACTGAAAGCCACCTTAGAGAAAACGACAAAAACGTGTCACTTTCATCCTTACTTTTCGCATTCAGTTCTTGTCCTTTGTGCCTTGTAACAGGCCGCCTTAACTTCTCCTGCCTCTTGACATGTCCCAAGTTGTGGTTTCCTTCCGTGATGTGGTGGTTTTGGTGCTCGATCGCCTTGTTTAAAAGAATTGAGTGCTGTTCTTAGTCCTGAAGGGGAAAATTGAGAACAGCCAACAGCAGGCGGGTGTTTGTGCTCAGTATGCATGTATGAGTATGTGGGGTGCGTTTCGTGCGGCGTGTGAGAGAGAGAGAGAGAGAGAGAGAGAGAGAAGGGAATTTGAAGATTTATGAATCTCCTTTTTAATTTTTAAAATTGTGCAGCGCTTTCAAACATTGTACAGCAACAAAAACACAACACACACCGCACACAACCAACACACACA
>CM054153.1:13783572-13791072 GCA_028751875.1 Rapana venosa
GTCTTTTCATGACAGTCGTAGGATCAGATGAAAAGTTATTTTTAAATAGACAAACCAGTTTTATTGGGTTTGTGTGGGAGTTTTCAAAGCTGTTATGCGGAGTTTTGTTATGATTACTTAAGGGGAAAAATCCTGGTAAGGGGTTTGTAACGACACAGACTCTTTCATCCTAACATACCCCAAAGAATAACAAAGCCCTTGGAGGACGTAGCGTGGGCAGGTCTGGTATGAACCGTGTTTACCCAAAAAAGAAGCCCCCTTGCATTCTCGTAAACAAAAAAGTTTTTGAAGTAAAGGAGAGATAAGGCCTATTATCAAAAAATTGGGGGGGGCTAAGGGCAAGAGAAGGGTTGCAACCCGCGGTTTAAAAAAAAAGGAAAAAGGTGTTGGAAAAAAGGTTTAAAACAAGCACATCGAAACTACAAAGGGGCTCTTTAAAAGAAAAGGTATTTATCATGACAAAAAAAAAAATTGTTCAACTTGCCAAAAAACAACTGGGGTTAAAAAAGACATTGTTCCCCAAAGGATACAAAAAAAATATATTCTTCCCAGAGACTCTTTACCCCTTTGGACACTGGAGAACAAAGTAATTAATTAAAATTAATTTTTTTTTAAACTTTATTACGAGCAAAAAAATTTGGGGATTGAATCACAATGGAAAATTTTTACTCTTTTCAAATATAAAGGTTGGTACAATGCACGTCCTTTTGTTTTACTGTGCTTTGGATTTGGTACCAAAAGAAAATAAAATTTGATCATGGCACAAAAGAAGAGGTGTTTAAATAATATTTCTAGATTGTTTATGGGGGTGAGAGAGTGTCCCCCCCACTTCAGATTATCAAAATGTTCCCATAAATGTAGAAAAAACAAAAAACAGTTAGATGGACCATACTCAACTTATTCGATGAAATAGTGCCTCCTTCTAGCGGGCAGTTAAATTAGGTGCACAAAACTGAGGTTCCTCCTAACAAAAGCCCGGGGTCAGGTAATGAAAAATAAAAATAGGGGGAAAACCACCCCAACTTTTTTATTTCATAAGTTTTTCATGCCCCAGATGGATCTTTCTGTTTTGACTTGCTGGCTTCAGCTTCCTCCCCCGGGAGCTAAAATTATCTCAGTTTCTTCCCAACGGGTATTAGTGGTTGCTTAGAAGGTGTTGTTTGGATGTGCTGCTGTATTGTTTTATGTTTGATGGCGTCCACAGGTTTTAACCCTGTGGCTTTAGTTATCTCAGAGTTCATTGCTCTCAAAACTGCAGGCAGTCTTCTTACCCACTCTGTATTTCGTGTGCCTGGGATCATGATTTCTTGGTGGTACTGATATGCAAACAGTCTTTCTGCTAACAGCTTGTTAAAACTTTCAACCAGTGCTTGAGATCTGTGGTTGCCTGGTATACCTCTTTTTATTGCTACTCCATGCTTTAGTAACAACTGATTAAATGCTCCTTTAAACTCTTTACCATCATCGCACTGAATAAGTCTGGGATATTTTAGTGGGCCCCGACTATAGATTTCTTGCAAAGCAACTGCAGTTGCGGTGGCACTCTTTTCAGTAAGGGGCTCTGCATCTTTATACCTAGAAGCTACGTCCACTACAGTAAGAGCATACTTATACCTCTTTCTTCTGATTGTGTCATTGGTAAGTATAAAAGGTCTATTTGGTGAGTATCATTTGGCTTCATGTTGATGAAGGAGGGTCTATTAATGCGCCTTGGTGCAGGTAAATAGATCTGCCATATTGCTTGTTTAGACAGCCACTTCTTTGCTACTTCGGAACTTACTCCTGCTGCAATGCTCAGTTTATTAATAGCCGCCTGTCCTTTCCAGTACCCTTTTGGTGTGTAGTAGATCTTAGCAGAGTTTAGCATCCATTGTTCTAATATAATAAGTAAAAAAAAAATTGCCTGTTGGTTAACCAACCTTCTGTGCTAAGAAGTATACTATTGTCATGCCCACCACAATAAAAGCAATCTCGCCTGTCTTCTGGGTTTCAGTGGGTTGATAATAATCACGAAGCTGTGGCTTAGTAATAGGAGATATTTGTTTGCCTGTCACAATGTAGTACTCTTTTATTGCCCGTCAACATCAGAAAATGTTTTTTGCAGCATGTCCTTGTTCACGAAGTTTTTCATTAATAAAGTCTAACTGAGCAATTCTTTGTCTTTCGTATTCTGCCTGTGCTCTGTTCAGTTGTTCTATTGCTTTATCATGTCTCTTCCTTTCTTCGTCTGTATGAAGTTTAGAAAACAAGTAGTTGCTGCCTGTAAAAGCAAGTGCGTTAACTACAGCACCACCAACCATCATCACTAAAGAAGCCATTTTCTATTTATGGACTAATATTTTCTGGAATGATTCCCTGCTTAAACAGGAAGTCTTTTGTAGCAATGGATGCTGTTACAACCACAACTAGCTTGGCGCTGTCTTCAAAGTCTAGTTTTCCTAAATCAGCAGGCCTCATTTTTAGAAGACTCTTTCCTAACATAGTATAGCCTACACTAAGACTGCCAATAACGAGCAGCGTGGTAGACCAGATGACTGCAGTCTTTTGTACTCATATTTCTACTATAAGTATAAATTATTTATTTATATCTATTAATACATATTGAATGGATCGTTGTCAGGCTGTTTGCTTTGCAATGGTTGTGGCGTGTGTGTGGTTTTTGGCTTTTGTTCTTGCTGCGGTTCTTGTCTTGCTGGTTGCTTGCTGCTCCATACTCTATGGCTGTAATAACCAATTCCCATAGCTGTTTATACCATATTATTAAGTAAGACTGAATGTTTGTTTTTGGTGGTGCTGTGTCTTTTTTCTGTGTTTCTATAGGCATCTGTTTTTCTAATGTTTCTCCAGATAAGATCTTTTGCTTTGCTTGGTTGCTAAGTTTTTTTCTGTCGATTCCATTCTGCTAACCTCTTGCCAGCTTCAACTCTCCCAGGTTTCTTTGTTACAGATGTCACTTGTGAAAGGGAGGTTGCTCTTGGTTCTTGACATTCTCCTGTGTTTCCTGTTGGTTCGTGGCTGTGTTCTGTTTGCCTACAACTTTCTCTAGAGTTAAATTTTATATGTTTTATGTTATAAACTATCAGCTACTGGTCTAACAGAGAGCCAAAACGGTAATACATATCACCAGCACAAGTGTCTCCAGCGATTCAAGACAAAATAGGATCTGTGAGAGGTCATAATCAAAGTCCAGCTTCTGAGTCCAACATTAAAGACACTACTTGTTGCTTTAGCATATAGACTAATAACAGAATGCCCAAAGCTTTTCACCATTTTGTGCTCCAAGAAAGAATTCACACCTATTAAAATACTAATAATGACTTGTGTTGATAACTGCTGCAACTCTGTTCTACTGTATAGTTGTGTTCCTAAGTATTGATTTGTTTTTATTACAAGCATCAGAGAGTACAACTTCTCCTTCTTATCCAGTAACTCTTCTCAATCTGTATTTCATCTTGACTAAACCAATTAGATGTCATCCAACAAAACGTCCGCGCAATTCATTTGTCTATCTTTACAATATATTTTGTTAAAATAATTGTTGTTGTTCTTGACAAATTGTTGATAAGTTGTTGATAAGATTGTTGATAGGGGACTTGTTTATTTCTTGACAAGTTCTTATATAGTTCTTTCTTGTTTTAGTTCTTGATAAGTTCTTGATAAGTACTTGGTAAGTTCTTGGTAAGATCTGTATAAAGTTGTTAATAAGTTCTATGGCAAGATTAATGCTAAGTGATGATAAGTTGTTAATAAGAACTCTCTCAGTTCCCTCTCTCGGCAGCCCACAGGGACTGCCCACGGTCTAGCTAGACCGTGCGCCTGAAATGAATATTAAACAGGCACACGTCACAGCCTATAGCAGAAAGCCGCCTTCAACAAGAGAGAAGGAAAGACCGGTTTAGGTGAGCATTCAGTTTACCAGGTCGTCAACTGAGTGATTCTTTTGATGGGATTCCACGACAGGACCGTTTCTTCTAATTTTTAGAACCACATCATTTTCTGTTAGCGGCAAGCCACCGATCAGTTAGCCATAATCTTCAATTGAGAATCACACAGATCCTGTGTTTAGGTAGGTGAGAGTTTGTTCAGATTCTGACGAAATATCTGAACATTACCTAACAAACTAAGCAAGGTATAAATTCAAACACTTTTTTTTAATGAAAAGCTCGCACGTCTTCACTGCACAACTTCACACTGCGAAATGACAAGACAGCTAGGGCTCGGTTGCTAACAACATAGAGTTCTGAGCGGAAATGTCGTCACTGTTACTAATCAGCTGATTCTATCTAGTCTTGTGATTGGGGAAAGGCAAGTAACATGTCTAGATATGTCTTACCAGGGGCGGGAGACACCCTAGCGCTACCTATTGAAATCTCCGTTATTCAGTTGACAAAGCCTATTGACGTGCTGTGTGTCATTCAAGCAGCGGGCGAGGTGTGTGTCTCCTACCCCATTTCTTTCTCCCTCTTCAACTCTTTTTTCTGTGGACCAGTATAGCATTAAATTCCCATAATTTTATGTTTTACCCATCAAAAATAAATTAGTATATACTTTCAGTTTTAGTAGAGAGATAGGGAAAAGGGGCATTTCAAGATTGTTGCCTAGTTTTAACTAAAACGCCGCAAGTTTTGAGCGATGAGCGCACCAATCGGCTCAAATTGCAGAGGTTTTGGTAAAATTATCGCAAAGGAGCTTGAATGCCCTTTTCCCTATCTCTCACACAACCCACACCACCACCACCACCCCACACCAACCCCCCAAACCCCACCCCACACACACCACAACCACCACCACCACCACCACCACTCCACACACACACATACACCAACCTCCACCCACCACCCACCACCCTATCCCCCCCCACCCCTCCCACCCCCCCCCCCCCACCCCCCCCCCCCCCAATCCCTGCAGACAAACACAAAACAACAACAGCAACAAACTGAAATCTTGACATCAAGCAAACACACTTGAAAACAGGAAAGACTGGTCCTCAAAGTCTGAAATCTCTCGCCGATATCTCGACAAGGAAGCACTACGAAGCAGCTTTAAAACAGGTAACAACTACTACGGCTTCAGTGTCTTGACTTGCAGCTATCACTTGAGGCAATTCTCAAGTGGAAAACATTCTCGTTCAAACTCTGACTCGGCTGTCTCTATCTATCGGCAATGTGACCAGCTAAGAGTATAAGATTTGTGTAATCTGGTGTTGCTTCACGGCTCTGAGGTTGTCAGTGTCAAGACATGTTGTTTTTGTTTGTTTGTTTGATTGAGAGAGATAATGACAATGACAAAGACAGTAGCAATGTTGTTGTTGTTGTGTTTTGTGTTAAATTTCTGCGGTTGAGTTTGGATATGCGTGTGTTGTTGTTGTTGTTGTCTTCAATTTAACGTCTGTTCACTCTTAGTGATATTAGACAAAGGATGTGGAAAATGTAGTGGATGTAGTGGAGAGGGGAATGTACAGAGAAAAGACTGATTAGGTAACATGTGTGTTGGTATTTTCATGCAATTAAAGGGGTGGGGGGAATCTTAAACATGAGTAAACATTTAAATTCAACAAATTGTTAACATGAAACATCTATAAAATAACTACAACAAATACTCTAATGGCTGTGCAATTAGACATTTAACAATGGCAAAGGCTAATTTCGGATTTTTAAAAACAGTTTCCACAGACTGCTCACAAATGTGGGTAAAAAAGGTTTTACAATTGAACACTCAAATATGATGTGAGTGTTGGAAATATGTTCCCCACAGAGGCACCTCACATTTTTACAAAATTTTGTTATAAATGCATTTAATTTTAATCTAAAATATAGTGCATTAACTCTTCTTGTGGTTGCAATACTTAAATGTGTTTGAGAAGGAGTCATGTAACATGAAATAAGGCCATTAGTCAGGCAATTCTTTAAAGATCGTTCCTTGAATTGATCTGATTCTCTCCACTTACTCCACGACGTCTGTTCTAATAAACTGTACCCCTCCTGTAGAGATAATGGGACATGCAGTTCTATTGATTCAAAATGATGTCTTGCCCCCCTTTTTGCAGCTCTGTCAGCCCACTCATTTGAAAAAACTCCAACGTGCGAAGGTACCCAACAAAAGGAGACAGGAATACTTCTTAAACTTAAAAGGTGTATGACATATTTAATTTCAAAAATGATTCTGGATACTTTCCTGGAATTTGGGGATTTGATAGCATACAGTACCGACTTAGAATCTACACAAAGTAAGATAGGAATGATGGGAAATGCAAAATCAAGAATATAGTTAAGAGCCATAAGAATTGCAATAAGTTCAGTTGTAAATATTGAATGATGTTTACCAAGATAGTATGATTTCTCTGTTTTTAGAGCTGGTATGACGAATGCTGAACCAGCTTCATTATTTTCTAAGACTGACCCATCTGTATTTTACTTTTAAGTTGTCAGTATACTTATTTTCAATATGTGATTGGATATCTGCAACCATGATATTTTGGTTTTCGTTCTTTTTTCATTAGTACATTCTATATCAAAATATGCTTTATTTATTTCCCACGAAGGGCATGGCAAAGCTTCTTTCTGCATTTCTAATTCATAATGATTAAGTCCTGACTTTTGAAAAAGGTCTGATACATAAGTACCAATAGGCGTTAAACACGAAATAGTCTAGCCCTTTTTAGGATAATTTGTTTTTGCTTCGACTGTTATTTCACTAGAAACAAAGTTTTCATTTGTTGTGCTGCGTAAAACATATTTGGCACATGAAAGTTGTCGGTATTCGGCTAGGGGAAGTTCCCCAATTTCGTTATAAGTTCCTATGGTGGAGGTGTGGAATGGTACACCAAGTGCAAGTTTATATGCTTTACAGTCTACACTTTGGAGTTTTTTCAGTAAATAATTGGGAGCACTAAAAAAGACTTCTTGTCCATAAGACAGCTTGGACCGTATAAGTGGACGTAGCTAAGCATTTCAGAGTGACTATATCTTGTCCCCAAGACTGTCTGGTAACCATTTTAAGAAAATTAATACATTTTCTAGCTTTTGTTAAAATGTATCCAATATGAGCATTCCAAGTCAATTTTGATGTAAGTAATATGCCTAAAAATTTGACAGTATTTGTGTACTGAATTAGCTCCCCTCCAATCTTAAACTGTGGTAGTGTATCTGGATCACTGCCATTGTTAAAAAGCATAATGTGCGTTTTTTCTGTTGAAAATGTCAGACCATTTTCAAAAATATATTTATATAAATTATCTAACTCTTTTTGATAGATTTTTCTGGTATAATGAATCATCCTCTTTGTTGTACTGCGCTTCATAGTGACATTCATCCACATACATATATCATCAGCATATTGTACTAGGATGATATTTTTAGACATTTTTGTGGGTAGATCGTAATTATAACAGTATATTAAACAGAAAAGGGGCTAAACAGAACCCTGTGGTAAACCCATATGGAGTGACCTAGAGTGTGAATATGTATTCCCTACTCTCACTTGTATACTTCTGTTACATAA
>CM054153.1:13796072-13803572 GCA_028751875.1 Rapana venosa
TTTTTTTTTGGGGGGGGGGGGGGGGGTAGATAAAATCGAACACTTTTGAATAATCAGATCAAGTATGGGACAGATTTGATTTTCTTACATGTAAATGTTGACTGGTAGTGTAATATAACGAATGAATGAAAGATTATTTTACAAGATGATTCATTGTCACATCACATTTTTCTTAAGCCAATCAGTTCTTCATCACACTTTTACTTGCATTCTTTTTGGGTTTTTTAAGTCAAGAATTGTTTTACTAAAAATCGTAGTACAGACCTTCCCAGTAAAGAGTAGTTTGTAAGCAGCTTCTCAAGATAATAAAATTGGAGGGGGGGTGTTTAATTTGCATACGCCAAAGTTATATCAGCAAGTTACGCTGCTTCACATTCTTGCATTGTTGTTGTTGTCGACTGTGTTGTTACCGCCGGTGGTGCCCTCTTCGTGTTTCTTCCTCTTGGTCTTGTTGTAGTTGTTGTTAACGTTGTTGTTGTCGTTGCCGTGGTCGCCGTTGTGGTTATTATCGTTGTCATCGTTTTGACCGTTGTCACTGTAATTGGTTTGCATGTTGCTGGCTCGGCTGTTGCTGCTGTCGTCTGCTTTAGGTCTGCTGTTGGTACCAGTTTGGATGTGGGGACATCCCTTGTTCTTCTTGTTGTTGCTGTCGTTGTTGTTGTTGGTTCTAGAGTTCTTTCTGTTGTTGAGGATGGTGGCTCGTTCTTGGTTGTTGTGGCTTTGGTTCTTGCGTTCGTTGGCTCTTGTGTTGTTGGTGGTGGTTGTGGCGTTGTCATCGGTTTATGAGATGATGATGTTGTGTTTGCTTGATGTTGTGCTGTTTGATGTTGGTGTGAAGTTGTTGCTTGTTGTTGTGCTGAGTTGATATCTGGTAAAGCTGTCGTTGAGCCGTTGTGGATTCCTACGTTGACTCGCTGAGTGATAATCGTGGTATCTGACGCACCTGTGAAAAACAGATTACACACGCACGCACACACAGATATAGATAGATAGATAGACAGACAGACAGACAGACAGACAGACAGACAGACAGACAGACAGATAGATAGATAGATAGATTTCATGTACATAGACAGACAGGCAGACAGACAGACAGCCTACAAGAAAGACAGAGACAGGCAAGCAGGCTGACAGGACAGACACACAGACATAAAGACTCACAGACAGACAGACAGACAGACAGATAAACATACATTCATAACACAAACCCACGAAGAAAAACCAAGTGCATTATTACAACTAATCATATTTTCTTTGTCGTTTTCAAGGACGCTTTCTTAAAAGATCACAAACCTACAGTCTCAGAATTTTCACAGATAATTTAACTAGGTGCTTATGGTCAAGAGTTAATTACTTCGCCTTTTGTGACTCAAGCTTCAGCCTCTCAATGTTGCTGTTGCTGTTGCTGCTGTTGCTGTTGTTGTTGCGCGTTCTCCAGCTGAACACCCTGGGGGTCACTCAGAATTTCCACTCTGACCCACTCCTCCCACCTGGGGAATCACTCTTTTCAGACTGAAAGTACACAGTGGATGAAAAGTTTGCGAGCATGATTTTTTTTTCAGAAAAAAAAAATTCACGCACTGGTAGCTATTCTCCGACTTCAGAGGATTTTTTTTTGGTCTCCTGTAAATGAGAGTGCAGATTGTCGTGCTCCTAGCTTGTCAAGGCTGAATAAGATATCAACATAATATTTCACAGGCGTAACATTATTTCAAAGTAGGCCATGGCAGCCTAGTTTCACAAACAAGAACAGACAAAAAGCTGTTTGCCTGGACAATCTGCAACATTATAAATCAAAGAGCCATATTATCCTTAATCCCAATTTACAATTCTAAATCACTGTACAGATTCACTATTGGAGTCAGAAAGAATAGTTATCAATGCCAAGATCTTACTTGCAGAATATAACACGGACACTGCACGTGTACACATAGATAAATATCGTAGTCTGCGCCAATTTACAATCAGTCATTAAAATCAATATCTGTGTTTACATGTCCATCAACAAACGACACCACTGTTAAATACGCACGCACGCACGCACGCGCCGGCGCGCACGTGCACACCACACACACACACACACACACAAACACAGAGAGAGAGACAGAGACATAGAGAGAGGCAGACATACAGATAAACATACATACATACATACATACATACACAGACAGTGACAGCAAACAATACACAGAGAGATAAACAGACAAACAGAGACACAGAGACAAACAGACAGGAGAAAAGAGAGAGAGATTCATATTCAAAGGTTTTATTCATAAAGGCCATATCCCTTTAGAGGGGACGGGGTGAGGGTGGGGAGATTACACTTATGTTTAAAGTCGCACAAAGCACGCGCAGAAACACAGAGACAGACAGACGTACATACAGACACAAACTGACAGACATACTCACTAATTTCAATGTCATCCAAGGCAACAGCTCCCGTGCCCGAATAGATGGGCATGACTCCTCGAAAGGTGACCTGAAGAAGAAGAAGAAGAAGAAGAAGAAGAAGAAGAAGAAGAAGAAGAAGAGAAGATTTTATATAGTGCTATATCTTGCAAAGACAAAATCAAAGCGCTTACAAATCAAAGCTGAAAAACATCTCTACATAAAAATGAATTTTTTTCATTGGTCTTACTGACTTCTTTCTTAACTGCTTAATTTAAGAAGTCACTAGGATACTACACTGAAGTTTTCAGGCAGTGTCTTTCATCGGCAAGCGAAATCTGTGGATCGGTGGTCTAGAGGTAACGCACCTGCCTAGAAAGCGGAAAGAAACGTGTAGCGAGTGGTTCGATCCCCGTTTGTGCTAACGCCCCCCCCCCCCCCCCCCCATCCACTAGACTGAGTGGTGGACCGGGTTCTTGTCTTTCGGATAAGACGATAAACTGAGGTCCCATGTATAAAAACGCATTCACCGCACGTAAAAGAACCCATGGCAACAAGAGAGTTGTCCCTGGCAAAAATTCTGTAGAAAAAGCCACTCTGATAAGGAAACAAATACACACGTAGACATGAAAAAAATAATAATAATGGGTGGCGCTGCTCTTGTGGCGACGCGCTCTTCCTGGGGGAGAGCAGCCCGAATTTCACGTAGAGAAATCTGTTGTGGCTTAAAGTGGTGTCAATACAAAAATCTATCAATACAAATCAATCAATACAAAGCCCATCCCTCTTCTTGTAGTTTCCTCTACATACCCAAATAGTCATCGTTATTGAACAATCGCTAAAAGACATTGGGGGGAGGGGGGGGGGGGGAATAGCTCAGTGGTCAGAGCACTCGCTTTCCCCAGCCAAGGTTAAGCAGCATCGAGCGTGGTTACCACTTGGATGGGTGACCGTTTGTGTACCTTGGCTTCAGTACAGTCCCCCCAGTTCACCCAGCTGTAAATGGGTACCTGCTTCTTTAGGGTCAGGGAAGGTAAAGCAGCGAGGGAGAGGAGATGGGCGCCGCCCTCAATATGCTGGCCCCTAGAGAAGTTGAGGTCTCTGACGCCTCTCTCCCCTACGACCACATAGGTTATGGGACACCTTTACCTTTACTTTACCTTTTTAAAAATCATCGATGCACTCAGCGCAATGTTGGACTTCTTTTTCTTATCCCCTAAACTTTCAGAGGACTTATTTGTGTGATACACTGAAGAGCAGTTTCCCCGTATTCCTCCACTTATAATTATCGGTTGTGCGCCACGTCCAGAACCCAAGAAAAATTATTCTGACGCAATATTTGCAACAGAAAGATACACACACAAAAACTACAATAAAACGAAAAAAATTCAAACAAGGAAACGTTCACGCGTTTCAAAGCATACCAACGTTGTTAATATCAACCTTGTCACTTTTGTTTATATCGTTACGAGGTGACAGCCACCCGATAGAGCCTCTGTGGTCAGCGGGGCTATAAACAACAAGATTTGATGAGCTCACAGCTGTCAGTTTCCCCCATTTTAAGCTGCTCTCTCAGTTGCAATCTGTTCCATCCCTGCCCAGCTAGTGCTAATTATGGTAGGAAATGACCACACTTTTACTTGGTAAAAGGATGGGGTGATTTAGTTGGTTAGTAAGTTAATTAGTTAGTTAGTCTTTTATTTCGAGAATGGAATAAGCACTCATGTGCTTTTTTTTTTTACATCCAGCCCCCGTGTGTATGCAGTTTTGTAAACTTTGTCATCCGTTCCCCCCACCGACACACAATGGCCTATTCTTCCGAAAAGCGGTGAGCTGATTTTACCACTGGCCCTGGACCCGAGACTGAGTTATGCTGGATACACACGCTGGACAGTTTACATCATAATCAAACAAGTACACAATCAAACTAACACAGCTTTTCACAACTTCAAACAGCAGTCTCAACATAAAACGAAACCCTACCACTGTGTTCGAATTCGAGCAACCTTGAAGGACGATGTTTTGCGGACGCCATGTCCGGGAAATCGAAGGATCGTACTTGTAAACGCGTTGGTCTATGACGTCACTTTGGCCTTGACACTGAGTGATGACGTGTAGCTCACTCCTCATATTCGCCATAAAAAAGGTAAAGCTGACAATGACGCTCACGGAGCCACACACAGGCATTGTTGTCAGGTCAACTGTACGAGACCCGTCTCTAGGGCTTTTATAAGTGTAGACAAAATAACCTGTGAAAAAAAAAGCAAAGTTTGGATGAAAGCGTGCCAATCGGACACTATAGCGTCAAAAGAAAGTGACAGACAGACACAGAGAGAGAGGAGGGGGGGGGGGGAGAGAGAGAGAGAAAGAGAAGAGAACTCTGAACTGAACAATGGAATGGTTATATGGTGCTTCGGCCTTAGGCCACAATACACCCGAGAGAGACAGAGACAGACAGAGAGACAGAGACAGACAAAGAGAGAGAGGAGAGAGGGGGGGAGGAGAGAGAGGTGGAAGAGAGAGAGGTGGGGGGTAGAGAGAGGGGGTAACGAGATAGAGAGGAGGGAGGAGGAGAGAGAAGGGGTGGGGAGGAGAGAGAGAGAGAGAGAGGATGAGAGAGAGAGAGAGAGAGAGAGAGAGAGAGAGAGAAGAGAGAGAGAGAGAGAGAGAGAGAGAGAGAGAGAGAGAAGAGAGAACGACAACGATAACGAATTTTTTTTATTTTCTGAGGGTCTAATAAGAACAAGATCTTTTTGTTTACATCCAGCCCTTACAACAAAAAGTAAAACACGTAAAGAGAAGAGAAGAGAAGGGGATAAAGAGAGAGACAGAGACAGAGACATACAGACAGACATAATCAGACAGAGAGACAGACAGACAGACAAGGCAGACTAGCACGGACACACAGAGAGGCAGACAGACCGACAGTACCAGACATACAGGCAGGCAGACTGACAGAATGACTGGCTAAATAGCTGATAGTACATGTCCAGCTCAAAAGTTGTAAACTCAAGTGTCCAGGTTTTAAGTATCGCTTGGCCCTGGCAAAAAAAAAAAATCTTCCGCCAATCACTGGCGTCAGCAAAAGCGCCGAGGCCGACATTAAAATGGTCTTATGTTGTGAAATGTCATGCTGAGATCGTCTTCAGCCTCGACAAGCTCTTAGCATAACAACCCGCACTCTCCATTAAAAGAGTAAAACCAATCTTTTGAAGTCGGAGTACGGCTGACTGTTATGACCAACTGTCTGGCAGAACAGTCATACACGTAAACTTCTCGTTCAACGTGAGTCTACCTTCGATCTCTCGGGGTAACTTCAGTGAGGGATGAGCGAGCCAGGGTGCGTATTCTGGATGGCTTCAAGGGTGTTAAGCTGGGGAACGTACAACAACAATAACAGCGACAACAACAAACAACAATAACAACACAACAACAATAACAACAACAACCACCCGCGCTGACCTGATCAATTAGGGATAGGCAAAAATGTGCACATGTTCGGAGGAATTCAGTTATTTTCTAAAAAGGGTTTATAGATCGCAGTTCAGAAATCTGCCTATCTATAAAAAAAAAAATTAAAAAAATAACACTTACCGCGTCCCGCCGGTATCCCATAATGTTGCACCTCTCTGTTCCACATGCTGCGTCCATTGCTATGCTGACCAGTGAAACCACAGAACGAATGCCCAAAGTCACAGCTCACGGTACTGTTACATGCTATACTTGATACCCCAGTCACCAGTACTAGAACAGAGATTAATTATAACAATGAGAAGAAGAAGAAAGAAGAAGAAGAAGAAGAAGAAGAAGAAGAAGAAGAAGAAGAAGAAGAAGAAGAAAAAAAAAAAAAGAAGAAGAAGAAGAAATGGAATTTATACAGCGCTATATCAGATTACACACACACACACACACACACACACACACACACACACACACACACACACACACACAACACGCAAACACAACACACACATATACACACACGCCCACTCACACACACACACACACACACACACACGCAACGCACTACACACACACACACACACACACACCCCACACACACACACACACACACACACAGAGCATGTATAGTCGGCTTATACACGATTTCTTAAAGAAAGTGTGGTAGTAACATTACTTCAAAAAAGAAAAAATTTCTTGTTTTTGTTGTGCGCTAGGATTAGGCACTCTAGGGATCACACAGACAAAGCACTCTGTCTCACTCATCCCACCTGGGAATCACTGTGAGACCGTAAGTACACACACACGTGGTGAGGATTGTGCGTGTATGACTGATCTGACTGCACTAAAACAAAACACAAAAAAGTAAAGGCGTTCCCATAATCTATGTGGTCGTAGAGGAGCCAGGCACCGGAGACCTCATCTTCTCCAGGGGCCAGCATATTATTAAGGGCAGCGCCCATCTCCTCTCCCTCGCTGCTTTATCTTCCCTGAGCCCTAAAGAGGGCGAGTATCCATTTACAGCTGGGTGAACTAGGGGGATTGTTCTGAAGCCAAGGCGCGTAAACGGTCACCCACCCACTTGGTAACCATGCTCGATGCTGCTTAACATTGGCTTGGAGGAAAGCGAGTGCTCTGACCACTGAGCCGGCTGCCTTAATGGTGGATAAAAAGGGTTGCATACGCAAAATCTCACCACTGGTGAACCTCGGAAACCACTAGCTAAGGAACGGAACAAACAAAAAAGATAGGTCTTGGTATTTTGCTTACATCATCAATAACTGACAAAACATACCGACTCGGCAAAGGATGATATTTCATCATTATCATTGCATAATCTACACAGGCAGTTACGGAAAAAAAATCAAAAAGTTCTGAATCAAAATCAAGAAAATCAAGTTTTGATTCCTGTCCACAGATGTATTTCAAGAAGTTAAACATTTCCATGGGCATGTATAGCATACGCTTGTTTTTCAGGCATGAAAAAATCTCTGTGTTTTTAAATCAAGACCAACAAGAGTAGCTTAGTTACTCTGCAAAATGTCTCAACAAAAACCCTGTCCTTTCCTATTAATGATGGATTTATTTAGTCATAGTATGTAAAGCCAAAGAATTCCAGTCATTCATGTAAAAAAAAACACTCGAGACGGC
>CM054153.1:13806072-13811072 GCA_028751875.1 Rapana venosa
GTTAATAATTGAATCGTCTGGCTGAAAACCATATCATGCTAGAATTAATATAATTTTAACTACATTTTGAACACTTACCTCAGAACAGCAGTGTAGGTATGCTATCGTAGTCGCTCGAGCAGACGTGCGCGAAGGTTATGCGCAGTGGCCGTGTACTTGGAAGGTGTGATAATTATGTGTTGCCAACTTTCACAGAAACTGATCACGCTACATTCTAAAGCAGTCATCAGGACATACGATTGTCCTCATTACTATCTGTGGTTGTATTACCAGTTTATATTTGGAATTAATAAATGACAAGATTTGTTTTACAAGGATAGCGGTTTGGTTGTAGAAGACGCGCGTTTGAAAGCGCAAGAACACACACACACACACACACGCACACACACACACACGCGCGCGCGCGCGCGCGCTTTTCGTAAGAGTAGGCCATTGTGTGCCGGTGGGAACAGATGACAGAATTTACAAAAACTGCATACACACGGGGACTGGGTGTAAAAAGCACATAAGTGCTTATTCCATTATCCTCGATATAAAAGTATAAATAAATAAATTGAAAAAAAACACACACACAGTGGTTCGATGGTCTAGAGGTAACACACCTACCTAGAAAGCGAGAAGTCCAGGTTCGATCCTCGTTTGTGCCTGAAACTTTCTCCCCCATCCACAAGACTGTGAGTGATGGCCTGGGTGCTAGTCTTTTGAACGAGACGATAAACCGAGGTCCCGTGTGCAACAGGCATTTAACGCACGTAAAAGAACCCACGGCAACAAGTGAATTGTCCCTGACAAAATTATGTGGGGGGGGGGGAAAGCCTCTCTGATATGGAAGCAAGTACACATACAGACAGGGGAAAAAATTTAATATTTAAATAAATAATGGGTGGCACTGCTCTTGTGGCGCCCGTGCTCTACCCTAGAGAGCAACACAAATTTCACGCAGAGAAATCTGCCGTAACTCAAAGTGGCATACAAATGCACACACACACACACACACACACACACACACACAGCGCCAGGAAATTACTTAATATGCAGGAGGTGAAACACAGCACATCTTTTTCAAGAGAGTATTGCACATGCACAACCAGAAAAGGCAAAAAAATTCGAACTGAATGTCAAAGTCCTTCGGATGAGACTATAAACCGAGGCCCCGTGTTCGAACGCATGCAGAACATCTTGCGCACACGTTAAATCCTGTTCCGCTTTTCAGAAGAGTAGGCCATTGTGTGCCGGTGGAAACAGATGACAAAATTTACACAACCGCATACACACGAGGACTGGATGTAAAATAAAAAAAAGCACATGAGTACTTATTCCATTATCCTCGATATAAAAGAATAAATAAATAAATAATAAATAAATAGGCACTTCAGTTCAACAGAAGACATTGTTTCTCAAGAATAAGGTCCTTAACACGAGCAGCAGCACTAGAGACAGAGAAGAAGAGAGAGAGAGAGAGAGAGAGAGAGAGAGAGAGAGAGAGAGAGAGAGAGAGAGAGAGAGAGAGAGAGACAGACAGACAGACAGACAGACAGACAGACAGACAGACAGACAGACAGACAGATTACAAAATCCAGTGTTCATTATTATCAGTCATCCTGTTCTTGTTATGCAGCAGGATATTGTGCAATACTCAAGGATGGATGAAAACAGTTAAATGTCGTGGTATTATCATCAGAGTGTCTTCGAGAGCTGTGTACTTGAATAGGGTAGCATTTTGTGAAGTGTCATTATCGTCGTGGTATTGTTAGTTTTCTGTGTTCTAGCTTTTCTTGCCACTGATAACCTTTTTTCTTCTTCTTTTATTTCGAGGATAATAGAATAAGCATTCATGTATTTTTTTACATCCAGTCCCCGTGTGTATGCAGTTTCGCGGCATTGTTGATTTTCTCTTGCTCTAGGTTTTCTAGCGCCACCGATAACCTTTTTTTTATTATTGTTTTATTTCGAGGATAATGGAATGAACATTCATGTGATTTTTTTACATCCAGTCCCCGTGTGTATGCAGATTTTGTCAATTTTGTCATCTGTTCACACTGGGAAACACAATGGCCTACGCTTCCAAAAAGCGGGACAGGTTTTAACGTGTGTACTAGATTTTCATATTTGATATAATGTGCACACATGCGGGTGTATGCGTTGAATCGGAACTGAAATGCAGTGTGATCATAACATGAAAAGGTTTATTTGATACGAAAGTGTTCTAATCCAGTGCAATATTTTAAAAGTATATTTGAAGTAAATGTACGTGCCTATTTTCTTACTATTCTGAAAAAAGGGGTCAAAATTAGTAACAGGGTAGAAAAAAGTACTTTTTCGGTTTATTCTTTCTTTTATTCTTTATAAAATGAGGAAAATCGTTATTTCTTACATCATAGTTTTTTATTTATATAAACTCCCGATATTCACTGAATGTCTTTTTTTTTTACTACTTGTTAGATATTCATCAAAACATTTGTAGTTAGTAGTTGAACTTCTTTGTTTTAGAACAAC
This sequence comes from Rapana venosa, assembly GCA_028751875.1. Classification (NCBI taxonomy): domain Eukaryota; kingdom Metazoa; phylum Mollusca; class Gastropoda; order Neogastropoda; family Muricidae; genus Rapana; species Rapana venosa. Next base: position 13,808,569 of record CM054153.1, read on the forward strand.
CTATCCATGTTATGGGGACGGGAGAGCTCAGTGGTCAGAGCACTCGCTTTCCCCCAGCTAAGGTTAACCAGCATCAAGCGTGGTTACCACTTGGATGGGTGACCGTTTGCGCGCCTTGGCTTCAGTACAGTTCCCCAGTTCACCCAGCTGTAAATTGGTACATGCCCTCTTTAGGGTCAGGGAAGGTTAAGCAGCGACGGATAGGAGATGGGCGCCGCCCTCAATATACTGGCCCCTAGAGAAGCTGAGGTCTCTAATGCCTCGCTCCCCTACGACCACATAGGTTATGGGACATCTTTACCTTTTCTTTACCTTTTATAGCTGGTGAACTTGCCAAAGCGTACCTTCTGGAAACTATTGAGGGAGGGACATGTAAAGGAAAACAAGACACAAGTAATGGACGAATAACATCGCAGAATGGACAAGGCAACAAACAAACAAATCAGCGATCTAGGCCTTGGCCGACCGCTGACACAAAACAGAGGACTTCGGTAAATGGCTCTTCAGTGCGGGTGCCCCGCTGTCTCTGCACTGAGTTATGGAATAGGAAGAAGAAAGAGAGAAGAAGGTATAAAAAGAACACCCTGCGAGCGTTCCTTGGTGAATTCTGTAGATTAGGTTATTACGTTCTCTTTTGTCTCCCTGATTGTTGTTGTTTCTTCATAGTTTCAGACTGACAAAGAAGGCTGTTTGCTTTAGGGTTAGTCATTGATCCTTGCCATGGTGTCAGCTTTAATTTAATGTGGCCGCTGTGATTGGATGGGCAAAACGCAGTATCATCAGTTGTTCTCGTTGTTTCGTTATTCGTGGAATATGTTTCTATTCAGATGCGTTGATATGACCACTGGCAGAGAAGTGCATATTAGCTCTCTCTGTCTCTGTCTCTGTCTCTCTGTCTCTGTCTCCCCCCCCCCTACATCCACAAATAGAATCATATCGACACAAGCAAGCTGATCCATGCAAGCAAACACTCTCAAAATTATGTACTTCGTGTCTTTGCTCATTTTCAATTATTTTTAATAACATTTTTTTTAATCTTCCGGGTTTTTTTAAAAGTGACATTGAACAATATTTTTCGGAAAGCGAAGAATCGAAACAAACAGCGGATAAAGTATTGAGATCAAAATTCAGAATTATATCTCAAATAACATTTATTTAATTGAGTTGGTATGTAACAGCCAAAAATCACAGATTCATGTTATCACAAAAGTTGCAAAAAACTGCCACTTTATAGCATGCATTTATTGACAGAGTTCCGAATCCATCCACAGCACAAATCCCCAATGCTTTAGTCACCAAAGTATGTCCGTCAGTGGTTTATAAGTCGTATCCATAATGTCAACGCATCAGAATATATAATACATTCACACAGCATTTACTCGAAGCTATATATCTGTCAGTGGTTTGTAAGTCATATCCATAATGTCAGCACATCATAATACATATAAATTCATACAGTATTTACTCAAAAGTTACATGTTTGTCAGTTATTTGTACGTCATATCCGTTATGTCAACGTATCAGAATATAACATTCATTCACACATTATTTACTCAAAAGTAGTCTGTCAGTGATTTGTAAGTCCTATCCATAATGCAAACGCATAAGAATCTATATACACATTCATATAGTATTCACTCAAAGCTACAAGGCACGATCTACTTTTATACATGTCCCCATATAACCATCAGACCAATAACCGGCCCACCCATTCACAACAACACACACAAAACATAACCATCAGACCAATAACCGGCCCACCCATTCACAACAACACACACAAACACTTTTCACCTCCTCTGAGTATTCTAACAAGTCTTCTACGTCTGTCAGTCTTCATGTCGAAAAAAAAAATTAATAAAAACATAGTGAAAAATCTACACACATACAAAATTCTGGATCATTCTCTGTCGGTTATTGTCGATACAGTATTAAATCACCGATTCCGTCTTCAGTCTTTGTCTGGCATTCCTAAGCAATAAGCCTACGTATAAAGGCTTTTTGCTTCCACAATTTGAAAGTCTTTGTGCGTTTGAGTAATTCCGACACCCAAGCTTGTTCACGCCATACCTTTCGTCATGAGTTAGCATCTCCAGCAACTCCAAAAGCGAGCATTACTCCTACACATCACCTTTTCCCAACACTTTCACCATCATCTACCATTCCGTCCCCCATCCTTACCCCTGTCCTCCCACCCCCCTCCCCCACCTCACGTCTGCTTCTCAATCGGCGAGTTTCAGGCGTCTCTCTGTAAGTCCAGACCAGGTTCACACTTTGAAAGGTGTGCCTGGTTTCTGTCAAAATGAACGACGGCCGTCATCTGTGGCAGGAGTTACCCGCAGTTCAACTGGTCTCTCACGTTTGAAGCGGGGCGGGTTTTCTTCATGCTTTCCTGGCATCCAGCTGATGCACTGGCTGCAGTACCCCTGTCAGCAGCCTAAAATGTCGACCAGCATCTGAGGCTTGTCCCCGCTCCACTTCTTAGGGATGATCTGCAGAAAGCT
>CM054153.1:13816072-13823572 GCA_028751875.1 Rapana venosa
TTAAGCACACTCATTGCGAAGGAACTTTTGTTATGCTGTTATGGTGCATAGAAAAAGAAGTTGAAGCAAGGATTTCATGTTGGTGGACTGCAATCATCTGCGCTGGTTTAAAACAGGGAGCTGTCTGCAATCCCTTCATATTATGTGTGTGTGTGTGTGCGTTGCGTGCGTGCGTGCGTGCGTGCGTGCGTGCGTGCGTGTGTGTGTGTTTTGACCAAAAAGGAAATGCATTCGTGTATATCATATCCAAAGATTTATCCCCTTTTTTCAGACTGGAAATTAAACTTTTGATACTGGTTTCTCCCAACAAACTCTTGTTCAAGAAAGTGGTAATTTTTCTTAGCAAATGTTTATGGGTAGACACAATAGAAATACGCGTGCTCGCTCGCTCTCTCGCTTGCGCTCTCTCTCTCTCTCTCTCTCTCTCTCTCTCTCTCTCTCTCTCTCTCTCTCTCTCTCTCTCTCTCTCTCTCCCCTCACACACACACACACACACACACACTCGACCTATCAGTTGTTGTGAACAGCTAACTGTGAAGAACAGCAGGCTAGCCAAATTCAAGCAAACTTTATCGAGAAAGGAGGTAGTCTCTAATGGCTCACATCCGGAAAGGAAAATAAAGTATCATGTATATAATAGCAACTTAAAGGCCATTCAGTTAAAACAAAATTGAAACAAACAAAAAAGCAATAAGAAGCTCACTATAATGCTCACTTCATAGACATCCTTTGAAACAGAAGCTGTACCTTTTTGTGTTTTTTATCTGTTTGTGCTTACCAAAAATGCTTATCATTTCAAATATGCTTATTGCACAACTCTGTCATGATCATATTATGCCAGAAGAATCTGAATCACAGATTTTTTTTAAAACCTCCTTATACTAACATTTTTCTTCATTTATGAAGTCTGAAATAGTCTTCGCAGGAGAGTGGGGGAGAGGTAAAACTATTGCTACATGTCTCGATGAAGAAAGTTTTAAGTCCTACCATTGCCATTATAGTTCGTTTCTTGATAAATTGATTGTCATGAAGTAACTTAAAAAAAGAAACAAAATTATCGACATCAAAATAAGGATGTCCAGATAGTCTAAAACATTTACCATGCCTAAACGGTGATGTAAACTTGGTAAGTTATCACTTGGGGAAGCAATTCTATCTTTAATAGCCAGCCAGATCTGTTTAGGTGTTAAGTTAAACTCTGCAACTCCACTGTGCACAAAATTTGCCATGTGTGTGTGTGTGTGTGTGTGTGTGTGTGTGTGTGTGTGTGTGTGTGTGTGTGTGTGTGTGTGTGTGCACGTTTCTTCCACATAATTGTGGAAACGCAGCTGCTGTCATAGGTGTACACAGTCATAGTTTCTTATCAAATACTGATCGTTACATATCTCTCCCTCTGTCTCAATTACCGTTTAATTTAAGCTCTTAATGGAGTCAACGTGTTTAATTAATCATTCAACAAACAATTTAGGGTTCATGATTTTTTCAGAGAGTACGATGATGATGACCTCATCATCATTATCCATTATCAATATCGTCTTCGTCATCATCACCACCACCACCACCACCACCACTACCATCATCATCACCATAGTCGTCATGACAATCGTCCTGTTTATATGATTTCAATAACAATAGGTATGAATATATACCGCACTTACTATTTAAGAGTATACTATCGTATGAAAATAGGCTTGCTTCCTGGTTTAAACAAGGTTTTTATGGGGGGAAACCAGCAGGGAACCGTATATGTTAACTTTATAGAAAAGCATCAAAAACAGAATGTAGTCTGCATATCACCTGTATGGATTTCAGTAAAGCTTTCGTTCTACCAGCCTCCAGGACTTCCGCAGAATCGTTTCTTAAACTGTCTAGAAAATATCTATCTGACGATTCGTCATTCCCACAAAACCAGAATGCCTCACATCATGGAAGATAAAGAATCTTCACAAGCCTTTCTAGTCACCGATGGTGTTTAACAAGGATGCGTCGCTGCGCCTACAATGTTCAACATTATGTTTTGGGTAATGTTCAATCCTACATTTCAGAACCGTACACAAAAAAGACAGCTCGAAGCACAGGACAGCATTTGAGTCTGAGAAGATTTCACAGCTGTTTTCCAGGTGAATTTTACCCAAAGTCTTCTATTCCTCGTTGCTGATGACTGTGTCCGAGCGTAAAATGTTTGACAGATTCAGTGCAGCATTGACAACGTCAGTCTCAGCTTAAGAAAAAGCAAAGATGCGCAACATTTAGAGAGAATCAACAAAAGCTGCAAGCTGTGGACCCGACCACAAATCTGGGCAATGTCCCTAAAGTCATGACAAAGTCAAAGGTGGGCATGTCAGAGCAGAAGCTTGCGTTCAGACAGTCGGGGATTTTTTTCAAGTCAGAAATAAACGGCGCTTTCACGTGGCGAATCCCTGCGTCATTCTGATGATTTGTAGACAGGACGAGATATCTACCATACACATGTCCTCAGAAGAACTGTTCTTCTGTGAGTGCCTGTTTGGCAGGATACGTCTTAAGACTGACTCAAGCGCATCTCCAACCAACTCTTCTACAGTGAGCCGCCTAAAAGAAAACTCTTACGTACAGACGAAAAGAAGCCGTACACAACGTTTAACTATTTCAATTCGCATGGACACTTACCTGCTTTCTGCTTCTTGATCTTCTTTCTCTTCTTCTTCCTCCTCCTCCCCTTCCTCCTTTTCCTCTTGTTCTGGCCTTTGCCTTTCGGTCTTGTTTCTGTTTTTATGATTTTCGTTTCAATTATTTTGTCCGTGATTTCTCCGCCTTTCTTCTTCTTTTTGGTTTTCTTCCTCCCTTTCTTTCCTTTGCGTTTGGCCTTCTCATTTGTTAAACTCTCTGGAAGCATAAATATGAAGAGATGAATAAATGAATGGCCACTAAAATAAAAAAATTAAAGGGGGGGGGGGGGATGGGCAGATAAACAGACAGATAGAGACCGCCACAAACAGTCTCTCTCTCTCTCTCTCTCTCTCTCTCTCTCTCTCTCTCTCTCTCTTCTCTCTCACACACACACACACACACACACACACATACACATACACACGCACGCACGCACGCACGCACGCACACACGCACGCACGCGCGCGCGCGGGTCTAATGGTTAGAACATTGCGCTCGCAATCTGACGACCCGGGTTCGATTCCCTTTCAAGGGATATTTTCCTCTGGAGTTAACATCAGTGCAGACTCCACTATCCCCAAAAGTCCTTCGGATGATACTATAAACGAACGCACGCAGAACATCTTGCGCACACGCTAAATCCTGTTCCGCTCTTCGTAAGAGTAGGCCGTTGTGTGCCAGTGGGAAAAGATGACAAAATTTATAACACCTCATACACACGGGGACCAGATGTAAGAAAAGCAGCTAAGTGCTTATTGCATTATCCTCGGTATAAAAGAAGAAAATAAAATAATAAAACAGACAGAGAGAGAGAGAGAGAAGAGAGAGAGAGAGAAAGAGAGAGGGGGGGCGTAAAGGAAACATTATGAGCGAACATGGAGAAACAATATCAAACTGATCATTTGAATAAGACTTGAATGAGCATATGTATGTCAAACTAACAGCCTGCATGGTAGTTTTGTGAATAAATAATTCGAGTTTCTGATCTCTCTCTCTCTCTCTCTCTCTCTCTCTCTCTCTTCTCTCTCTCTCTCTCTCTCTCTCTCTCTCTCTCTCTTTCTCTCTCTCCCAATCCCTCTCCCTCTCCCCAAATCACTACCACCATGACTCACTGGCTGCAGTCTTTTCAATCGCTTTCAGCGCAGCATCTTCGTCTTTCTTTAGTTGGAAGAGAGTTCCTTCCAGCTGGGCTGCTTCCTCCAGCACCGATGATGAAGTGTTGATGACTATACCATTATCCGATACAGCCGTTTCTTTTTTCTGTAGTGTCTGTGTTTCATAGGTAGTTGGTTTGTTTTTGGCTTTCCTACTTTTCTTTCCTTTTCGGCCCCTCTTCTTCGACTTCTTTCTCTTTCCCCTTTTGCCTCCAGTTCTCTTTGGCTTTTTCTTTCCCTTGTTCCTTCTTGCTTTCTTTTTCTTTCTCTTTGATTTTTGGCCATCTTTTTCTTTCCCTTTTTCCTTATTGCTACCTTCATCTTTTTCTTCTTTGCCTTCTCTTGCTTTTTCTTTCCCTTTTTCATTTTTACCAACTTAATCTTTCCCTTTTTCCTTTTGGCCATCTTTCCCTTTTTGCTTTTTGTCATCTTTTTCTTTCCCTTTTTCCTTTTTATCACCTTAATCTTTCCCTTTTTCCTTTTTGCCATCTTTCCTTTTTTCTTTCCCTTTTTCATTTTTATCACCTTTATCTTTCCCTTTTTCCGTTTTCCGATCTTCCCCTTTTTCTTTCCCTTTTTCCTTTTTATCACCTTAATCTTTCCCTTTTTCCTTTTCCGATCTTCCCCTTTTTCTTTCCCTTTTTCCTTTTTTATCACCTTAATCTTTCCCTTTTTCCTTTTCCCTTCTTTTCTTTTTTCTTTCCCTTTTTCCTTTTTATCACCTTTATCTTTCCCTTTTTCCTTTTCCATCTTTCCTTTTTCTTTCCTTTTTTCTTTTACCTATCTTTCGCTTTTTCTTTCCCTTCTTATTTTTACCATCTTTTTTTCCCCTCTTGTCCCCATTGCCTTTTTCATCTTTTTCTTTCCTTTTCTTGCCATCTTTCCCTTTTTCTTTTCCTTTTTTGCCATACTCCCTTTTCTTTCCTTTTTCTTTTTTGCCATCTTCCTTTTTCTTTCCCTTTGTCGCTATTATCATCATTTCTCTTTTTCTTTCCTTTTTTTCTTTTTGCCACGCTTTCTTTCCCTTTTTTTCCTTTTGCATCTTCATCTTTTTCTTCCTTTCCCTTCTTCATTTTTCCCTCTTTCCCTTTTTCTTTCCTTTTTCCTTTTTCCCATCTTCGTTTTCTTTCCCTTTTTCCTTTTTGCAACCTATCTTGTTTCTTTCCCTTTTTGCTTTTTGCCATCTTTCTTTCTTTCCTTTTTGCTTTTTGCCATCTTTTTCTTTCCCTTTTTCTTTTTGCCATCTTTTTCTTTCCCTTTTCTTTTTGCCATCTTTTTCTTTTCCCTTTTCCGTTTTGTCCCTTCATCTTTTTCTTTCCCTTTTCCGTTTATTGCACCTTCATCTTTTTCTTTCCCTTTTTGCTTTTTGCCATCTTTTTCTTTCCCTTTTTGCTTTTTGCCATCTTTTTCTTTCCCTTTTCCTTTATTGCTACCTTCATCTTTTTCTTTCCCTTTTCCGTTATTGCTACCTTCATCTTTTTCTTTCCTTTTTCCTTTTTGCCATCTTTTTCTTTCCCTTTTTCCTTTTTGCCATCTTTTTCTTTCCCTTTTCCGTTATTGCTACCTTCATCTTTTCTTTTCCCTTTTTGCTTTTTGCCATCTTTTTCTTTCCCTTTTTCCTTTTTGCCATCTTTTTCTTTCCCTTTTCCGTTATTGCTACCTTCATCTTTTTCTTTCCCCTTTTTCCGTTATTGCTACCTTCATCTTTTTCTTTCCCTTTTTCCTTTTTGCCATCTTTTTCTTTCCCTTTTCCGTTATTGCTACCTTCATCTTTTTCTTTCCCCTTTTCCTTTTAGCTATCTTTCCCTTTTTCCTTCCCTTTTTCCTTTTTGCCATCTTTTTCTTTCCCTTTCTCCTTTTAGCCGTCTGTCCCTTTTTCCTTTTTGCCATCTTTCCTTTTTCTTTCCCTTTTTCTGTTTTGCCATCTTTCCCTTTTTCTTTTTTACCATCTTTCCCTTTTTCCTTTTTGCCATCTTTCCCTTTTTCTTTTTTACCATCTTTCCCTTTTTCCTTCTCGGCGTCTTTCGTTTTTTCTGTCCCTTTTCCTTTATTGCTATTCTCATCTTTCCCCTTTTCCTTTTTGCCATCTTTTTCTGTCCCTTTTTGCTCACGGCCAACTTTTGCGTTTTCGTTTTGCCTAAAGCCTTCTTGGGCTTTTCCCTTCCCTGTTTAAGTAAACCTGTCCTTGAGGGTTTCCTTGTCTTGACCTCCCCACGCTTGACTTGCACAGCTTCTTTTATCCCAACTTCTGTAGCAGCCTTGTTGACTGGTGCCTTTTGCTTGGTGATTTCGCTCTGAGCTGCTTTAGGCGGCAGGGTTCCGTTCAGAGGGGTCACTTTCCCAATGTTGGTGGCCTTTCCTCTAAGCCTGATTTTCACCTTTCCAGTTTGGCCTTTCTTTCTTTTCTTCTTTCCTTTTCTCTGTTTCTTTCTCCGTTTTTTCTTTGGGGGTTTTATTCGTCTCTGTGTCATGCCGGGTTTCTTTTTCCGTTTTCTGGGTTTGGCTTTCTTCTTGCCTTTGGTGCGTTTTTGCTGGAGTGTTTTCTTCTGAGCTAAAGGCGCTATTTCCTGTTTTCTTGTCTGTGTCTCTTGTGCGATCTTTTCTATGGGTTTTAATGGGGATGGTTTCTCTGTGGTCTCTTCTTTTGGTGTCTCTGTTACTGCGCCGCCAGGCATGGTTTCTGTCTTTTTGACTATCTTTATTTCTTCCACCCTTTCTCCTTTTTTTGCTTCTTTTGGCCTGTTCTTTTTCTTTCCCTTCTGTTTCTTTTGCTTTCCTTTCTTCTTCTTCTTCTTCCCTTTCTTCTTCTTTCCCTTCTTCTTCTTCCCCTTCTTTCCTATCTTCTTCTTCCCCTTCTTCTTCTTTCCCTTCTTCTTCTTCTTCCTCTTCCTTTTCTTTCTCTTTTTCTTCTGCATTGCTTTTGACTTGCCTTTCTTCTTCTCTTTCTTGGAAACTCCTTTCTTTGTTTCTACTTTCTTTTCTTTTCCCCCGGCTTTTACTGGAAGTTTGAGTTTAACTTCTTTCCCTGTATTGTTGGCAGTGATGGCGTTGGCCTCTGTCCAGTACATTTCGTCATATTCTTTCTCTGCAGAGGAGAAACAAAAATGTGTGTCGTTTACTTACATAAACCATGGAGAAGATGAGAATAAAACAGAAAGTTGGATCTTAAGATTTGGAATTACAAATTGGCTCACATAACAAATCAATTAAGAGGACTAATTAATGATTTGAGTGAAACACACACGCACACACACACACACACACACACACACACACACACACACACACACACACACATACACACACACACACACACACACACACACACACACACACACACACACACACACACACACCACATCGGAGGATGAGAGATGTCCAAGTCCCCCAGTTCACCCAACGGTAAAGCAGTACCAGCTTCCCTCTTTAGGGTCAGGGAAGGTAAAGCAGCGAGGGAGAGGAGATGGGCGCCGCCCTCAATATGCTTAGGCCCTAGAGAAATGAGGTCTCTGACGCCTCGTGCCCCCAACAACCGCATAGGTTATGGAAACACCTCTACCTTTTTCTACGATGTTCTGCGTGCATTCACAAACCTCGGTTTACAGTCTGATCCAAAGAACTTGCAGAGGAAAGGGAATCAGCATCCAAGCTAACTCGAATGGACATCTCCGTGGAGACTCGAACCCACTTCTTCAGT
>CM054153.1:13826072-13838572 GCA_028751875.1 Rapana venosa
AGAACTCTCATGACTTACCAGCCTTTTTGGAACCCTTCTTCTTCCCTTTGCCAGTCCCCTTCACCCCCAGCTGTGACATAGCAGCGTCCAGGTTGACAGCAAAGGTGCCTTGTGTGCTGGATTTCTTCCCCTTTTCGGCACCGCTGGGTTCTGCCGGCACATTTCATACATTTCAAAAGTAACGGTAAAAGGTAAACGTGTTCCCAAATAACCTACGCGCTCGTTTGAGGAGCGAGGTGTCAGACACCTCAACTTTCCTCCATATTTATTGAGGGCGGGTGTCCATCTCCTCTCCCTGGCTGCCTTGACCTTCCCTGACCCTAAAGAGGGCAAGGTACCCATTAATTTACAGCTGGGTGAACTGGAAGGTGACTGTGCTGAAGCCAAGGCGCGCAAACGGTGACCTATAAAAGCTTCTTAGCCTTTAGCTTGGGGAAAGCGAGTGCTCTGAACACTGAGCTATCCCCGTCCCTATAACTGTATATATAAACATGTTACGTATATCTGAAGACATGGACTTCTTTCTCTTTGACTTCCCGATAAGTCATTTGGACACTGAACTCAAATTTTTCAGGCAGTGTGTCTAAGGCAAGTGAACCTGCAAAGGCTCTCTCTCTCTCTCTCTCTCTCTCTCCAGTCATTATCCATGCCACAGGCCATAGTTGGCCTAGTTTTCCTCAAAACGGAAGATGGTGTACAAGCATTTGTATGCATGACTTTGGTTTGAAATCTCATTGTGTGTGTGTGTGAGTGTGTGTTTGCGTGAGTGCATGCTTGTGTGCATGCGTGGTGTGTGTGTGTGTGTGTGTGTGTGTATGTGCGTGCGTGTTGTGTGTGTGTGGTGTGTGTGTTTGTGTGTGCATGAATGTGTGTGTTTGTGTATGCATGCGTGCGTCGTGCGCGCGAGCGTGCGTGCGTGCGTGCATGCGTGTGTGTGTGTACAACTCTAGGCTACTGTTTCCCACCAATACCCCCACTCCGTTTTTGAGTGTGGACGTGTTAAAGTTAAAAGTACCTCTCTGAATGTTCGACTTCGTTTTTCACTTACTTCCTTCCTTCTTTGTCTTCTTTTTCTGTCTCTGTCCCTTCTTCTTCTTTCCCCTTTTCTTCCTCTTCCCCTTTCTCTTCCTCTTCCGACCTTTCCTTTTCTTCATCCCCTTTTTCTTTTTCTTCTTCCCGGCTTTGGCTTTGATACCGCCGCCTGCTTTGCCCACTGCAGCGGTTTTCTGTTGGCCAGGTGGCTGTGCAGTTGGCTGAGCAGCTGCTTGCACTTTTTTCTCTGGTTTGGTTTCTGCCACCTCTGAAAGTAAAAACAACAGTATGGTCATTTTTCTGTCTGACTTTTCATTGGTACAGGGAGAGAAGATGGAAATGGGGTTAGGCGGTAAGGGAATAAACTATAATGTAAGACAATGGCATCAGTACTGACTTTATTATAGACAGCAAGAAAATTGAGACCGTGTTAGCTTTACATATGTGGGAGCTATAGTACTGGATGAAGGATCAAAACCTGAAATTCTCTCCAGGATAACCAGACCACAGCTGCATTGACCAAACTGAAAGTCCTCTGGAACAAGAAGAACATCGCCATCAGCTTTGAGATCAGACTGATGCGATCCCTAGTCATGGTCATATTTTTGTGAACACGTGAAACGTGGGCCATAACAGCTGACATTGAAAGAAGGATACAGGCAATGGAGATGAGGTGCATTTGCAAACTCTTTGGTATCTCATACAAAGTTCACATCACTAATGAGAAAGTGAAAACCAGAATCAAAAATGCCATAGGATCATAGGAGGAGCTATTTCAGTGAAAAGACGCAAACTAAAGTGGCCGGGAATGCCACACGAACATCTGGACTGGCCAAGACTGTTCTACAGGGAACAGTGCTAGAAGTGAGACAAATCGGCAGACAGAGAGAACGATGGGAAGACATCATCAGAGAGTGGACTGGCCTTGAGTGGAACGAATTGCTACAGAAAGCAGAGGACTGTGGGGAGTGGAGGAAGGTGATCGCAATATCTACATTAGTGCCCCCACGGTCCACAGGACTACGGGATAGATAAAGGTGAATGCAATCCAGTTTTCTGTTGCTGACTGATGTCATCTCATTATTACTTGGGCTGATACACTTTCTGATAGTTTGGCATACTTGTTCATTGGTGATATGTTCAGTGTAGTGTGTTTAGTATCTCATGGAAATGCCTCATTCCATGGTTTGGACTCTTCTTTATAGAAATGCCATTAGTCTCTTATGTTTCACGTGCAGACAGGGTACAGTATATACCAATGCATACAGGAGTTTTGTTTTCGGTTTTTTCATATTTTGGGGTCTTTCTGTCTTTGCAAATATTTGTCTGTGTTCATCCGTCTGTATGAATATATATCTCCGTGAACATTTTTATCAAGCTGACTCTGTTTTCCTATCATCATTAGGGGAGAGGTTAAACATGTTCTGTGGACTCTTCATTTACTTAATCATTTACTTACTTTCCTTTTTCTTCTCCATCTCAGTTTTCTTCTTTCCTTGTCCTTTCTTCTTTCCTTGTCCTTTCTTCTTCCCTTTCTTCTTTCTCCTTCCCTTCTTTTTCTTTCCCTTTCTTCTTCCCTTCTTTTTCTTCTTCCTTTGTCCCTTCTTCTTTTTCTTCTTTCTCCCCTTCTTTTTCTTTTTCTTTCTCTTCCGACCCTTCCCTTTCTTCATCCCCTTTTTCTTTTTCTTCTTCCCGGCTTTGGCTTTGATACCGCCGCCTGCTTTGCCCACTGCAGCGGTTTTCTGTTGGCCAGGTGGCTGTGCAGTTGGCTGAGCAGCTGCTTGCACTTTTTTCTCTGGTTTGGTTTCTGCCACCTCTGAAAGTAGAAGCAACAGTATGGTCATTTTTCTGTCTGACTTTTCATTGGTACGGGGAAGGAAGTGGGAATGGGGTTGAGTGGTAACAGGGATGGTAGAGGGAAGAAGACAATTAACTAGAATGTATTTTTTAAAATTGTTGGCTCATATTAAATTTGGTCATATAGTAAAAGTGCTCTGATTTGTTTTTGCAACATATAGCGCTATACAAATTTCATTTATTATTATTATTATTATTATTAAAACACAGAGTTTAAATTTTCTAAATTTTAAGAGGATAATACTTTGTGGGTGAGCAGAAATAAGGTGTTTGCAAAAATCATACAACCTTGTTTTTCTAAGTCATCATTTTTTACCCTTGTTCTTTTTCTCTCTGAACTCCATGGGCAGTCACTGGAGTACCACACTGAACATTCTTTCATCCAGTTCTCCCATTTGTGTTGCTTGTGTGCCAAAGCCTGAGTCTCTACAGGTGGCTTCTCTATCTATTGCATGATGTCCTCCTCTGCTTTCATCTGTCTACCCAATACTTTTCCCCCTTCCCCCTCCCTCTCTCTCTTGACAGTTCCCTTTTGTGAGACCATTATCTTGTAATGTGACCATTCAAATGCAGTTTTCTGTTACTGACTGATGTTATCACATCATTGTCTGGGCGGATACTTGTACATTGTCTGATAGTTTGGCACGCTTCTTCATCGGTAATGTGTTCAGTGTATTGTGTGTTTAGTACCTGAAGATGACGCCTCATTTCCATGGTTTGGGCTCTTCTTAAAGGAAATGCCATGAGTGTCTAGGTTGCCTATGTAGACAGGGAGATGGTATGTTCCAATGCATGCAGGCCTCCTGTTGTGGGTTTTTTTTCATATTTGTCTCTCTCTGTCTAAACATTTATTTGTCTGTGTGTTCATCTGTCTGTTTGTATGAATGTATCTCTCTGTGAACATGTTTACCAAGGCTGACTGTATTTTCCTATTATCAAAAGGGAGAGGTTAAACATATTCTGTGGACTCTTGATTTTATCATTTACTTACTTTCCTTCTTCTTCTCCATCTCGGTTTTCTTCTTTCCTCGTCCCTTCTTCTTCCCCTTCTTCTTTCTCCTTCCTTTCTTTTTCTTTCCCTTCTTTTTCCCCTTCTTTTTCTTCTTCCTTCGTCCCTTCTTTTTCTTTTTCTTCTGTTTTCCCTTCTTTTTCTTTTTCTGTTTCTTCTTTCTCCCCTTCTTCTTCCTCTTCCTCTTTTTCTTCCTCTTCCGACCCTTCCCTTTCTTCATCCCCTTTTTCTTTTTCTTCTTCCCGGCTTTGGCTTTGATACCGCCGCCTGCTTTGCCCACTGCAGCGGTTTTCTGTTGGCCAGGTGGCTGTGCAGTTGGCTGAGCAGCTGCTTGCACTTTTTTCTCTGGTTTGGTTTCCGCCACCTCTGAAAGTAGAAACAACAGTATGGTCATTTTTCTGTCTGACTTTTCATTGGTACAGGGAAGGAAGTGGGAATGGGGTTGAGTGGTAACAGGGATGGTAGAGGGAAGAAGGCAATTAACTAGAATGTTGTTTTTTTTTAATTGTTGGCTCATATTAAATTTGGTCATATAGTAAAACTCAGAGTCCAATTTTCTAAATTTCAAGAGGATAATACTTTGTGGGTGAGCAGAAATAAGGTGTTTGCAAAAATCATATAACCTTTATTTTCTAAGTCATCATTTTTTACCCTTGTTCTTTTTCTCTCTGAACTCCATGGGCAGTCACTGGAGTACCACACTGAACATTCCTTCATGCAGTTCTCCCATTTGTGTTGCTTGTGTGCCAAAGCCTGAGTCTCTACAGGTGGCTTCTCTATCTATTGCATGATGTCCTCCTCTGCTTTCATCTGTCTACTCAAAACTTTCCCCCCTACCCCCTCCCTCTCTTGACAGTTCCCTTTTGTGAGGCCATTATCTTGTAATGTGACCATTCAAATGCAGTTTTCTGTTACTGACTGATGTCATCACATCATTATCTAGGCAGATACTTGTACATTGTCTGATAGTTTGGCACGCTTCTTCATCGGTAATGTGTTCAGTGTATTGTGTGTTTAGTACCTGAAGATGACGCCTCATTTCCATGGTTTGGGCTCTTCTTAATAGAAATGCCATGAGTGTCTAGGTTGCCTATGTAGACAGGGAGATGGTATGTTCCAATGCATGCAGGCCTCCTGTTGTGGGTTTTTTTTCATATTTGTCTCTCTGTCTAAACATTTATTTGTCTGTGTGTTCATCTGTCTGTTTGTATGAATGTATCTCTCTGTGAACATGTTAACCAAGGCTGACTGTATTTTCCTATTATCAAAAGGGAGAGGTTAAACATATTCTGTGGACTCTTGATTTTATCATTTACTTACTTTCCTTCTTCTTCTCCATCTCAGTTTTCTTCTTTCCTCGTCCCTTCTTCTTCCCCTTCTTCTTTCTCCTTCCTTTCTTTTTCTTTCCCTTCCTTTTCCCCTTCTTTTTCTTCTTCCTTCGTCCCTTCTTTTTCTTTTTCTTCTGTTTTCCCTTCTTTTTCTTTTTCTGTTTCTTCTTTCTCCCCTTCTTCTTTCTCTTGCTCTTTTTCTTCCTCTTCCGACCCTTCCCTTTCTTCATCCCCTTTTTCTTTTTCTTCTTCCCGGCTTTGGCTTTGATACCGCCGCCTGCTTTGCCCACTGCAGCGGTTTTCTGTTGGCCAGGTGGCTGTGCAGTTGGCTGAGCAGCTGCTTGCACTTTTTTCTCTGGTTTGGTTTCTGCCACCTCTGAAAGTAGAAACAAAAATCAATTCATTTTTATGTCAGATTTTTCATGGGTACAGGGAAGGAAGGTGGGGTTGAGGTTGGATGGTAATTGGGTTCAGAACAAGGAAAGGAGGAGTTAATTAATGGTAAAGTAAGAAAAGTCAGTTTGCTCTCTTTTGCCTTATAATAGTTAGAACACCTTAAGTCCTATTCTCCAATGTCTTTAAGAACATGATAGTTTTTGTGTTTGAGCCTAGAGCTCAACAGAAACAAGGTGTATGCAAAAATCAAATAAACTTTTTTTCTAAAAAAAATTTTCTCTTTCTAAACTCTATAGGTTGTCACTAGTGTACCACATTTTCCAAGTTCTCCTGTTTGTGCTGTTTGTGTGCCTAAGTCCGGGTCTCTACAGATGGCTTCTCTATCTATTGCACAAGGTTGCTCTCCATTGCTTTCTTCTGTCTACCCCATCCCTTCCTGCCCTTCTCAACAGTTCTCTTTGTCTATGTCTTTATTTTTCTCTGTGTTTTTGTCTATTTGTGTGTCTGTATCTCTCTGTGAACATATTTTTTACCAAAGCTGACTGTGTTTCCCTCTTGTCATTAGGGGAGAGGGGTGGTTAAACTAGTTTATTATTCTCGGGAACCTTCACTTTGCTATTTACTTACTTTCCTTCTTTTCGATCTTAGTTTTCTTCTTTCCTCGTCCCTTCTTCTTCCCCTTCTTCTTTCTCCTTCCTTTCTTTTTCTTTCCCTTCCTTTGTCCCTTCTTTTTCTTCTTCTTCCCTCGTCCTTTCTTTTTCTTTTTCTTCTTACTCCCCTTCTTCTTCTTTTTCTTCTTTCCCCCTTCTTCTTCCTCTTCCTCTTTTTCTTCCTCTTCCGACCCTTCCCTTTCTTTATTCCCTTTTTCTTTTTCTTCTTCCTGGCTTTGGCTTTGATACCGCCGCCTGCTTTGCCCACTGCAGCGGTTTTCTGTTGGCCAGGTGGCTGTGCAGTCGGCTGAGCAGCTGCTTGCACTTTTTTCTCTGGTTTGGTTTCTGCCACCTCTGAAAGTAGAAACAACAGCATGGTCATTTTTCTGTCTGACTTTTCATTGGTACAGGGAAGGAATGAGGATATGGGCTGGGCGGTAACAGGGATGGGGAGAGGGCAGAAGGCAATTAACTGGAATGTAAGAAAAGTCTGTATGCTCATATCTAATTTGGCTTATAGTAAAACACAGAGAGTCTAAATGTCCAAAGTTTTAAGAACATGATAGGGGTTTTTGTTGGGTTTTTTTCTTTCTGAGATTTGAAGAACATGATAGTTTTTGTGTTTGAGCCCAACGCTCAACAGAAACGAGGTGTATGCAAAAATCATATAACCTTTTTTCTAAATCATCACCTTTTTTCTTCTTCTTCCTCTTCTTCCTCACTCTGACCTCCAGAGGCAGTCACTAGTGTACCACATTCTCCCACTTCTCCTGTTTGTGCTGTTTGTGTGCCAAAGCCCGGGTCTCTACAGATGGCTTCTCTATCTATTGCACAAGGTTGCTCTCCATTGCTTTCTTCTGTCTACCCCATCCTCCCATCCCTCCTCTCAACAGTTCCTTTTGTCTGTGTCTTTATCTTTTATGTGCATTTGTCTGTCTAGTTGTATGAATGTATCTCTCTGTGAACATATTTTTACCAAGGCTGACTGTGTTTTCCTCTTGTCATTAGGGGAGAGGGGTGGTTAAACTAGCTTATTATTCTCGGGAACCTTCACTTTGCTATTTACTTACTTTCCTTCTTCTTCTCCATCTTAGTTTTCTTCTTTCCTCGTCCCTTCTTCTTCCCCTTCTTCTTTCTCCTTCCTTTCTTTTTCTTTCCCTTCCTTCGTCCCTTCTTTTTCTTCTTCTTCCCTCGTCCTTTCTTTTTCTTTTTCTTCTTTCTTCCCTTCTTCTTCTTTTTCCCCTTCTTCTTCCTCTTTTTCTTCTTCTTCCTCTTCCGACCCTTCCTTTTCTTCATCCCCTTTTTCTTTTTCTTCTTCCCGGCTTTGGCTTTGATACCGCCGCCTGCTTTGCCCACTGCAGCGGTTTTCTGTTGGCCAGGCGTTTTTGCAGTCAACTGAGCAGCTGCTTGCACTTTCTTCTCTGGTTTAGTTTCCACCGCCTCTGAAAGTAGAAATAACAGTAAAGTCATTTTTCTGTCCCACTTTTGTTTGGTACAGGGAAGGAATGAGGATGTGGGTTGGGCGGTAACAGGGATGGGGAGAGGGAAGAAGGCAATAAACTGGAATGTAAGAAAAGTCTGTATGTTCATATCTATTTTGCCTTATGGTAAAACACAGAGAGTCCAAATGTCCAAAGTTTTAAGAACATGATAGGTTTTTTTGGTTGGTTTTGTTTTTTGTTTTTGTATATTTGAAGAACATGATAGTTTTTGTGTTTGAGCCTAACGCTCAACAGAAACGAGGTGTATGCAAAAATCATATAACCTTTTTTCTAAATCATCACCTTTTTTCTTCTTCTTCCTCTTCTTCCTCACTCTGACCTCCAGAGGTAGTCACTAGTGTACCACATTCTCCCACTTCTCCTGTTTGTGCTGTTTGTGTGCCAAAGCCCGGGTCTCTACAGATGGCTTCTCTATCTATTGCACAAGGTTGCTCTCCATTGCTTTCTTCTGTCTACCCCATCCTCTCATCCCTCCTCTCGACAGTTCCTTTTGTCTATGTCTTTATCTTTTATGTGCATTTGTCTGTCTAGTTGTATGAATGTATATCTCTGTGAACACATCATTTTATCAAGGCTGACTGTGTTTCCCTTTTGTCATGAGAGGAGAGGGGTGGTTAAACTAGTTTATTATTCTCGGGAACCTTCACTTTGCTATTTACTTACTTTCCTTCTTCTTCTCCATCTTAGTTTTCTTCTTTCCTCGTCCCTTCTTCTTCCCCTTCTTCTTTCTCCTTCCTTTCTTTCTCTTTCCCTTCCTTCGTCCCTTCTTTTTCTTCTTCTTCCCTCGTCCTTTCTTTTTCTTTTTCTTCCTTTTTCCCTTCTTCTTTTTCTTCTTTCTCCCTTCTTCTTCTTCTTCCTCTTCCGACCCTTCCTTTTCTTCATCCCCTTTTTCTTTTTCTTCTTCCCAGCTTTGGCTTTGATACCGCCGCCTGCTTTGCCCACTGCAGCGGTTTTCTGTTGACCAGGTGGCTGTGCAGTCAACTGAGCAGCTGCTTGCACTTTTTTCTCTGATTTGGTTTCTGCTGCCTCTGAAAGTAGAATCATTTTTATGTCATTGGTAGGTTAAAGCCTTGCT
This sequence comes from Rapana venosa, assembly GCA_028751875.1. Taxonomy (NCBI): domain Eukaryota; kingdom Metazoa; phylum Mollusca; class Gastropoda; order Neogastropoda; family Muricidae; genus Rapana; species Rapana venosa. The sequence goes on from CM054153.1 coordinate 13,834,922, forward strand.
CAACAAATATTCTACCATTGAGTAATCTATACTTAGACTTTGTTGTAGTATGATCTGCTTGTGGCTGTAATATAACTATTCAGGCAGCTTTTGAGCATTACTTTTCGTGCACGGCTGTTAAAACCGATAGTGCTGCATTTCTCATTGTCAGAATTCTGACAATAATGGAGATTTCCTGTCTAAGGAAGACTAATGAGTGTTGTGAAATGAATATTAAAAAGGAAGTGAGCTGCCAGAAGCATACTAGCTTACAAAATTTAACATAGTGTAAGATTCAGCCACTTGAAAAGTGAACTTTCTTGGACTATGTTTTTTTCCTAAAGTAATGGAGTTGTGCAGGTTTTGGTGGAAAGAAGCCAAAGCGCAATAACTGCCATCAATTATGTCTAGATTTCCATAGTTCTGACTCTTTGTCTGTGTCTTTATTTTGTCTCTGTGTGTTCGTCCGTTTGTTTCTATGAATGTATATCTCTGTGAACATATTAAATATCAAGGCTGACTGTGTTTCCCTCTTGTCATTAGGGGAGAGGGGTGGTTAAACTAGTTTATTATTCTCGGGAACCTTCACTACTTACTTTCCTTCTTCTTCTCCATCTTAGTTTTCTTCTTTCCTCGTCCCTTCTTCTTTCTCCTTCCCTTCTTTTTCTTTCCCATCCTTCGTCCCTTCTTTTTCTTCTTCTTCCCTCGTCCTTTCTTTTTCTTCTTTCTCCCCTTCCTCTTCTTGTTCTTCTTTCTCCCCTTCTTCTTCCTCTTCCTCTTCTTCTTCCTCTTCCGACCTTTCCTTTTCTTCATCCCCTTTTTCTTCTTCCCGGCTTTGGCTTTGATACCGCCGCCTGCTTTGCCCACTGCAGCGGTTTTCTGTTGGCCAGGTGGCTGTGCAGTTGGCTGAGCAGCTGCTTGCACTTTTTTCTCTGGTTTGGTTTCTGCCACCTCTGAAAGTAGAAACAACAGTATGGTCATTTTTCTGTCTGTTCGACTTTTCAAGTGGTGCAAGAAAGTGGGCGAACATAGAGTAGGGTAAGTTTAGGTGAATAAAGGGAACAGGAGGGAAGTGAAAGGAGAGGTGTTGTTTTTTTTAACTTTAAAGTAGCTTACAAAGTATGTCATATCATGAAATATCTTTCAACCAAAAAGGCGTAAACTACCAGCTGTTATGGCACAGTGGTTAGTGCCTTGCGTTACAGGCTGGATGGTCAAAGGCTCGAGTCCCACAGTCATAGGAATTTTTCTGATCCAACCGGCTCCTACCCTGAATGAGTTTGCTATGGGCTCATTGGGAATACTGGGACTGTTCAGTCGAGGTTCATCCACTTAACCTGACCAGCACTGTCAGTTGTCTGTATCTCTCAGGTGCCTGGTTGACGCCAGGATATATTAGCTTAAGGTACAACCCTGTCCAGTAGCCTCAAAGCTCATGCAACTGCGTAACAGCATCATTACATTACCAATATCCTCATCACCATCGATCATCATGTAAAAAAACAAAATTGTATCAGAGTCGGTGGTCCCAGTTCTGGTATCATGGTGACTTCAGTTTCAATTTCTCTTACACTCCTGTGCCTGTGCATAGTTCGTGTCAAAGCCTACGGGGTGGGAGGTTCACGAAAGAAGGTTGTTGGAATGACGCTCAGGTGGTCACAACCCTGGTGGGCATCTTAGTCTGGCTCCGCGACATAGCTATTGTTGTCGTCAGCTTATTAGGCGGTGTCCTGCGTATCACAAGGTTAGCTCAGAATAGCCACCACTAAACACCACCAAAGTAATCCAGGAGCAGTGCAGGGCCAATCTGGCTGGTGGCCCCGTGGCAGTTTGATATTGATGGCCCCCTGTGGACTTCTGGCGGTGAGGATGCGACATAACGAATCTGGGTAAAGGTGAGGCTGGAAGATCGAGATGAGCGGCATGGGAACAGCAGGACAGGAACCTCACAGAAGATGTAAAAAGGGTAAAGGTGTCCCATAACCTATAAGGTCGTAGGGGAGCGAGGCGTCAGAAACCTCACTTCTCTAAGGGCCAGCATATTGAGGGCGGCGCCCATCTCCTCTCCTCCGCTGCTTTACCTTCCCTGGCCCTAAAGAGGCAGGTAACCATTTACAGCTGGGTGAACTGGGGGACTGTACTGAAGCCAAGGTGCGCAAACGGCCACCCATCCAAGTCGTAACCACGGTCGACGCTGCTTAACCTTGGCTGGGGGAAACTAGTCCTCCGACCACCGAGCTATGCCGTCCCCTCACAAGTTTCTTAGGAGGTAAACAAATTGGAATTACAGTGTCTAAGCTGGCGTTTGGAAGGGAGAGGGGGGGGGGGCGGAGGTAAACAAAAGGGATCACCTCACCGATCACTGAATTTTGTATTTTTGACTTTCATTCCTGTATTTCCTTGTTTCTGTCTGTGTGTATGTGTCTCAGTCTGTCCGAATCTGTCTGTCTGTCTGTCTATCTGCTTGTTTGTGCTGTGTTTTCCCTTTTATAAGGGGTCAATGTCAAAGTAAAATTTTTATTTCTAGATGATACAGATGGTGAGGGAGAGAGAGAGAGAGAGGGAGAGAGAGAGGGGGAGAGAAGAGAGGAGAGAGAGAGAGAGAGAGAGAGAGAGAGAGAGAGAGAGAGAGAGAGAGAGAGAGAGAGAGAGAGAGAGAGAGAGAGAGAGAGAGAGAGAGAGTTTAAAATGCGTTTCTAAGAACCCCGCTTTTTATTGTTCACTTACTCTGATTCTTCTTCTTCGTCATCTTTTTCTTCTTTCCTCTCCCCCTCTTTTTCTTCTTTTGTCCTCGCCCCTTCTTTTTATTTTTCCCCTTTGGGCCCTTCTTCTTTTTTCTTCTCCGCCTCTTCTTTTTCTTCTTTTTTCTTCCTCGTTTCTTCTTATTAATCTTCCTCTTCTTCTTATTCTTCTTCCTTTTCTGTTTCTGTCTTCCACCCTTCTTTTTGCGTTTCTTCATCTTCCATCTGCTTTTCTTCTTTCCTGCTTTGGCTACCCCTGAAAGAAAAATACAAAATCTGTATAAAATGTCTGAATTTCTTCGGTAGATGGACAGAGAGGAGAGATAAGACCTGGGTGCGGAAGGGGGGGTGGGGGTTGAAATGTTGGGGACTAGGCTAGAATTGCAGGAAATCAGTTTGGCACATCTATATGCACAATGTCATACAAACAGAAACGCAAAGAAACAACAGCGGTAAATATGTACAAAATAAATCAGATACATCGTCAAAGCTTCCATGTAGGGTTCAGACGCTGCCGAGATTCAAACCCACAACCCGCCCGTTTCTTCAAAAACTATTCGGATTTAACCGCCGAGAATCAAACCCATGACCTTGTTGCTTCCAGCCAACTGGGATTTGGAAACTTGTCGACCTTAACTTACCCACTCGAGCTATCACAATCTTGACTGATTGTTTGTGGAGGTTTGCAGTTTCCAAAGATGCCTTGACAAGCTCTAAAATTAATAGCATCGACAAGTGTCATTCGATTCACACACAAGAGCAAGCAACACCTTCACATTTCTTCAACTGATCCGTCAGTCTCAACACACACGCGCGCGCGCACACGCGCACACAGAGAGAGAGAGAGAGAGAGAGAGAGAGAGAGAGAGAGAGAGAGAGAGAGTACTTCGCAAATATCGTGCAATATATCAGTGGGCCAGTTACAGTCAGC
>CM054153.1:13841072-13851072 GCA_028751875.1 Rapana venosa
CCCCCATCCAGAGTGGTAGTTTGGGTGGTAGAATGAAACGATAGACCGAGGTTCCCGTGCCCATCACATGGTTTAAAGCTTGTAAAAGAATCCTAGGTAAAAGTAGTGTTGTTCCTGACAAAATTCTGTTGAAAGCAAAGCCACTCTCATCGGAAAACGACTGTATTTGTAGACAGAAAACATGTGGGTTTTTTTAAAAGATGGGTGTCGCTGTTTACGAGGCAACGCACACCCCCTGTGGAGGGCAGCAGAGAATTCTGCCGTGACTGAAAGTGGTGTCAATGCAATACAATACAATGCAATACAACACATTACAATGCAATACAATACAAAAATGTATTCTTTTGTTTAAAACAAATCAAAAGTAAGGTTTACTGCAAAACCCCATTAGAAGTGTATGAAAGTGTTACATACTGAGTTAAGTCATTCAAATTTTGTTACACAATCAGACCTTCTGGGAACAATTTAATAAACAGAAACTGATCTAGTTTGTCAATGAAGCCATGTGCTTAGATTATCAACATGGAACTAACTATTTGGCAACATGAACACAAGAACAATATGTATCGGTAAGAATAAAACGGCAGAGGTATGTACAAAATCAAACAAATTTCCTTGAAATTTAGGTTACTTAAAATATGCTTACAAGAAGAATACCACTTTGCAGGGCTATGAATTTAGAGATATTCCCAAATCCCAGAACACTTTGCTTAATGTTATCAAAGGGACAAAACTGTATTAAAATACCTTGTCTGCTGACACATACCAGCCAAAATGCTATAGAAAAATTAGGCTGAAGAAATCTAGGGTGAAGTTAACTGGGAAAAAATATTCTCTCATGCAAAGAAAATTATAGAAATAAAACCGAAATAGTTTCAAACCAGACTCATTCACATATAATGACTTCAACTATTATTGCTCTGCAACATATGTGTGTAGCTGACAGTGAAAAGTGAACATTTTTCAAAAGATGCAATAGAAACAGTAGAAAATCTCTTTTGGTCATGCTACTTCCTAAACCTTTGTAATGATGGAAACAGTTTGAGAGTAACAAAAAACTACACAGTACTGATGAAGTAGCATATTATATTTTACTTTGTGCAAAGTTTTTTTCTATTTTTAAGTGCAAAATGTGAAAACAAAAATCCAGTGTTTGCATTTTTAGCCAGAATGTAAAAATGAAACAGGATACAGAACAGTATGTTGCCAGAGTAGAATGTGCAAAATACTTGTTTTCAAAGATAATGGTGTTTCAGCAGCAAAGAACACTAACATCTTTTTTAAACCAGTGTATTTGCACAGTGGAGAGGTTGTAATGCAATATTATAAAACTGATGATGTGATATTGTGGGTAAAACTGGCAATGTATTCCATATCATTGTATGACGTGGAAAATGAAGATCTTTTATTGCGCCATTGTGATTTTTCTGTCAGGTTTTACTAGTATAGTCAATAACGTTTTACTAATCCATTTATAGATCTTGTATTCACTCATTCATGTGTATTGCTCCATCACTCATAAAAGTTTTGCTCAGTCACTCATCAAGGACTTACTCGTTTGTTCATCAACGTTTAGTAGTAATCACTACCATTTTAGTTATGCATTTTTGACCTCTTACTTATTTTTTCATAAAAGTTGTATTAATTTCTTCATCAAATACTTACTCAATACTAGAAATTTGACTTACAAGTAGTTTATTCATCAAGGCTTCCACTCGTTTGTTCATCCTTTCAGTCAGTCATCATCATCACCATTTTCCCCATTCATTCATCAAGCTTTTATTCATTCATTCATCAGAGATTTTTTTATCATTCATCCATTCATTCAAGTTAAGTTCTCACTGTCTCTCTGTTCTGCAGGTCCAGCACCCCCCCCCCCCCACCCCCACCCTCTCCAAAAAAAAAAAAATACAACGCAACAAAACAAAATTTCAACCAAAAGATCTAGACACACGGAAAAATACCCGTACCACACCGGCCATCACTCTACACACACACACACACACACACACACACACACACACACACACACACACACACACACAACATACAACAACACACACACACACATAACATACAAAACCACACACACACACACACACAACACACACACACACACACACACACACACACACAAACCTCCTCTTTGGTGTTGGGGTTGGCCAGAATCTCCACATTCCCATTCTCGTCCTGGAAAGTGACCACGTAGCTGGCGACGAACCCCCTCCTCTTCGCCAAGGGGCCGTGCATGCTTCCTTCTCTGCCCTGCACCATCCAGCCATAGATGCTCACAGGGCTCGGGTAGGAGAACTCGATGAACAGTTTGTCAGAGAGCTTCTGCTTCTTGAGCTTGGCGGGTTCGATCACCCCGACCTTCAGCAAAAGGCCGCCCAGCAACTTCTGCGCGCTGGACTGACGCTGTTTGCATGGGAGTTCTGGGTCGCAGTGAGAGAGAGGAGAGAGTGTGAGGTTAGTAACAATAACAACAATAACAATAACAATAATTTTATTTCAGTTTTTGCAGGCCATATGGCCCATAGCAACAACAGTTAATCATATACTTTCATGTAAGGTGAACATCCTTACTTCTGATATCTAAACATTTAGTAAGAAATAATCCAACTTTAAACATGATTTCCATCGAATTTGAAAGTGCAGCACCTTTGTATGAATCTGAAAGTGTGAGGTTAGTGTCGTGTCGTGTCGTGTCGTGTGTGTGTCGTGTCGTGTATGTGTGTGTTCGTGCGTGCGTCTATGTGTGTGTGTGTGTGTGTCGTGCGTCTCTATGTGTGTGTGTGTGTGTGTGTGTTCGCTTTAACGTCTATCCACTAGAAAGTGATCTTAAACAGAGGTGTGTGTGTGTGTAAGAGAGAGGGGAGAGAGGGAGGGGTAGAAAGAGAGAGAGATTTACCTTTTTTCAAGACTTTTGGGGGATTATTGTATTATGGCCAAAAGCACTAGTTTTCTTTGGGGTTGGGTTTTTTTTTAGGGGTGCAAATTAGCAACAGTCAAATCGATAAGTCGGTGGTAAACATACACCAGAAATCAGAGAACATGGTAAAAGAAGGTACACAACAAGTACAGGAAGAGGATATGGAAAGAGAGTTTGAAAAAGGGGTGATAAGAGGACTTAGAGGGAGAGCAACTTTTTTTTCTATCATTTATTTTGTTTATTCGTAGCTCCGTTTTGGGCGTTGGAAACTGTTACCATCTCCCGAAGAGGTATGTGACAATCTCCTTGTGGAGTTAGAATAGAAAAATAGAAAAAATGTAACCATCTCCCTGTAGAGTTAGGATAGGAAAATGCTACTGTCTTCCTGTGGAGTTAGGATAGGAAAATGCTACTGTCTTCCTGTGGAGTTAGGATAGGAAAATGCTACTGTCTTCCTGTGGAGTTAGGATAGAGAACTGTTACCATCTCCATGTGGAGTTATGATAGAAAAATGCTACTGTCTTCCTGTGGAGTTAGGATAGGAAAGTGCTACTGTCTTCCTGTGGAGTAGGATAGGAAATATGCTACTGTCTTCCATGTGGAGTTAGGATAGGAAAATGCTACTGTCTTCCTGTGGAGTTAGGATAGGAAAGTGCTACTGTCTTCCTGTGGAGTTAGGATAGGAAAATGCTACTGTCTTCCTGTGGAGTTAGGATAGAAAAATGCTACTGTCTTCCTGTGGAGTTGGATAGGAAAATGCTACTGTCTTCCTGTGGAGTTAGGATAGGACAATGCTACTGTCTTCCTGTGGAGTTAGGATAGGAAAATGCTACTGTCTTCCTGTGGAGTTAGGATAGAGAACTGTTACCATCTCCATGTGGAGTTAGGATAGAGAACTGTTACCATCTCCCTGTGGAGATAGGATAGAGAACTGTTACCATCTCCCTGTGGAGATAGGATAGAGAACTGTTACCATCTCCCTGTGGAGTTAGGATAGAGAACTGTTTCTATCTCCCTGTGGAGATAGGATAGAGAACTGTTACCATCTTCCTGTGGAGTTACGTTAGAGAACTGTTCTCTCTCCCTGTGCAGTTAGGATAGAGAACTGTTAGTATCTATCTGTGCAGTTAGGATAGAGAACTGTTACCATCTCCCTGTGGAGATAGGATAGAGAACTGTTACCATCTTCCTGTGGAGTTAGGATAGAGAACTGTTTCTATCTCCCTGTGGAGATAGGATAGAGAGCTGTTACCATCTCCCTGTGGAGTTAGGAGAGAGAACTGTTACCATCTCCCTGTGGAGTTAGGATAGAGAATGTTACCATCTCCCTGTGGAGATACGATAAAGAACTGTTACCATCTTCCTGTGGAGTTAGGATAGAGAACTGTTTCTATCTCCCTGTGGAGATAGGATAGAGAGCTGTTACCATCTCCCTGTGGAGTTAGGAGAGAGAACTGTTACCATCTCCCTGTGGAGTTAGGATAGAGAACTGTTACCATCTCCCTGTGGAGATACGATAGAGAACTGTTTCTATCTCCCTGTAGAGATATGATAGAGAACTGTTTCTATCTCCCTGTGGAGATAGGATAGAGAACTGTTACCATCTCCCTGTGGAGTTAGGATAGAGAACTGTTACCATCTCCCTGTAGAGATATGATAGAGAACTGTTTCTATCTCCCTGTAGAGTTAGGATAGAGATCTGTTTCTATCTCCCTGTGGAGATAGGATAGAGAACTGTTTCTATCTCCCTGTGGAGTTAGGATAGAGAACTGTTACCATCTACCTGTGGAGATAGGATAGAGAACTGTTACCATCTCCCTGTGGAGTTAGGATAGGGAACTGTTTCTATCTCCCTATGGAGATAGAATAGGGAACTGTTACCATCTCCCAGTGGTTAGGATAGAGAACTGTTTCTATCTCCCTGTGGAGTTAGGATAGGGAAATGTTTCCGTATATGGGATTGGGGTAGCGACTGAGTGAAGCTAAGGAAATGGAACTATATCCCAGTGCAGTTAGAAGTCAGGATATGGAACTTCTATTTGATAGTATCATTTCCCACTACAGTTAGGATAAAACATTAAATAAGGGTGTGTCATTATCATTAAATCGTACTTTATGACAGTACATTTAGGATAAGTAATGAAGTAAGGATATGGAAGTATTATCATACACTTCCAATTCCAAGTACACACACACACACGCACACACACACACACACACACACACACACACACACACACACAGGGGGACGGGATAGCCTAGCGGTTAGAACATTGCGCTCGCAATCTGACAACCCGGGTTCGATTCCCGTTCAAGGGGGTATTTTCCCTGGAGTTAATATTAGTGCAGACTCCACTCTCCCCAAAAGTCCTTTGGATGAGACTATAAACCGAGGCCCCGTGTGCGAACGCACGCAGAACATCTTGCGCACACGTTAAATCCTGTTTCGCTTTTCGTAAGAGTAGGCCATCGGTGTGCCGGTGGAAACAGATGACAATTTACAAAACCGCATACACACGGGGACTCGATGTAAAAAAAAAAAAAGCACATAAGTGCTTATTCCATTATCCTCGATATAAAAGAATAAAATAAAATTAATTAATTAAAAAAAACACTCTTGACAGATAAAAGTGCAAATAAATAGTACAAATGGGCTTCTAGGGGTAGCAACTCGTACAATCTCCAAGTTTGTTCTGCATTTGCGATTATTTCCCTTAGACTGGGGGGGTTAGCGCGCGCTCTCTCTCTCTCTCTCTCTCTCTCTCTTCACACACACACGCGCGCGCACACACACACACACACACGCACGCACACACACACACTTTAATTGTGTTTGTTCTTCACCGATCATATTTCTCACTTGGTTTATAGAGGGGTAGAGGGAGTGGGGCTGACAGACAGGGCCGTAACAACAGAAAAAAAACACTGAAAAACTGTCACAAAACAAAAATAATACACTAATTATCCTCCACCCTAGCCCCCCCCCCCCCCCCCCACACACACACACACACACAATCCCGCTTTCCCTAATAAACATGCACTCTCTCTCTCAACTTACTTTTCGAAAACACATCATCACTCGAAGAATCGTTTTGTCTGGAAAAAAAATTGCATATGAAAAATGGTTTTGTACGTGTATACATCTGTTCATTTTTATATGAAGGTAGCATTACAGTTTTGCATACATTTGTAACAAATGAGTGCTGGGTCGGATTTGGTTTTTTTAATGTCGTCTTCATTTTTAGATTGGTTAAGTTCCATTTATTAATGTGCAATTTAACTGAAGTAACACAAACAACATGATTATTCTGTGAAAATGATCGAAACAGTCATATCTAGAATCCCTTTCTTCAAAAAAGGAGACAGCAATTTTGACAAACTGTCGATTTTAAATATAGAAAAATAATACAGATCATATTGCAAAAAATTGCTTTGTACAAGTAAAATATCTTCATAGGTGTACTAAGACACACATACACAAATGTGGGCATATGTGCTTTTGAGCGCGCGCGCGCGCGTGTGTGTGTGTATGTATATATGTTTGTGTATATATATACTATCTTTATATTTTATTCCTACATTCGTAATCATCTTACATATGTTATAATAATATAGTCTGTTCAGCACAAACAGAAATGCTAAGTATTTCCTAAACATGTGATGATTCACTTTTACCGTCCTGAAGGGGGAGGAGGAAGGGGGCGGGGAGGACACTGAAATGGTAAAATAAGCAAATAACTGGTGATCAGACCACATTTTGCAGGCATGGGCTTAAAACGCAATTGATCTGTATGTTCATTAGGATTCTTCCTTCGGGTTAACATTGGTTCCAACTTCAGTCCGTTACAAGTCCTTCAGACAAGACAATAAATCGAGATCCTGTGTGGGAACGCACGTATAACGTTTTGCACACACGTTAACAACCCATCCGTCTTTCATATAGATCTAAGAGTATGTCAGCTATGGCCGGTGGTAGGCTACAAATGAAAGAAAGACATCTAGCGTGCATTCTTTGGAGGGAGACGGGTTCGGCCAGACTCATCTATCTTTTGACACACCCCATGAAATGTTTCAGCGTGGTTTCCACCAATGACTTCTATAGGAGTTTGAGAAGAAGTTTCGTCAAACCAGTGTGGTACTGACATGGATGCTAACTCGACGGGTCAGAACAAGCTTCAATTGAAAATGATAGGAAAACAGTGTTCAACTTACTTGTCTCCGCCAGCGCTCCAGACAACTGATGCAATACATAGCAGACACCATATTTGACGCATGGCGTGCGCTCATTTTCGAAGTATCATTGTTTCTTTCCCCTACATGCTCCGGTTTCTTAGTCTTGGCATTCTCATGGCGTTGAAATGAAAGGTTACGTCATCACCAATGACGTGGTTTTCATTGCGTCAAACATGAAGTCGGCCTAGTCATGCTTCGATTTTTTCAAGTTTTCTTGTAAATGAATTTTGAATGTGTATGACACCTTTCAGTGTTAATAAGATGTCTTTTCTTACTCTGTACACAATGCCTTAGTCTGCCAATCTTGCCGCAAATGCATAATTTTACCATCTCCAAGTACAGTTTTATTTTTGCAATAACAGAGTTCATCAAGGTCTGTTTTCATTATTACTTAGCAACAACAAAAAACCCTTCGATATCTTGATTGTCAATCGTAGTAACTGGTTCTGACATTAATGTACACCATGTAAAATTCCGTAATAAATCAGTTGCGTGTCTTCTACATCTAGAATTTAGAATATAACACTGCATGTGCATCTAGAGCTCTAAGATGGGTTTTTTTGTTGTTTCCTTTAACCCTTAGGCAATATTTTGTTTGTGAAATTTTATTCAAAACTGTCTTTCTTTCTTTCTTCCTTTATTACATTCATTCTTTATTTTCACTCCTTTTCTCTTTTTGATTTTTATTACAAGATAATGAATAAACATGTGCTTATTTTGCATCCAGTTCCCGTGTGCATGCGATTTTGTTAATTTTGTCATCCGTTCCCACGGGCACACAATGGCATCCTCTGGGATGCTCTGTGTGCATTCGCACACGGGACGTCGGTTTATAATCTCATCCAAAGGACTTTCGGGGGAGTGGAGTCGGCAATGGTGCTGACTCCAAGGGGAAAATCCCCTTGAACGGGCGCCTCGGCAGTGGCTCAAACTCCGGCCGCCAGATTGCCAGCCAACGCTTTAACCACCAGGTTATCCCCGCCAACTACATTAATTACCACTTTACATAGTTATAATAATAATAATAATAAATGGAATTTATATAGCGCTGTATCTTGCACAGACAAATCAAAGCGCTTGCACTCAACTCATTCTTACACAGTCATGCAACCAATAGCAAGTAATAGTTCTAACAAGTCCAAATACACACACAAAATACACACACACACACACACACACACACACACACACACTATACACTTTGGCATGGTGATGGAATTTTTGGCTGTTGAAAAGCAGGGATAGCTATGAAATGAAACAGGAGAGGAAATTCTTAGTTTTGAAACAAATATGTCTTGAGGCCAGATTTAAAAGAGTCACAAGAAGGCCTTTGGCGAAGAGAGATGGGGAGGCCATTCCAAATCGATGGACCAGAAACAGAGAAAGAGCGACGGCCAACAGTGGACTGGTTGAATCTAGGTGTTTGTAATCACAAGGAATCTGCAGCAGAGCGAAGGGAACGAGAAGGGGTGTACAGGTGGAGACATTCACAGAGGTAGGAGGGTGCTGTTTTGTGAAGACATTTGTAACAGAGGGTACTGATCTTATAGTTTATTCTTTGTGGCACAGGCAGCCAGTGCAGAGATCGCAAGAGAGGGGTAATGTGCTCAGATTTTTTCTTTCTGAGGACTAGTCGAGCTGCAGAGTTTTGAATACGTTGAAGAGAGTGGATAGTAGATGCTGGCAGACCAGCCAAAAGAGAATTGCAATAGTCCAGACGTAAAAGAATGAGAGATGCCACGAGTTTTGATGTTGCGTCTGTGGACAGGTACTTTCGAATGGCACTAATAGGCGTAAGTGATAGAAGCAGGACTGGCAGGTCTGGGTGATGAATTTTTGCATAGAGAGTGTGTTGTCAATAATGACCCCTAGATACTTTACAGCAGTGGATAGAGGGACTGATGCATTGCCGAATTCTCTTGAAGCTGTTGTAATGGAAGAGAGTTTGTTTTGGGTCCCTACAAGCATGGCTTCAGTTTTATCAGCGTTTAGTTGTAACTTGTTCTCTATCATCCAGTTTTGGGGATATCTTGAGAGCAGTAGGCCATATTCATCAAGAGGGAAGGCAGATTTTCAGGAGTGTCACTGCTTAGAATCTGAGAGTCATCTGCATAAAAGGGATGGTTGATCTGATGACGGTTAATTATATGTAACAGTGGAGCAGTGTAGAGAGTGAAAAGAACAGGGCCCAGAACTGATCCCTGCGGGACTCCACATTCCAGTCTGGCAGGTACTGACTGAATCTTGTTTACTGTGACTGTCTGGAATCGGTCAGTCCGGTATGAGCTAAACCAGGTGAGGGCTGTACCAGTAACACCAAACGTTTTTTGAAGACGAGAGAGAAGGATAGAGTGGTCAATAGTGTCGAAGGCTGCAGATAAGTCGAGTAGAGTGAGTATGCCCTGCATACTATGTTCACTATTACAAGCAGAAACGCGAGGTATTTCCTAAAACTGTGATGACTTTTCTTCCATTATCCTGAAGCCGAGGGGGGAGGGGGGGTACCACCACCTCCAAACCCTACTCTCATGCCCACACCACAGCAGATCATGAGCGTGCTTGGATAAACACACTCGCACACGCCCTTGAGAGAGAGAGACGCAGACGCAGACGTTTATTCATAAAGGCCACAGCCCCTTAGAAGGGGGATAAACATAACAATATGTTCATGACATAAAATGCAACATTACAATATTTGCTACTCATGTTAACACTGTGTTTCTTATCTTAAATGCTTTCTGTAAGTACAATGCTAAATGCCTTATAGTTGTCTTGTTTGTTGTAGTCAGAAGCAATATCAGTTTAAACAGACAAGGTTGCGAGTAATACTTACAT
>CM054153.1:13853572-13856072 GCA_028751875.1 Rapana venosa
TATACAGTAACACATGTGATCACACGTTTAAATGATTATCTTGTGAGTTAGTGGGGGAGGGGAGGGGGGGTGGTATGTGTATTGTGTTGTAGGTGGGGGTGGTGTGTGTAGTGTGTGTGTGTGTTTGGGTGTGGATGTGTGAGTAGGTGGGTGGTTCTTCGCTTTAACGTCTTTCCACTTTAAGTGATATTAGACGAATGGGTGGATTGTGGTTGTTGTTGTTGTGTGTGTGTGTGGTGGGTGGGTGGGGTGAGTAGAGAAAAGGGGGGTGGGGGAAGGATGACACACAGAGACAAACAGACAGACAGACAGAGAGAGAAAAACTAAAAGAAAGATCACTTCATAGTCTTAAAAGTGATACATACTTGCATGTCACAAATAAACAAACACCGGTCACAACAAATAAAAAGGAAGATACAGCAATAAGAAGTCAAACTGACTCACAAGTATATTAGAGACATGTACGTTATATCACTGATCTATCTGCGTTCTTCCTTCTTCTTCTTTTTTTTCCTTATATAATTGCATACATACTTTTGAAACATGTACCAAAACACTCCAAACGCCTTTATTGAAAACTAACCTTTGCCACACTTAAAATCGAAACAGTGAAGAATTTGTAGTTAGTTGCCTGCGCCATGGGTGTGGGGTGTGGTAGGGGTTGAGTGAGGGGGTGTTATTTCTATATTCAATACTATCACATCCTCCAAATCATTTTGAAAACAATGAAGAATTTATATGTAGTTGCATACGCCGGTTACTTATAGTTTTTGTTTTGTTTGGGGGGGGGGGGGGGGGTTGTGTGTTGTTATTTTACTACAACATTCAATATTGTCATATCTCCTTAACAGTTAAGAACTGTGATAAGGGGCTTAACTTACTTTGTTTTATCCATACCTTTGTTAAACTTCTTGTCACTCTCATATTCATCATCATCAACAACAACACTTAAACTCATCATCATCAATACTCAAACTCATCATCATCACCATGCATACTCAAACCCATCATCATCAACAGTACCCAAACCCATCATCATCAACACTTAAGCTCTTCATCAATACTCAAACCCATCATCATCAACAGTACCCAAACCCATCATCATCAACACTTAAGCTCTTCATCAATACTCAAACCCATCATCATCAACAGTACCCAAACCCATCATCATCAACACTTAAGCTCTTCATCAATACTCAAACTCATCATCATCCCATGAATACTCAAACCCATCATCATCAAATTCATCATCAACCCTTAAAATCATCAATACTCAAACTCATCATCACCACCATGATTGCTCAAAACCACATCATCATCATCAATAGTACTCAAACCTCATCATCATCCATCATCAATAGTACTCAAACCCATCATCATCAATAGTACTCAAACCCATCATCACCAATACTCAAACTCATCATCATCACCATGAAGACTCAAACCCATCATTATCATCACAAGTACTCAAACTCGTCATCAACACTTAAACTCATCATCAATACTCAAACTCATCATCATCAATATCATCATCAATACCCAAACTCATCATCAACACTCAAACTCATCATCATCACCGTCATCATCATCATCAATACTCAAATTCATCATCATCATGAACACTTAAACTCATCATCACCATCCTCATCATCATCACCAGCAGTACCCAAACATCATCATCATCATCATCACCACCATCATCACTATAACTTTTTCCCCTTACACTTGCAGAAGTTGGTGATGAACTTTTCCTGCGCCTCAGACTGCCTCAACTCCGAGTAGCTGTCGAACTCGGAAATGAAGGACGGGGATGTCGGCAACAGCGAAAACTCCCCTCCCCCGACAGCCCCACCCCGATGACGTAGACATTGATGTCATTGAACGTCATCAGCTGGTCTCGACCCGCGCGTCAGTGCTGACGTTGACGTTGTCGACGAAGATGATGGCGTACTTCTTGGAGTTGGGGCGGCCTCCGAAGTGCGGGTCGAAGCTTTGCTGGCGGGCTTTCCGCAGCAGCGGGGCCAGCTTGGGTGTGGGCAGATGGTTCAGAGCTTTCACGAAGTCCTCTTTCCGAATGTACTGCATCAGAGAAGGAGAGATCAGGTAAAAGATAGTGTGAAGACACACACGCGCGCGCGCGCCCTCACGCGCGTTCTCTAACGCGCAACTTTTTTATTTTACACACTACAATGCCGCATGAGATTGCATCTTTGTTTTTATTACTAGTTCTAAATGTTATAGAATGCCTGTGAGTGTGCCAGAAAAGCGTGTTGTTCCTTTCATTCTACTTAATCTCAGAAGTAAACATTTAATCTCTCTCTCTCTCTCTCTCTCTCTCTCTCTCTCTCTCTCTCTCTCTCTCTCTCTCTCTCTCTCTCACGGGAAATGGTTTAGATGCAAGAACTAAGGGAAATACTTTTTTAAAGATAACAATGATATGTGATAATCATGAAAAGAGGATAGTAATAATGGTACAAAAATATAATGTTAATAATGTAAA
>CM054153.1:13861072-13863572 GCA_028751875.1 Rapana venosa
GTAATTAAAGAGCTACGTTTTTGTTTAAGATATATTCATTTATTTATGTAAGTGTTTGCTTATTCATTTGCTTCATTTAGTAATGTATCCGTACCGTCGCACTAAACATTTCTTTGCAGCGTATAAAAAAGACAAAACCTTTATGAGCCATTACTCTTAGTCATACACCTGTGTGTCTTTGCATCTTTTTACAAGGTGTAGTAGACATTCTCGAGAAATTGTTTGGCCCAGGTAGCTTTTTTGTTACGAAGACAGTTTCTGAGAAAAGCTGTAAACCTCACCTCTTGTGACCTTGCCCCCCCCCCCCCTCTCTCTCTCTTCTCTCTCTCTCTGTTCTCTGTGCGTGCTTGTGCGTGAGTGCGCGCCCGCGCGTGTGTGTATGTGTGTGTGCATGCGTGCGTGTATGTGTGTGTGTGCGTGCGTGCGTGTATGTGTGTGTGTGTGTGTAAAAGGCACCCCTTCGTCTACATATTTATGTTTGCATGTTTGTTTTTGTTGTTGTTGTTTGTTTGTTTTTACAAATCATGTGTTTGTACTATGAAACTGCTTGTGCTTTATATATGTGCCCGCGTGCACACGCGCGCGCGCAAAGAGAGAGAGAGAGAGAGAGAGCGCTTTTCTGTCAGTTGGTTTATAATTATTTTGATATATATCTTTCCTTTTTCTTTTGCATCTTTGTTACTTTTTAATATCTCTCTCTCTCTCTCTCTCTCTCTCTCTCTCTCTCTCTCTCTCTCTCTCTCTCTCTCTCTCTCTCTCTCTCTCTTCACAAACAGATTAGGTGTGCGTGTGTGCATAGTATAAAACTAAGATGCTTATATGGCACGCTGACGCCAGAATTTCTAAAAACGTGAACAACTTTATTGAACAATGCAGTAAAATTCCACCACTTGATAGACATCAAGTTCGTGATTGAATTCCACATGTCCATTGTTTTTTACGAAAAATCCAAATTTCGAAGCAAATTTCTGCAAATACACACAAGACGACAGCGTGTGCCACTGACTCATAGAATCTACTCGAAGTTGGCTTCGCACTGGTGTATGCCAGGGAGATGCTACACCTTCCAACATGTTCCGGGTTTGTCATCCACTGGACACTGGTTTGTTAGGATTTTCCGCAGCTTTCGGCTGGTGGGTTTCTGGGTTTTCCCTCTTTCACAAGACGTGCCAAATCACAGCGTACTATATTTAACCAGTGTAGAGTGCGAATAAACTTGATAGTACTGAGTACTTGGTACTCTGTGTACTTTGTCGGCTTTTTTTATAGCTTATTCTTTTGGAAACACACACACACACTCTCTCACACACACACGCTCACTTTTAGGTATTGCAATCGATTATCATGATGCAGCGTTAAAAATGCTGGGTGCATGTGACAGCTCAAGTGATCGTTTTTAGAACTGAAAAGGCAGTAAGATTCTCATAACTTCGGTCCCTGAAAAAAATGGTCTCATGATGTACGCGCCTAGTTTTTACGTCCGTGAGTTTTTAATGGCAGTGTAGGTAAAATTTTACACCTTTTTGAAGAAGGGGGGGGGAGGGGCACTTAAAAAGGGGTTGGTATATGCATCTACTTTAAACGACAATGGGTTTAATGGCAGATTCGGGGACAGTTTACTTTTTTTTAGGGGGACAGGGTGTTTAAATATCTACATAAGCTATTTTAACCTTTATAACTTTGACTTTGCAATTTTTTAAGTCTTATTTCAACAGTTTAAGCTATTCAGAATACAAGTTAGAATAAGAAACTGTAGAGGTTCATTATTTCTAAAAGTAATTTGAAATCCTGCAAATACAAACATAACACAAAGAAGTTAAATAGTTACCCAGAGAATATAAACTTACTCAAACAGATATCGTTTAATGCATTTATCCCTTCTTTTGAAATACACATAAACACAAAAACAAAACAGCAAATTAGTCATCAAGAATAAAGATGAAATCAAATCTAAAAAGCAACAACAGATTTATCATTAACATCTAAACATAAACACAAAAACAAACAGCAAATTAGTCATCAAGAATAAAGATGAAATCAAATCTAAAAAGCAACAACAGATTAATCATTCACATAAAGAAATAATACACGAGTATAACCTAAGCGGCTTAGGTTCAAACATATCCTGAAACGGTTTCTAAAAGGAAGACGTAAGAACAATCCCGCAGTGACTGGCGGATGTCATCCTTCCTTCCGCTCTCGTGCCGAAAGTCACTGATAAGTGTGCTTCGTCTGTAATACAATCCGTTTAACGGATGATCTTGTGAGCGTTTTCGTTGCCCCAGAAACAAGTGGGTGGTAGTTTCATCGATAAGAACGTCGATACCAAACTAGTTTCAAAACAACAATGACAAAATTGGTTTTTTCATCGTGACCCTACATTTAGACTAAGAGTTCCTTACCGTCAGGAAACGTGCATAAGTTGCAAGCTTATACTATCCGCTTCTCGACAGCATGTAGAAGTGGTAGTGATGTTCATTTACTGATTTTGTTTTAATGC
>CM054153.1:13868572-13881072 GCA_028751875.1 Rapana venosa
CCACCCCCCACCCACCCCCGGCATCCCCACAGGGGACTCTAAATGAATGATGTATTCATATTTTTATTTATTTTCATTTCTGTGTATGAATTGTAACTGATTTTTTCCCCTAAGGTTTCCTTTTATATTCTTTACTTTGAGTGCAATAGATATATTAATCATAATAATGATTATGATATCATTCTGTGTATTTTATGACCATGACTATTGAGAGTGATGACGGTATTCTTCGTAGTCGTTGAACGCTCAGATAACAACTGTCGTTGTCTGTCATATAAGCTAAAATGCGTCGCGCTGCCGTTAGGTGCCTTATTAGTCAGGCCAAGCGCATCCGACTTTGGTGTGGGAGAGAATTATCTTTTAATTCTTTCTGAAAAAAAGGCAGGAGAACTGACCAGGAAGGCAGAAAGTGACAAGAAGAGGACGGTACTAGCATTTGAGAATTGTCATCAGTACCATCTGCTTTAGAATACACTACCTAGTAGTGAATCTCTCTCTCTCTCTCTCTCTCTCTCTCTCTCTCTCTCTCTCTCTCCTCTCTCTCTCTGTGTGTGTATATATATATATATATATATATATATATATATATATATAATATATAATATATATATATATATATATATTAACACAGAGAGAGAAAGAGGGGGGGCAGGCATGTTGTCAGAGCAGTCATTTATGTCACGGAGGTGGATGCATGCATAAGGCCTTTGTCATCGCTCTAACAGGTTTTTCGAGAAATTCCTTCCCTTCTCTTCTTCGGGAGGAGGGCTGAAGGAGGGAAGTTTTGTTACCGGTTGTGTTTTGGTTTAAACAAAACGTCATTAGTTCTGAACAACGTAGCACCAGTACATGAAATAATAATAATAATAATAATACATGGAATTTATACAGCGCTGTATCTTGTAAAAAACAAATCAAAGCACTTTCATTCATCCTAGTCTTTCAAATGATTGCAACAAGGAATGTTTATGTGAGTACTCTAGAATTTATATGCAAAATCAGGCTGCAGGTAAACAAACTTGCGTCAAATAAATGAAAAATAATAATGATGATAATAATAATGATAAATGGAATTTGTATAGCGCTATATCTTGTATAAAAAAAAATAATTAAAGCCCTGGCATCCATTCCACTCCCACACATGCAACTAACAATGATTAACAGTTTAACAAATTCAAATACACACAAACGCACGCACACGCACGCGCGCACACACACACACATACACACACTTGCACACACATACACACACGCGCGCACACGCACGCGCACACACACACACACACACACACACACACACACACACACACACACACACACACGGGTTATATTCTTCAGCAGGGTGATGAGAACTTTGGCCATTGAAGGCAAGGACAGATAATTATGAGATGAAACAATAGGGGAAAGTCTTAGGTTTGAAATAGGTATGTCTTGAGGCTGGATTTTAAAGTGTAAGATAACTGTAAGTGTTTAAAGGTTGTGAGCATGTTAGGGAAAATGAAAATAATAAACAACGATAAAAGGAGGGGTAGATGTATCATGGCAGTACATGAGAACACTATCGCAAAAACAGGGTGTGACAAATTTACACCAGAAAACAATAGAACCATATCAAATGATACGTGTGAGAACATGATGAGTTCCGTATGTGTTTGTGTGGGCGCTCTCTCTCTCTCTCTCTCTCTCTCTCTCTCTCTCTCTCTCTCTCTCTCTCTCTCTCTCTCTCTCTCTCTCTCTGAGAAAGGGGAGGGAGGGGGGTTTCGTGCTTTCACATAGTAATACCAAAAAAAACTTTCTTAAAAAATAAATGTAGGTAAATTATCACCTCTACTTCCTTGCGCATCATGCTTTTGCACAAAAAGGAAACAAACTTTTCTTGATATGGCAATTTAACATCTAAACAGGTCTCGATTTAGGACAATGTCATTCCACTTATGTTCGAAGAAACGTTGCCAAAACACAGTCATTCAACTTTTTTCCTCGTTGAGGACAATACCAGGACATAATTATATATTTTTAACAATACTTACTGTTTATCCGGACTTAAATTTACTGTTTACCCGGACTTATATGCTTTTAACCATACTTACTGTTTCTTGCAAAGAGATAACGATCTAATATATAAGGTCTCTCTGTGGATTATGAAAAAGCGTTTGACCGTGTGAAGAGAGCTTTCTGTGGCGGAAGCTAGTCGATCATGGGGTGGATGGGGACATATCAAGGCTTGTCCAAAAATTTTGCTATAAAACTAAATGATGTGTCAGTATCGGGGATGAATGTTGTGATTTTTTTTTTAAAATTTCAACCGGTTTTCGTCAGGGGAGAAACTTGTCACCATCACTTTTTGCTTAGTATTTGAATGACATGCAGTCGTACATTATAGAAAGAATGAACATTGGCAAGGGAAGCCAGGAAACTTGGGTGGGAAAGAGAACAAATAAAACCTCTTATTGAAAATGTTTTTGCTGTTGAGTGACAACAGTGTGCAGAATCAAAAGCAGACGTACAAGAAGCTATAGATGTTGTGTCCAATTATTGTAATAAATGAAAACTTAACATAGATATGGAAAAAAACAAAGGTTTGGGGGTATTTTTAAGAGGTAAGCCAAAACAATGTCGTAGTTTACATATGGTGGTAAAGAAATAAAAGTTGTGGTTTTTAATTCACGTAACAAAAATAATAATAACGTATGGAATTTATATAGCACGGAATCTTGTAAAGCAACAAATCAAAGCGCTCAGATGACTTCTTTTTTTTATATCGAGGATAATGGAATAAGCACTTATGTGCTTTTTTTTACACCCAATCCCCGTGTGTATGCGGTTTTGCAAATTTTGTCATCTGTTCCCACCGGCACACAATGGCCTACTCTTTCGAAATGCGGAACAGGATGTAACGTGTGCGCAAGATGTTCTGCATGCGTTCGCACACGGGGCCTCGGTTTATAGTCTCATCCGAAGGACTTTGGCTAAACTTTAATTGTAAGAACAAAGTTAACTTGGCAAAAACATCTGTATGACCAAAAATACTGTTGTGTATCCTCGCTGTTAAAAAGATGTGAAAAACTGTTGCTCCCAACTGATACTCAGATTGAATTCTTTAACAGGATGGTAGTCCCTTTTTTGTTTTGTTTTACCCATGTGAAAACTGGACACCATCAGTGACTGTTTTAGCTTCTGAATTACAATTCCAGTTCTTTAAGAATTCTTAAACGTGTAAAATCCCCTCCTAGTAAAATGATATGTGGGTAATTGGGACAGTTTCCCATGGAAATTACAGCAAAAGAAGAATGCTGTGTTACTGGGTTGAGCTTGTTGATGTAAGCAGTGAGTCCAAAATTTCAACTATTGTTTATAAACTGCTACATAATATGTATGTCACTAATACCACAATCGCTTTACCTAGTAGCAGTAGAACAGACTAAATAAAGCTGGGTTAAGTGATGATTGGCAGAATCGGTTTGAACTCTATGTTTCATTCGCCTGAATGGTTTAAATCCACCACAGTTTTATGTAGTTTACATGATCACAATTCGAAACAATGGTATTTTCATGTAGATAATGACGAGATCTTCCTTAACTATGGGCTGTCTAAAGAGTATTTTTGCTGAAAATCATCCGTCAATTCTCCATTGTAACATATCATGAACTTTGATTCATTTTCGAACTTTAAATCTTAAACTTCCCATCCAAATAGTTAGAATAAGAAATCTCCCCAGACCAGAGAGGGTCTGTGGTAAATGTGGCTGAAGCGAGCTGGTGGTGGGTTGCATTGTTCATTCAAATGTAATTTACGTGTGCAGTCAAGAAACAAATTTATCCCAAAATATTATCACAAAAATCCAAACATTATCAAATTCCACGAATTGTTTATTTCCAAACGGAAAAATGCTTGATACTTAGCTTCCATCAATAACTGATAAAAGCTCTTTACCTGGACCAGCAAACCATTTATCGACATATAAAGACTCATATACAATCGAATCATGATAACAAAAAGCCAAGGCTGATTTGACTGTCGTCTCAATGTCTTATGGTTACACCCACTTTACTGTACGCTA
Organism: Rapana venosa; assembly: GCA_028751875.1. Classification (NCBI taxonomy): domain Eukaryota; kingdom Metazoa; phylum Mollusca; class Gastropoda; order Neogastropoda; family Muricidae; genus Rapana; species Rapana venosa. The sequence goes on from CM054153.1 coordinate 13,872,634, forward strand.
GTACAAGTCAGTAGGAAATACAACGATGACAGAACATATCCATTCATCACTTGGGAAATTTCACGATGATTGAATGTATATCCATGAACTGGGACATTTCATGATGACCAATATGTTTATTGATATAGTATCACCATAGGCTAACTTAAAAGGGCTGTTTCTTCATACTGGTGACTTTACACTGTAAAACGAGGACATGGGACAGAACTATGCATACGCACAAAACACGGTAACAGTGCCACACATCTCGGTCCTAAGACTTCACCAAAGAGATATTAGTCATACACTGTGAGGTCAGGCTAACTGTGGAGCACTGTTTCTTCAAACTGGTGACATTACACTGTAAAACGAGGACATAGGGCACGTATGCACAAAACTCGTAATTGTGCCACATACCATAGTCCTAAGACTTTACCAAAGAGATGTTTCTTTATACAGTGTGGCGTCAGGCTGACTGTGGAGCCTGTCTCTTCATATTGGCGACTTCACACTTTAAAAAAGGAGTATACCCACAGGCCTTATCCATATGCACAGAACTAGGTAACACTGCCGTACAGCTTAGTCCCAAGACTACAGATGTATTTTCTCATGCGGTGTGGCCACAGGCTAACTTTGGAAGCGCTGTTTCTACACATGGGCGACTTTTCACTTTAAAACGAGGGCATAGGATATGACTAAATAAATGCACAAAACTGGGTAACAGTGCCACATATCGAAGCCCTAAGACTTTACCAAAGAGTTGTTTGTTCTGCATACAGTGTGATGTCAGGTTAACTTTGGAGCCCTGTTTCTTCATACCAGTGACTTTGTACTTTAAAATGAGGACATAGGACAGAACTAGTCTAAACTCGGTAACACTATCGCACATCTTAGTCCTATGACTTTACCAGAGTTGTTTTATTCATACAGCTTGACCTCAGGATAACTTTGGAGCCCTGGAGGGGTGGGGGGGGGGGGGTATACTGGTGACTTTACACATTTAAACGAGGACAGAACTATACATACACACAAAATTTGGAAATGCTGCTCAGCATTTGGGTCCTAAGACTTTTAAATTTTGATGAGTATCATTGCCTGTTATATTAAAAAAATGGTGTAGGTGTCTTTGTATGTGTGAGTGCTTTTTTGTTTGTTTGTCTGTCTATTTTTCCGTATTCTATATGCTCTCTATGTAATACGTTTTGTTGTGTGATCGTACAGTTATTTGTCATTGTATATGTTGCTGTATTTCTTCGCAGTAAGATGGAGAAAAAAAACATCATTCCAAGAACCTCATATTGACAAACAAACAGTTGAACAAAAAACAAAAATAAATGATACACAAAAACTACGTGGCGTTTTGATATGAGAACTTAAATGGAGGTTTTGTAACAACTCTGGTGAAAAAGGCATTTGCGAGTGGCTTTCCATGTTTAAGAAAGATTACTACATCATTTTTTTGTTCTTACTTGCGGTATACAGGCAAAGAAGGCGGACGCTGCTTTAAATAGAGTGCATAATTATGTCTTTGTCCAGATCTCCAAATTAAACCATTTTGCGGGTGTAATAAAAAGATTTAGTACAGTGAAGTACACGCATACACATACACACACATTCTCTCTCTTTCTCTCTCTCTCTCTCTCTTCTCTCTCTCTCTCTCTCTCTCTCTCTCTCTCTCTCTCTCTCCTCTCTCTCTCTCTCTCTCTCTCTCTCTCACACATCACACCACTCTCTCTCACACACATACAACCATACATCCTCTCTCTCCCCCTCCTCTCTCTCTCTCTCTTCTCTTCTCTCTCTCTCTCTCTCTCTCTCTCTCTCTCTCTCTCTCTCTCTCACACACACACACACACACACACACACACACACACACACACACACACACCCTACAGTTTGTCAGGAATAAAGTTATGAATATGTATGCATATATTCATGCAAAGCAATTGTGCAGTATGCACACATATACACATAAGTCCTTCGGATGAGACTGTAAACCGAGGCCCCGTGTTCGAACGCATGCAGAACATCTTGTGCACGCGTTAAATCCTGTTCCGATTTTCGGAAGAGTAGGCCATTAAGAGCCGGTGGAAACATGACAAAATTTACAAAACCGCATACACACGGGGACTGGATGTAAAAAAGCACATGAGTGCTTATTCCTTTATCCTCGATATAAAAAAATAAATAAATAAAATAAACATACTCGCGTGCGCACACACTAACCTCTCTCTCTCTCTCTCTCTCTCTCTCTCTCTCTCTCTCTCTCTCTCTCTCTCTCTCTCTCTTATACCCTGACTGGTGAAGGTATGGGGAAATCCAATTAATGTATTGTATAAGTGTATACCTGCGTGCTCGGTTTTAAGTACACTTTGAGAATTACTCTCATTTTACTTCTTCATCTTGCCGATTACTCCGCCAAGGTGAAGGGAGACAACCGCGGCTGTTGATCTCTATAATGGAGTTAAGTGGTCGCTCCTGGACATACAATCCAGTAGGAGCATCACCGAGCAATCGGATGATTTGATTGGCTGGTTCCGTGTCGTGTATCGGAAACAGGAAAACCGTCATCAACGGATACAAGCCATCTACACTGCACGCATGTGAAGTTGACTTGATTAGAAACTAATCCTGGACTGACCGGAAAGGTGAAGTTTGGGTATCAAAGTGGATGTAAACGTCAGTGACAAGACATAACGAAATACATATTCAGTGATTTTGGTATAAATAAATATTTTTTTTGTTTTAAAAGAAAGAAAGAAGTAAGTAAAATACCAGCCACCTTAAAGCAGTGGTTAACACCTTTGGTTACGAACTCGAAGGTCGCGGGTTTGAATCCCATCAAATTGATAAGGATATTTCGGACTCGAACAGATTCCTACACAGAATGACTTTGTTATTGGGAAGACTGGGACCACGCAGTCGAGCTTCATCGACTTTCCGGATGCGATTTTCAGAGTGTTGCTCAAACTACCTGACCAACACTACAGATGTCTGTATCTCTCGGGCCCGGTTGACACCAGGATATATTGTAACAGGAAGCATAGAGTTCAACCCTGTTACATGGTCACAAAACTCGTGCTCTTAGATCTTCCATGGCAGCATCATTACATCCTCCTCTTCGTCACTGTAATCATGCAGTAGAAAAAAAATTGCCTCAGATTCGGTGGTCTCAGTTGCTCTGGTCTCATGATGACCTCAGTTTCGGTTTCCCCACACACTTGTGTGCCTGTGGTGAGTTTGTGTCAAAGGCCTCAGGGTTGGAGGTTTTTGGGAGAAGATCGTTGAAAGGACGTTGCAGTGGTTGCCACCCCGGGTATGGTGTCTCACTCAGTCTCGCTCCGAGACCGAGCAATTACTGTCGTCAGTAGGGGCTAAGTAGGTGATGTCCTACGTATGTTGGCTCAGAACAGGGACCACTGAGTACTACTAAAGGGACCCAGCAGTAGTGCAGGGCCCCTTTGGCTAGTAGCCTCATAGTGGCCTGACATTGATGGGCTCCATGTGGACTTCCGACCCTAGGGATGCGTCATAATGAATCTAGGTATGGCGTGGGCAGAGAGATTGAAATGAGCGACATGTGAACAGCAGAACGGGAACGTCACAAAAGATGATGCAACCAAAACTATTTTTAAAAAGTCATTAAAATAAATTTGAAAAAATTAAAACTATTCAGAGTTAGAAATTTCCGATTCCGTAGAATTATATCTATTTCGCTTTGTTTGGTTGAGTTATAAGCGCTTCGATTTGTTTGCTTTTTACAAGATTCAGCGCTATATAAATTCCATATATTATTATTATTATTATTATCAGTTTTGATGTCCATAAAAAAAATTCCAATCACGCGCTTTTAATAGATATTTGTTGAGAAATAACACATTTCTACATTCAATTTGACGTTTAAAAAGCTACAATCAAATACGTAAAATGCATAGAAAACGTTGTTGAGATGTCCTGCGTTGTACAGGGACCCTCGGTTAATAATCTCATCCGAAAGATTTTCAGGGGATTGTATTGGGAACTGCTGTTAACTCCAGATAACCCCAAAAAAAGTTTTAATTAAAAAAAAAAAAAGAAAATCTCTCCAACGGGTGCCTCGGTGGGGCGGCTCGAACCCGCGCTGACAGATCGCGAGCGCAAAGTTCTAAACCACTAGGCTACCCCCACCCCACCTCACCCAACCTCTCCAAAATATTGTTTGAGGATGAGATATTCATTCATCCGTCTGCTGCCTTGCAGCAAATATTGGCCAGAAGAAAACTAATCAGCTAGCCTCAGAGCTTCGCTAGCTGGCCGTGCCAGTCATTTTGACTGGAAGCCACATCACAGGCGGTATGGCCTGGTCCATTGATCGTGCGCACGCTTCATGAGCCATCAAATCAGTCGCTCATAGTGATTCTTCATCCCAGTTCATGGCAACAACAGTCTTTGCTGGTGTTCCCTTCGTTGTCGTCAGTGTCTTTGTCGTTGTTGTGGTTGTCGTTTTTGGTGGTGGTGGTGGTGGTGGTGGTGGTGTGTGTGTGTGTGTGTGTGTTTCTGTGTGTGTGTGTGAGTCAAAGTCAAACTTTTATTTTCAGATGGTACTCTGTATGTGGGTGTACTCTGTATGTGGGTGTGTGGGTGTACTCTGTGTGTGTGCGTGTGTTTCTTCGTCGAACGCTCAGACAGCAACGATTGTTGTCTGTCGTATGAGCAAAAATGCTTTGTGCTGCCGTTAAGCAGCGCATCCGACAACGGTGTGGGAGAGAATTGTTATCTTTTCAGGGGGGGGTCTGGGGAAAAAAGGCAGAAGAATGGACCAAGAAGGCAGAAAATGGACAAGAGGGTAGTGACAGGAAGAAAAGGAAAAAGGCAGAAACAAAGGGAGGGATAGAGTAGAGGGAAATTCTAGCACAGAATTTGCAGAAATGGGGATCACCACAGGAGGGTTGGGAGGAGGAGGAGTGTGTGTGTGTCTCTCTCCCCTCTCTCTCTCTCTCTCTCTCTCTCTTCTCTTCTCTCTCTCTCTCTCTCTCCCCTCTCTCTCTCTCTCTCTCTCTCTTCTCTTCTGTCTTCTCTCTCTCTCTCTCTCTCTCTCTCTCTCTCTTCTCTCTCTCTCTCTCTCTCTCTCTCTCTCTCTCTCGCTCGCTCGCTCTCGCTCTCGCTGTCTGTCTGCTGTTTTGGACTGATGTATTAGCAACGATGAATTCCGGTTCTGGTTTCAGCGGCGTTTTGTTTTACCCTAAAAAGCAGGAAAGGAAGAAAATGGATGGATGTTTTGCATGAATAGAAGTCTGTTGAGAGAGAGAGAGAGAGAGAGAGAGAGAGAGAGAGAGGAGAGAGAGGAGAGAGAGATTCATTACACAGTACGTACAACTGTGTGTGGTATACAGATAGCTTGTAATACCATAATGCGATCAGCTTTTATTCATTCACTTCGTAAATTGCCGACGCAAGCATTCGTGAAGGTCGTGTTTCGCCATAAGGATGAAAACAAATTGATGATCAAGAACAATATTGATCGTAGGAGAACAACACCCGTCCTAGTATGGAACAATGTTAGCCATAACAAATCTTTAAAAAATATTTAGGAAAATAATGCAGATTAATATTACGTATAAAGTAGCAACAACAATAACAATCTCGATGATAAAGGGTTTTCACTTTTTTTTTTTACCCTGGCGGGTGTCACAGTGTGTGGTAACATCCATATGTGCTACGCCGTATCGGCGAGAAACCCACCCAGTAAAGGATTGACAAGCTTCGTATCCCAGTGCGCTGGTAAAGTTTTGGGTGCATGCTGGGTGTTCTCTGTTTCCACAAGCCACCAAAGACTGACGCGATTAATTTAAGCACCATTTTCCTAACACTGGTTTGATATAATGTTTCCCATCCCAAGGCTGGAAAAATATGTACATGGCACCATTTTCCTCAGCCTAGTTTGGCAGAATGTTTGTGTCTTTCCAAGATTTGGAGAGAAAAAATAGAGAGAGCACTATTTTACAAAACTTAGTTTGATGGAATAATGGCGCCTTTCCAAGACTTAAAACAAATTATGGAGACCACCATTTTTAAAGCCTAGTTTAATTGCATGTTTACTGCTTTCGAAGACTGGAAAAATTATAAAGAGCACTATTTTTTACAGCCTATTTTGAAGAAATATGCGCGTCTTCCAAGACTGACAAAAAATTATAAAGAGCACAATTTTTCAAAACCTACTTTGATTGAATATTTTGCGTGTTTATAGGACTGGAAAAAATGTACAAAGCATCCTTTTTGCAAAGCCTACCTTGGTAGAATGTTTGTGTCTTTTTAAGGCTGGGATATATAAAAAAAAAAAACAACTTCAGAACATTATTTCCTAAGCCTAGTTTCGTGGAATGTTTACCTCTCCAAGACCAAATAAAAACTGCCCATGACACCATTTTACAGCTGCTGGAATATTTACGTCTTTGAAGACTAGGGGGGAAAAACTACACAGAACATTTTTTCGCCCAAACTAGTGGAATGCCCAGAACGCATACGTTTTTTCCAAGACAGAAAAGTTGTATAGGGCACAGTTTTCCCCCTATTCTACTACAGATGTATTGGATTGTCCATACTTTTATGAGTTGTGATTATTGATGCCATCCACGGTCCATTAGCCAGCTAATCGGGCCGTCACTTTCAAGCTTCCTCTAGACAATAGGGCAACACTGTACACAATCAGCTCTACATGCTGAAATATCGATCTTGGCAACCTGAAGGAACATTGTCTTCTGTCCATGTCTGTGTGTGTGTGTGTGTGTGTTGGGGTGGCGGTGTGTGGAGGGGGGATTTGTGTATTTGTGTGTGTGAATGGGGCGGCTAGTGTGTGTGGAGGGGAGCTATTTTGTGTGTAGTAGTAGTAGTACGGAGAGGTGTAGATAGATAGATAGATAGATAGATAGATAGATAGATAGATAGATAGATAGATAGATAGAGAGAGAGAGAGAGATAGAGAGAGAGATAGATAGGTACGTACGTACGTACGTACGTAAATACATACAAACATACATACATACATATTTGTATGCTGTCTATCTCTGCATTCTCGTCTGTCTGTCTGTCTGTCTGTCTCTCTCTCTCTCTCTCTCTCTCTCTCTCTCTCTCTCTCTCTCTCTCTCTCTTCTCTCTCTCTCTCTCTCTTCTGAAATATCAAACCTACCCTCAACTCGTTTGCTCTCTGTATATCTGTGTGCACGCGCGACTATGCGCGCGCGCGTGTGTGTGACTCTATTCCTCGTCTGCACTGATCAACTTGATGATATTGTAACATCCCTACAGCTACCTGACTTAGTGTTCTACATAAAAATGAAATATTCATGCCTTGTTATTTTTCCCCCAAAGCCGCGACCTCATTACATATAGTGGAACAAGGTCCTCCGATAGCCAAAGTTTAGTAAGCCGTGGTTGCTGGAAAAAAAATTAGTAAGCCCTGCTTGGTGAAAAGGTTTAGTAAGCCCTGCTTGGTGAAAAGGTTTAGTGAGCCGTGCTTGGTGGGAAAAGTTTAGTAAGCCCTGCTTGGTGGGAAAAGTTTAGTAAGCCCTGCTTGGTGGCAAAAGTTTAGTAGGCCGTGCTTGATGAAAAGGTTTAGTAAGCCGTGGTTGGTGAAAAGTTTAGTAAGCCGTGCTTGGTGAAAATGTTTAGAAAGCCGTGCTTGGTGAAAAAGTCTAGTAAACCGTGCTTGGTGAAAAAGTTAAGTAATGAGAGAAGTTTAGTAAGCCGTGCTTGGTGAAAAAGTTTAGTAAGCTGTAGTTGGTGAAAATGCTTAGAAAGCCGTGCTTGGTGGGAAAAGTTTAGTAAACCGTGGTTGGTAAAGAATTTTCTTAAAAGCTTAGTAAACCGTGCTTGGTGAAAAGGTTTAGTAATGAGAAAAGTTTAGTAAACCGTGCTTGGTGAAACAGTTTAGTAAGCCGTGGTTGGTGAAAAAGTTTAGTAAGCTGTGGTTGGTAAAAAAAAGTTTAGTAATTAAAAAGTTAAGTAAACCATGGTTGGTGAAAAAGTTAAGTCAGCCGTGGATGGTGAAAAAGGTTAGGTAAGCTGTGGTTGGTGAAAAAGTTTAGTAAAGCGGTGGTTGGTGAAAAAGCTTCGTAAGCTATGGTTGGTGACAAAGTTTAGTCAGCCGTGCTTGGTGAATTTTTCAGTCGTTGTGATAAGTATGATCCATGAGTCTAGAAAATGGTATCACTATGGGATTGTGTGTTGTGTTGTGTTATATTGTACGATACATATTGGCAAGTAAATTTGTAAGTGTGTCACAGTCCTGCGCGCAGGGTAACTCATCACTTCAACATGTGCATGCACACTGCCTGCCTTCTGTCATGTTATCTACTCTGATCTGTTTGTTCTTATCTCTCACTCATTCTGCTCTTTATCACATCCTGCCCATTCCTCACCTCTCACTTCATCTCACTCTCCTTCTCTCTGTCTATCTGCTCGCTCGCTCTCTCTCTCTCCTCT
>CM054153.1:13888572-13906072 GCA_028751875.1 Rapana venosa
GCGTATGCGACCTTTTTTTTTTTTTTTGGCCCACCATGAGGGTAGCCGCATTCCGACTTCGGTGATAATTATTTCAGCTTAAATAAACAGGATTGAAATAAAGCCGCCATCTCCCCTTTTTACTCCTCACCTCCTCCCCTCCCCCCTCCCTCATCTCACCCAGGTAAGGGAAATGTTCTCGGGCTTCAAATTCTCCTGTGTGTTACGATGTGCAGAATATTCGGCGCGCGCGTGCACACACACAACACAACACACACACACAACACACACACACACACAACACACACACACATACACACACACACACACACAAATCACCACACACTACACACACATCCCAGGCTCTGATTTTTTTCCCAGTACCGTCGCAGCAGGCGTTTCCATGGGAACGAATTAAAAATTGAGGCGACCGTTATTTCAGCGGAAGTGGACCATGTGTAATGGAAAAGGATGGATTCTTTTTAATTTTTTTTGGGGGGTGGGGGAGTGTGGCGGTTATGCCTCGGCTAGAGCTCATAGATTCACCAATGGTGATGTTTTGAGAACGCCACCATTTGTCCACCGTGAAGGTAGCCGCATTCCGACTTCGGGGATATCTAGTATGCTTTGTTAGGTTGGGTTTTTTTTTTCATAAATCATCCGTTCCAATCGGCACGCAATGGTATACTCTTCCAAACGGCGGAAAGAGTTTCGACGTGTGTGCAAGCTGTTCTGCATGCGTTCGTACACGGGGCCTCGGTTTACAACCTCATGCAGAGTACTGTCGCGGGAGTAGGGGGGGGTTGGTACTGATGTTACACTCCAGAGGAGAAAATCCCCTCAAATGGGTGGTCTCGATGATGGATCGAACCTGTGCCATCAGATCACGAGCTCAACACTCTAACCACTGGGCTACCTCCGTCCCCATCCCCCAAACTTATGTAATGATTATAGAAAGCAGCCACCTGCCAGAAACAGCTAACTCTGAGCATGCCAGAAAATCTGAGCAACCCACTACCCTCCACCTACCCCCACCCACCCACCCCACCCCCCGCCTCTCCCTCTCTCTCTCTCTCTCTCTCTCTCTCTCTCTCTCTCTCTCTCTCCTCTCTCTCTCTCTCTCTCTCTCTCTTAGAGTTTTCTTTTATTTTTATTTTTGTTTTTTGTTGTTGTTTTGTTGGGGAGGGGTGTTTTGAAAAGGGTTATTTCCCTCTGTTTCTACTGTGTGAGAGTATAAGTATTGGGTTATTATTAAGATGTATTCCTACGGGCGGGGACTGGATGTAAAAAAAGCACATGAGTGCTTATTCATTATCCTCGAAATAACAGAATTTGTCATTCTCTCTCTCTCTCTCTCTCTCTCTCCTCTCTCCTCTCTCTCTCTCTCTCTCTCTCTCTCTCTCTCTCTCTCTCTCTCTCTCTCTCTCTGGGGATTGAATGTAAAAAAGCACATGAGCGCTTATTCATTATCCTCGAAATAAATGAATGTCTCATTGTCATTCTCTCTCTCTCTCTCTCTCTCTCTCTCTCTCTCTCTCTCTCTCTCTCTCTCTCTCTCTCTCTCTCTCTCTCTCTCTCCTCTCTCTCTCTCTCTCTCTGTTGCAATTGTCATTGGTAGTCCCTGAGAGACAGACAGACAGACAGACAGACATTTTTTAATCATTATTATTTACCGTATAACAAACAGCCAGTGATGTGCTTTTTTCTTTCGACGTTACTATGGTTTGCATTGTTAAGTGGGAACCTCTGACCATCGCTTTTTTACATTATGGTTACTCATTATGAAGAGGTACGGATGTGTAGCTTGTGTGTGTGCATGTATATCTAGTAGCGCTTAAGCGAGCTGTTGTTGTTGTTGTGCGTTCCCCAGCATAACACCCAAGGAGGGGGGTAGGGGAGCTCCGACACAATGCGCTAGTATTCATCCCACCCGGAATCACTGTGAAATTGAAATTGCACAGCTGGATGAGAAATTTGCGTGCATGCATCTTTTCAAATACCTTGCCATATAGGCAGCCATACTCCGACGTCAGAGGATTTTCTTCTCCTTTAAATTAAACGAGAGTGCAGGTTGATATGCTAAGAGCTTGTCCTGCCTGGCTGACATACAATATCAGCATAGCATTTTAAAGCATATGTGTGTTCGTGTGTGTGTGTGTGTGTGTGTGTGTGTGTGCGTGTGTGTGTGTGTGTGTGTGTACGTGTGTTTGTGTGCGTTTGCGTGTGCGTACTTCACGTACCAGCCTAATGCATCATGCATTGTTTTTAGGCGTATATCCTCAAAACAGACAAAACGATCGTGAACCTATAGCTATTTTACAATCTCGAACAGGATCATCATGTTCACAGTCTTCAAGAGAGGTATTCTGTTTTGTTCTTCAACCGAAATCATCTGCTGTTCTGTAGCAGATTGCCTTTTACAGCCGTCCGCAGATGAACAAGATTAAACTGCCACAATATGGGAAAGCGATATTTATATTTATGACCCTTCCAATATTGCTTTCAATAAAGAAGCATACTTTCTGCGCGCACGATTACACACGTGCACGCACGCGCGCACGCACGCACGCACACGCACACACACACACACACACACACACACACACACACACACACACACACACATACGCATACAGCTCTGAACTCAGACAGACAGAGCTTATTTATTTCCAGAATCACAGATAACGAATTATTTCCAGAATAACAGATAACCATTTACGTGCTTTGATATCCGCTGTTATTCTGGTTTGCGCTATTACATCAGATGTTATGGCTGAGTGGTAAAAGAAATGTTTGAATTTCATTTCGTGTGTCCATAAAGTCGAGGGTTTGAATCTAGGCAGCGAAGTCTGACCAATGAAGAGCGAAAGATTTTTTTTTTAATGTCCCCCGTATTCACTTCAATTGCCAGTGTCTTCATTCCCTCCGTGTATACACGCATACAGAAGATTAAATATGTACGTTAAAGATCCCATGATTCATGTCAGCTTTCGATGTATTACAGAAACACAGACATACCTAGCATGCATCTTGTTCCTGGAGAGAAATGAGCTCTGCCAGGGTCAGTTTACCCAAGAGACAGGGTCTGGAAAAGTAAGTGCAGTGTCCTAATGGCTCCTCAAGGACTTTGGGAGAGAGCAAGACAGAGAGAGAGAGTGGGGGAGAGAGAGGGAGAGAGAGAGAGAAACAGGCAGACAGACAGAGGGGGAGAGAGAGAGTGGGAGAGAGGGAGAAAGAGGGGGAGAGAGAGTATACGAGCAGAGAAATACAGACAGACAGACAGAGAGAGGGGGAAGAGAGAGAGAGAGTGGGGTGGAGAGAGGGAGACAGACAGAGAGAGAGAGAATGGCGGAGAGAGAGAGTGGGATATATATATATATATATATATATATATATATATATATATATATATATATATATTATTGACTTTTTTATTAAATAAAAAAGACTACGTTCATGAAGCTTGTACTATAACCAAGAATGAATTTTAATATAATAAACAACGTATTATGGAATATAGAAATAGGGTTATCTGCCTTGAATACATACAAATCGACAATCTAATATTACTTTGAGACAACAGACGTAAAAACAGAGCAACAAATCAACAAATATTCACAATAAGGTCAATATTGGACCAACGAGGACGGGAGGGGGAGGGATGGAGAGAGAGAGAGAGAGAGAGAGAGAGAGAGAGAGAGAGAGAGAGAGAGAGAGAGAGAGAGAGAAGGGAGGGAGGGAGGGAGAAGATCAACAGTCAGAGAAGCAGAGAGACAATGTATGTACAATCATGAAATATGTATCATGATGAAGAACAATTGTCATTCCGCTAATGAAAAGTGGCACAAAATGATGATTATGTTTACCATTAATCTACATCAGTAAAAACTTTCATCAAGCACAGTGAGGGAAGCAAAGGACACACACACACACACACACACACACACACACACACACACACACACACACACACACACACACACACAGATAACCAAACAGGAAGACAGACGGACGGACAGAGAAACAAAGAGATGTGGACACACAATCATAAACATTTGTATCATAACAAAATATAAACTGTCAGTTGGCCAATCTTTTAGCCTGAAGAAGGTTTTAAATAAACGGAAAAAAATTCCTCTGCTGTTGTGCTGTGTAGGTATTGTGTTTTTAGTTGCCTTTGATTAAAAAAATAATAAACTTCGCCATAATAAATAATGATTTGCGATATTAAAAGATGACTATGTTTACCACGAATATATAGATCAATAAGCCATTTTCATTATGTACAGTATGGAAAGATCTAACGTGTTTATCATGACAAAGATCGAATTTCAGTACAAATAGATGATTCGTGACATTCAAAGACGACATTATTTGCCTTGAATATAAATCAATAAGCACTTTCATGAAAATACAGCATTGGAAGCGAGCGAGCAGGGGATCGAGAGAAGGAGAGAGAGAGAGATAGAAAGAAATACATACACAGACAGACAGAACGACAGAGACAGAGAGAGAAAGAATGGAGACAGAATCTCACACACACACACACACACACACACACACACACACACAACACACACACACACAGGAGAGACAAGAGAGAGGAAGAATCACACACACACACACACACACACACACACACACATACAACACACACACACACACACACACACACACACACACACACACACACACACACACACACACACACAGGGAGAGAGACAGGCAGAGAGACCGAGAGAGAAAGAACCACACACACACACTCACACACACACACACACACACACACACACACACACACACACACACACACACACACACACACACACAGGGAGAGAGACAGGCAGAGAGACCGAGAGAGAAAGAACACACACACACACTCACCACACACACACACACACACACACACACAACACACACACACACACACACACACACACACACACACACACACACACACACAGGAGAGAGACAGGCAGAGAGACCGAGAGAGAAAGAACCACACACACACACACACACACACACACACACACACACACACACCACACACACAACACACAGAAAGAATCGCTTTGTCAAACACCGTCAAGAGAATCGTAGCATTGTTAACTCTCTTGAAACCAGAGACGGCAGTACAAGAAGCCAGCGCGGCTTGTCACAGACTGACTGACTGACTGATAGTACGCTGACGTTTGTAACTCTTCGTGATCTTTTCGTCCTCTCACTCACATTGTGGTTCATTCTCACAGCGTCATGTGCTTTCCCTTCAGCATCTTACGGGTAAGTTTGTATCTTTTTTTTCTCTCTCCTTATGTTGGTTTTAGTATCACTGAGGGCGGGGTGGATTTTCGTTCTTGCTGCAGCCATAGGGTTGAACTGAACTGACGAGTTGGTGTTTAACCCAAGCGTTTTAATGTGTGTACAGCTACACAGTTTCGACCTAAAGGGTAGTCAGAGGCAGTGTGATAGTCACGTCGTGATACGGCATAAATAGTTGGCAGGGCTATAAACGGTATGTTTGAACTGGCTGTAACACGCCTGTCTTTAAGAGCATTTCTTGGAGCAGTGAGAGTCGTTCCTTACTGCCCACTCCTTGCTTGTCATCTTTACAATCCGAGCGACTGCAATAAAGATTGCGGCGTTTCTTTGCTGAGCGTTGTCGAGAGAGTATTCGCCCTTGTGATGCTCAACAGACCACACAACTTGACTGCCGACCCAATCCAATCCAGTCTTCTTGTTTATAGCCCCACCCCGACCCCAGAGGCCATATCGGGGCTGTCACCTCGTGCATGGCTTGCAGACTATACCCAGAATCATAATTTGACTATACAGTTGGAATACTGTAAGGTGGGCATGACTTTCTCCCTGTGATCAGTAAGTCTTCTTGAGAACTGTCGTCAGCAGAAGCAACAACCATTCACACAGAACTTCATAGACTTAACGAAGGTCTTTGACCTCGGATGTCTTCATAGCCTCGTAAAAAGTCCTTGCCAGGTAGTGGGAACAGAACAGAACAGAGCATCGTTTATTGCCATAGAAGCCTAGAAGGCTTAAAGACACACAGGTAAACAAATAGTGGGTGTCCACAAAGCTCCAGCCGCTCAATACAGGTATGAAAAACAATCGTCCAGCGTGATGGGCCAAATGCCTGACACCAATTCTAGAGTCAAGCAGAGATGTGTGCCATCCCCCTCTCTATTAAATACTCTACTGTGTCGTCATGCTTAGATAGATCTTCAGAACCTCAACCAACACAATCTATATCCGTTCTTTTTCTTCCTGTCTGTTTTCTGCCTTCTTGGTCCATTCTCCTGCCTTTTTAACAGAAAGACTTGAAAGATAACAATTCTCTCCCACTCCGAAGTCTGATGCGCTGGGCTTAACCTTAACGGCAGCTGAACGCATTTTCGCTAATATGACAGCCAAGAATAGTTCGGGATAGCCTAGTGGTTAGAGCATTGCGCTCACAATCTGACGACCCTGGTTCGATTCCCGTTCAAGGGGATAGTTTCCCTTGGAGTTAACATCAGTGCAGACTCCACTCTCCCCAAAAGTCCTTCGGATGAGACTATAAACCGAGGCCCCGTGTGCGAACGCACGCAGAACATCTTGCGCACACGTTAAATCCTGTTCCGCTTTTCGTAAGAGTAGGCCATTGTGTGCCGGTGGGAACGGATGACAAAATTGACAAAACCGCATACACACGGGGACTGGCTGTAAAAAAGCACACAAGTGCTTATTCCATTATCTTCGATATAAAAGAAAAAAGAAAGAAAAAAGAATAGTTGCTGTCTGAGCGTGATGATGATGAGGAGGAGGATATCGAGTGAAAAATACTACATCTTGTTCATACTGAACGCAGAAACTAAACTGCAAAAGAGTTCTCATTAGAGGCATGTTATTTGCGGATGCTTCTTCCTCAGAATGTATCGATTTGCATCAATCTTTCTTGCAATGAAGCACTCACTAGCATTATGAAGCGTGAACCAGAGCAGAGTCTATAGACAGAGCTCATACTTATTTGCTCAACACTATGGGTAAACAGTAAAAGTGAAGGGAGTTGAACCAACACTACGTAGGAAGCACAACGCCGATGTCGTTTACACGCACGATGTCAAACATCAGCTCCGCTCTGGTACAATCAATATCTACTCGGCATCTTTCCCTCGCATTGTAAACTTTGTTGTTTGTTTTTTATCCGGCGGTATTTTCTGCCCTGGGTGGTGCCTACACTCGGTGATATTTTACACTCGGTGACACGGTGACATTTGGATACGAGGATATCGCAGTGGTGCAGACATGATCTGTGTTGTATAAAAGGTGGCAGACTACGTTTCTATTGACTGTTATTGGCGTTGTTATGTCTGCGATGAAATGTTTCAGCTTATAATTTAGCAAATTTCTGCTACTGTTTTTTTTAAAAATTTATTCTCATAAACAAGGATATATTTTTTATTTCGACTAAAATGGAATAAGCACTCATATGCTATTTTTACATTCAGTCCCCGTGTGTGTGAGGTTTGTAAATTTTGTCATCCTTTCCCACCAGCACACAATAGCCTAATCTTCCGAAAAGCGGAACAGGTTTTAACGTGTGCGCAAGATGTTCTGCATGCTTTCGCGCACGAGTCATATACTTTCATCCAAAGAACTTTGGGGTGTGGAGGGATGGCGTAGGCACGGATGTTAACTCCAGGGGGGAAAATCCCCGATAATGGGATTTGAACCGAGGTCAGCAGATCACGAGTACAGTGCGCAACGCTCTAACCGCCAGGCCAGAGAGACAGACAGACTGACTGACTGTCTGTCTGACAGTCATTCCAGTCCCTGTTTGCCAGCCAGAAACAACGCTACTGTCATGCCAGGCCCAGTACATCCTCCTGCTTGCGTGTTCATGTAATGTGCACTGTGTGCCTCTGATAACAATCACTTTGTTGGGCGTAGTAAGCCTCCGTAAGCCACTCGGTCTCTCTCTGTGTCTTTGTTGTCCTCTCTCTCTCTCTCTCTCTCTCTCTCTCTCTCTCTCTCTCTCTATATATATATATATATATATATATATATATATATATATAAAGAGAGAGAGAGAGATAGACAGACAGATAGATAGATAGATAGATAGATAGATAGATAGATAGATAAAGACAGACAGACAGACAGACATATATATCACACACTCTCTCTCACACTCTCTCTCTCTCTCTCTCTCTCTCTCTCTCTCTCTCTCTCTCTCTCTCACTCTCTCTCTCTGGTTTTATGGAAATGCTGAAGTGAAAGTCGTGAATTCTTATAAGTACCTAGGGATGACATTTTCAACGAAGCTAAGTTTGAATGTTGCATGGCGTGAATGTTGCAGGAAAGGGAAAAAAGGTGTAATCGAAATCTTAAAAACGTTACGAAAGCTGAATTCAGTAGATTGTTCTTTATTTTGGAAATTGTTTGATGTTCAAATAGAACCTTTACTTACATATGCATCTGAAATATGGGGACTTACTGTTAATCCACAAATGGAAAAAATACATACATATGCTATCAAACGTTTCTTAAATGTCCCAATCCATTCGTCAAATACTGTACTATATGGAGAAACGGGAAGATATCCTTTAAACATCAGAACGTCTGTTAAGTGTATTAAATACTGGCTAAAACTACTGAAACTTCCAGGGTCACGTTTATGTAGGCAGTCTTATGACATGATGGTTATACAAATGGAGCTGGGTAAAAAGAATTGGGCATATCAAGTTAAAAAGTTTTTATCAGAACATGGTTTTGGAATCGTGTGGTTGTCTCAGGAAGTAGGTAGCGAGCATGGGTTTATTTCTGAATTGAAAGACAGACTCATTTGTTCATTTAAACAAAATTGGCACTCGGACATGGAAAGTAAAGATAAATACTGCTGGTTTTTTTCGTTTAAGTGTGCTTTTCAAGCTGAAAAGTATCTTCGAATAGTCACTGACAAATGGCATCGACTAATTTATGCAAGATTTCGACTAAGAGCACTCGGCTTCAATGCAAACAAAAGATGGTTTCAACCTGAGACGTCCACACAGTTCCCATGCCCTATGTGTGGTCATATTCTTGATGATGAAGTGCATTTCCTGTTTCATTGTCAATCATATGTTTCCATACGTGAAAACTGTGGTGTTCTCAATCTAGAAGCTTTCCGAAGGCAAGATATTTTTTCTATCTTATCGTCCGATGATGATATTGTGATCAAATCGGTTGCAAAGTTTATTGCTGAAGCACTGAAATTAAGACAATTACAGCTAAGTTCCAATTAGCTTAACATTTGTGACTAAACTAAAGTAACATTTATATTATGTAAACTCCAGCATTTTGTGAAACACATAAAGAAACATTTATAATTACGCTGTAGTCTCCAGCAAGAATATTTTTTGAAAATTTCACATACAATGTCAATGGATGGTCTAATATAGCATTCTAGAATGTTCTTTTCATTATTTTAGTTGTTGCTTATTGGTTCTTATTGTTCATCCTTGTTATTACTTTGTGTTCATTTTGAAACTGAGTTTACGTCACAGCTTAAAGTCGTATCCGTTCATAAGAGCTCATTTTTGGTTTTTTGGTTTTCGTTACGTTAAATGCATCATGTGATTTTTCTTGTATTTATTTGTATTTACAAAAGAAAGTCGTGTATAACCCCCCTTGTCAATAGGCCACTTTGGGCAATGACAATAAATTGGTCAAAGCGTCAAAGCGTCTCTCTCTCTCTCAATCTTTCTGTCTCTCTTCTTCATCATTTATTCTTTTGTATTAGCAATATTGATTTGTGATTCTGCAAGTTTCGTTGCCGTCACTTTTATCTGTGCGGTTTTATTTCTCGTTTTGATACCTTTGAAAAGTTAATCAGACATCACTCTCAGTCTGTCTAGTACCGTCCACGTCTATTCATTTCCCGTCTGTACTTCTGTTGTCTGTCTGTCTGTCTGTCTGTCTCTCTCTCTCTCTCTCCATATATATATATATATATATATATATATATATATATATATCTCCATATCGGATTAATGAAAGAGCTTATTTATTTGTATTCATGATCGTGAACATCATCTGTATATGCTATAGTTTTATCTTTATAGCAGTGCAGTTTAGATTCCTTATGAATCTCTCTCTCTCTCTCTCTCTCTCTCTCCTCTCTCTCTCTCTCTCTCTCTTTCTCTCTCTCTATCTCTCCTCTCCTCTCCTCTCTCTCTCTCTCTGTCTCTCTGTCTCTCTCTTTCTCTCTGCTTATTCTGTTTACCCTTGAAAAATAAAGATTCATTCAAAGATTCATTCTCTCTCTCCCTCTGAGAATGTGCGGCGTTTGTCGCACACACACACACATACACACATACGCACGCACACACACACACATGCACACACACATACACACACGCACGCGCGGACGCACGCACACTCAATCCCCCATATCAATATCCCTGCACACACACCAGCACCACCACCAGCAGCTGAGCTTCCATCCCAGACAATCCAATGTTCCTGCCACTATCAGAATTAGTCTCTCTCCTCTCTCTCCTCTCTCTCTCTCTCTTCTCTCTCTCTCCTCTCTCTCTCTCTCTCTCTCTCCCTCCCCCCCCCCCCCCTCTCTCTCTCTCTCTCCTCCCTCCCCCTCTCTCTCTCTCTCCCTTCCTCCTTCCCACCACTGTACCACGAACACCATCAACAAAATAACAGCAAATCATAAAGACAACTCCCAAGGTTATAAGGAAAAAAACCAAACAACCAACCAAAGCTTGTCACATGGCAGGGGGGTTTTTTGTCCTGAAAGCACGCGAGATAGTTTCACCCTCCTCCTCCTCTTCCTCCTCCTCCTCTTAATCCCCCCCCCCCCCCCCCCCACCTTCTCCTTCTCCTCTTGTTTCTTTCCAATCCAACAGTGTATATCGTTTCCCATGGTGTCACGGATTGGCGCGTGTGTCTTTCACTGGGCCAGGCCCGGGTCTGGGATTATTACTGGTGCGTATCGATCTGTTGCGATAGCTGAACTGAACTGCAGGCGGGCTATGTCACTGTGTCCAGTCTCCGGAATCTTCCTGCATTGCATGCATCTCTGCATGGCTTGGCTCGCGGGATTTGTTTTTAATTCTTTTTACTTTTTTTGTCATTAGCTTGATGGCACCTCAAGGCTGATTTCTTTAGCTGAGGCGTTTTTTGGTTTTTTTTGCTGTGAGAGTTTGTGATGATGATGAGGTCGTGTTTCTCTTGCGGCATCTTTTCCTTGTCCTGTGTGACCTTCTAGGGTGAGAAGGGGGTGGGTGGTTGGTAAGGGGTGGATGTGGTGGGTGGGAGGGAGTGAGAAAATGCGGGTAGGGGGGGACGGGTGGGTGGTTGGGGAGGGTAGTGTTGTGTGTGATATTCTTGGATCATCATTGCAGATTGGTTGTCTGGTCAGGTTTGGGTTTGCTTCAATCGTGGTTCTGCTGTGAAGGGGGATGGTTCGGGCTTGGACAGGTGAATATGTGTGTGTGTGGGGGGGGGGGGGGGGTGTTTGTTTGTGTGTGTGCTTATTTATTTTATTTTATCTTATTTTATTCTTTTATATCGAGGATAATGGAATAAGCACTTATGTGCTTTTTACATTCTGTCCCCGTGTGTATGCGGTTTTGTAAATTCTGTCATCTGTTTCCACCAGCACACAATGGCCTACTCTTACGAAAAGCGGAACAGGATTTAACGTGTGCGCAAGATGTTCTGCTTGCGTTTGCTCACGGGCCTCGATTTATAGTCTCATCCGAAGGACTTTGGGGAGAGTGGAGTCTGCACTGATGTTAACTCCAGGGGAAAATATCCCCTTGGACGGGAATCGAACCCGGGTCGTCAGATTGCGAGCGCAATAGTCTAACTACTAGGCTATGCCGTCCCCTTGTTTGTGTGTGTGTGTGTGTGTGTGCACTTGTACACAAATGTGGATGCTTTTGGGGTGTATGAGCTTAGGTTTGTGTGCATGTTTGTGTGTTAACATGCAAAAATGGCGTGCAGTTTTTTTTAGTGCGGTTGATCTTTCTTATTTAGATGCATATTCAAAAGTAACTCTACAACAAAGGCTTTTTTTCTAGATAGCTTCCTTGACTGAATTTACTAGTAAAGGAAAAAGTAAAGGAGTCCCATAACCTATAAGGTCGTAGGGGAGCGAGGCATCAGAGACCTCACTTCTCTAGGGCCAGCATATTGAGGGCGGCGCCCATCTCCTCTCCCTCGCTGCTTTACCTTCCCTGACCCTAAAGAGGGCAGGTACCCATTTACAGCTGGGTGAACTGGGGGAACTGTACTGAAGCCAAGGCGCGCAAACGGTCACCCATCCAACTGGTAACCACGCTCGACGCTGCTTAACTTGGCTGGGGGAAAGCAAGTGCTCCGACCACTGAGCTATCCCGTCCCCTATGTATTTTTTAGTGACATAAAATTTGCTTTCTCAGAAAAAATGTCAGTGATCGTTTTCACCAACTCATATTTAGTAGATTAGACCTATGTAGTTTTTTTGTGTGTGCTTTTTTTCTTAATCATTAAGTAAAAGTTCTGACAATTGTACAGTTACGTGGAGGAGTTATGTAACAAACCATGGCTTGGTGAATCTTTTTTGGTCGATATGCAGGGGGGGGGGGGGGGGTTAATCACAAAATTAGTTCGTAACATGGGTAAGTTTTTGTATAAGAAATACTATTTATCATTTATGAGTAATGCAGAGAGTGAATATATTTCTTGCGTCGTTGTTTTTTTTTAGTGCTGATGTCATGAGTGTTCTAGTGCTTATTTGATGAAAGAAGCCGCCTCTCTGTGCATACTTTGGCGAAAGATTGTATTCATTGATTTTTTTTATACTCAAGCTGCTTTTGAATTTTCTAGTTTGTGGGGTGAAAATGTGTAGATGGTGTCTAGTTTGAAGGGCGTCTAGTGTGAAGGGTGTCTGGTGTGAAGGGTGTGTAGTGTGAAGGGTGTCTGGTGTGAAGGCTGTCTAGTGTGAAGGATGTCCAGTGTGGAGAGGGTCTAGTGTAAAGAATCTCTAGTGTAAAGAATCTCTAGTGTAAAGAATCTCTAGTGTGAAGGATGTCTAGTGTGCAGGGTGTCGTGTGTAGGGTGTCTAGTATGTACGGTGTCTAGTATGTACGGTGACTAGTGTGAAGGGTGACTAGTGTGAAGGATGTCTAGTGTGAAGGGTGTCTAGTGTGAAGGATGTCTAGTGTGAAGGGTGTCCAGTGTGGAGAGGGTCTAGTGTAAAGAATCTCTAGTGTAAAGAATCTCTAGTGTGAAGGATGTCTAGTGTGAAGGATGTCTAGTGTGAAGGGTTTCTAGTGTAAAGGGTGTCTAGTGTAAAGGGGGTCTAGTGTGGAGAATGTCTAGTGTGCTGGGTGTCTAGTGTAAAGGGTGTCTAGTGTGTAGGATGTCTAGTGTAAAGGGGGACTAGTGTGAAGCGTGTCAAGTGTGAAGGATATCTAGTGTGAAGGGTGTCTAGTGTAAAGGGTGTCCAGTGTGTATGGTGTATAGTGTGAAGGGTGTCCAGTGTGGAGATGGTCTAGTGTAAAGAATCTCTAGTGTGAATGGTGTCTAGTGTGAAGGGTGTGAAGGGTGTCTAGTGTGAAGGGTGTGAAGGGTGTCTAGTGTGAAGGGTGTCACACTGAACGTGTGGATGGTGTCTAGTGTGTAGGGTGTCTAGTGTGTAGGGTGTCTAGTGTGAAGGGGGTCTAGTGTGAAGGGTGTGAAGGGTGTCTAGTGTGAAGGGTGTCACACTGAACGTGTGGATGGTGTCTAGTGGTGTAGGGTGTCTAGTGTGTAGGGTGTCTAGTGTGTAGGGTGTCTAGTGTGAAGGGGTCTAGTGTGAAGGTGTCTAGTGTGAAGGGTGTCCAGTGTGAAGGGTCTAGTGTGAAGGGTGTCTAGTGTGAAGGGGTCTAGTGTGAAGGGTGTCCAGTGTGAAGGGGTCTAGTGTGCAGGGTGTCCAGTGTGCAGGGTGTCCAGTGTGCAGGTGTCCAGTGTGAAGGTGTGTAGTGTGCAGGGTGTGAAGGGGTCTAGTGTGAAGGGTGTCTAGTGTGTAGGGTGTGTAGGGTGTCTAGTGTGAAGGGGTCTAGTGTGGTAGGGGTCTAGTGTGTAGGGTGTCTAGTGTGTAGGGTGTCTAGTGTGTAGGGTGTCTAGTGTGAAGGGGTCTAGTGTGTAGGGTGTCCTAGTGTGTAGGGTGTCTAGTGTGAAGGGGTCTAGTGTGAAGGGTGTCTAGTGTGAAGGGGTCTAGTGTGTAGGGTGTCTAGTGTGAAGGGGGTCTAGTGTGAAGGGTGTGTAGGGGTCTAGTGTGAAGGGTGTCCAGTGTTAAGGGGGTCTAGTGTGAAGGGGTCTAGTGTGAAGGGGGTCTAGTGTGGAGGGGGTCTAGTGTGATGGGGTCTAGTGACCAGGGGGTCTATTGACCAGGGTGTCTAGTGTGCAGGGTGTCTAGTGTGAAGGGTGTCTAGTGTGAAGGGTGTCTAGTGTGAAGGGTGTCTACTGTGCAGGGTGTCTAGTGTGCAGGCTGTCTTAGTGTTAATGGCCTGTGAATAATTGCTGCTTTCATGTTGATTGCCAATCGGAGGATCAGTCTGATACAGCAGCAGAAAACTGCCGCAGGCCACTGATGTACTGCGTTCAGTAGGGTCGTGCAGTCTGAAACAGGGTACAGGACAGCTGATGCTGGTGTTGTTGATGCTGTGATAGTTTGTTTCTGAGAGTATTGCATCTATATAATCCTACAGTCAAGCAACTATACCGCGATCGAAGAAGAGAGTGTGTTTGGCTTCTGGCTTAGTGGTCAAGAGGTCTTTCGCCAGTTGTTCATTTATGATCTTTGTAGGAGATGCCGAGGAGGTTGTTGAAGCATCTTATTTCCCTGAACTGTACTATCCTCTATGTCTACTGTCAAGGTCTCGTGGTCATGATTGGGTAGGATGTGTAGTGCCTGGTCTTCGCCTGTGCTTCTGACACTGCGGGAGGTCTGCCCACTGGCCTCAGCTGACACAATTATTCCGACTTTAACGCACCTCGTGACCAGTTTTTGCCTCGACCTCCTCACTGGGTGGAGGATGCCGTTAACTAGTTTTGTTTTCGCACTGGTCTTCCTTGCCCATGTCGTGTTCCCCGCAGCTTGAAGCTGTGCCCACCCTGTGCCCCATGTCCCCGTTTAAGAGAGCACCCGCATTAACTTTGCGTGGAGGTGCGACTTGGGATTCTCTCCTGACCCAAGAAAGCGAAGATGTTGGCAGAGCGAGTCAAAACGCATAGTGCATACAGGTATACTGAGATGACCAAGGAGCGGATCGGGAGTCTGATCTTTAAGACTGATATCACTGGCCAGTAAAGCTTCTCTTTATTTTTAGTAGTCAAGACTGAAGCTTTTAACAGAGCCAATCAACATGGCGTGCTGTTTCGTCATAGTTGTCATAGTGACGCGACCAAATGGCATGCAGTGCCTATCAATTCTTAATGGCTCGACAACGGCCTGGAAACGGAGTGATTAGTGTAACAGGTTTCATTTCCCGATAAATATTGCTGCTGATTGTTGCTGCTGCTTGCAAGGACGTCTTGAGCTAGAAGACATAAGTCTATAATATTTTTGTGTTGTTTGAGTCGGTTTATTGTTTTGTTGGTTCATTGTGAAGCTGTTTATGGCTTGTGTGTGTGTATTTACTTGAGAAAGAGAGAGATGGGGTCAGACAGACAGAGACAGAGGCACAGAGAGAGAGGTTTGACTTAATATATGATTTTGTGTGTGTGTGTTCCTCGGCTAGAGCTCCGAGTTTCACCAATGGTGAGATTTTGCGTATACAGCCGTTTCTGCCTACCATAAAGGTAGCTGCATTCCGACTTCGGGGATGTACGTATGCTGGGTATGCTCGTATTTCCGAAATCCACCGAAAACTGACATGAACTACGGGATCTTTAGCGTACATATTTGATCTTCTGTTCGTACAAGTTATATACACGAAGGGAATTAAGCCACGGGCATGTCTGCATATGAAGTTGACCGGGGAAATGGTAAAAAGCCACCCACTCTTAAGTCACCAGACGGCACCGAGATTCGAACTCATAACTTCATAGATCCTTGGGGGTTGCAGTCGCAACTCCATAGCCTTCAGAGACTGAAGGATGCCTACTGCCTACGTGCGTGCGCGCGCATGGATTTGAAATATGTTGTTCATTATGTTTAAGGGGAGTTGCATGCGTGTAAATGATTTGAGTGCAAGCGCTTCGATTTGTTTGTTCTTACAAGATTCAGCGCTATATAAATTCCATATATTATTATTATTATTATTATTATTATTACTCCAGAGGGGTTGAAGTCGAACGGTCTTAACCACTCGGGCTAAAGCGTCGGTGGAAACGGGATTTGAACTGTTGTAAACCTTTCAGTTTCTGCATTGGACGCAGTACACACCACTCTGGAAACTGCTCTCTAAGTTAAACATTTTCCTTCTGGTTCTTGTAGAACTTGTTGGGTATTGATTATTTTTTCCCCACGGTAGTAGGTAGTAAGCAGGCCCCTCAGGGAAGACAACATTTTAACACTTCCTTCCTCTAAGTTTAATCACAGACAACCGCGCAGTTGGTTTTTAATGACAAAGTGGACTGGACTGCTCGTTTGAAGAAGGGAGAGCGTGGTGGGTGGGGGGTTGCTATTCTTAGAAGAGTTTGGTGTGGGTGGGGTTAGGGTGGTGGTGTGTGTGTGGTGGGGAGGGGGTAACGTGGGGTTGGATGTGGGGGGGGGGGGAGGAGGGTGAAAGTGGTGTGTGGGTTGAGGGGAGGGGGTGTGTGTGTGTAGAGAGAGAGAGAGAGAGAGAGAGAAAAAGGGGTGGATGGTGGTGGTGTTCTGTGTGTGCGTATGTGTATGTGTGTTTGAGGGGTGGGAGGGGGTGGTGGGTGGTATGTGTGTGTCTGTATGCTTGTCTGTGTTTGTTTGTTTGTCTGTCTGTCTATCTGTCTGTCTGTATCTGTCTTTGTATTTCGAATGCTGGAATTTGTTTTTATTTTGCTATCATTTTGCTGTTCTTCTCGCTGTAGTTTGGATATTTTTGTGGTCTTTTTCCTTTTCTTCTTTGAGGAAGGGGGGGGGGAGTGTTATGCTTTCTTTCTTGTGTGTGTGTGAGGGGGGGAAGGTGGGGGGGGGGGGAGATAGGGGCTTACCACAAGTAGTGCTATCCCCTGATGCCCAATTCATCCCGTGTTAATGTGATGTGCACGTCTTGCTGCTGATAGCAATCGGTTTGTTGGGTGTTAGTAATCCTCTATAAATGCAAACGTCGTCCCCAGCCCACCCCCTCTCCCTCTCCTCTCCCCCTGTCTCCTCTCTTCTCTGTATTAGTCTGTGTTTGTCGTATCTGTGTGTGTGTCTGATTCTATGTCTGTTTCTGTCTCTCTCTCTCTCTCCTCTCTCTGTTTCTATATGCCTGCCTCTCTGTCTCTCTCTCTCTCTCTCTCTCTCTCTCTCTCTCGCTCTCTTTGTGTCAATTGTCTCTCTCTCTCTCTCTCCTCTCTCTCTCTCTCTCTCTCTCTC
>CM054153.1:13916072-13921072 GCA_028751875.1 Rapana venosa
CAAAAGAGTAGGCCATTGTGTGCCGGTGGGAACAGATGACAAAATTTACAAAACCTCATACACACGGGGACTGGATGTAAAAAAAGCACATGAGTGCTTATTCCATTATCCTCGATATAAAATAATAAATAAATAAATAAAGTTATCCTGGGGATATCGTCAAGTTCTCCACCCTTATCTACCAAGCGTTACCTAGAATCAAACCCGCGATCTGCGAGTTCAAAAATCGAAGGATCAAGACTGAGTCCGGCGACTTTTCTGCTTATTTATCAACATGAAACGGTAACAAGTTGGAAGAAGGAGGAGGAGGAGAAGTAGAAGAGAGAGAAAAAAAGAAGAACAAGGAGGAGGAGGATGAAGAAGAAGATGACGACGAAGAAGGAAGAGGAAGAAGTCGAAGAAGAAAAGGAGGAGGAGGAGAAGAAAAACGAACAAGGAAAAGAAAATGATGATGATGATGATGATGATGATGATGATGATGATGATATAGACGAAGAAACAAGAGAGGGGATAAAAAGAAGACGAGGAAGCGTGAGAAGAAGCAGATAAGAAGAAGAACAACAAACAAAGACAGAAACAGAGTAGCAAAAAGAAGCACACAAAAAACATTAGTTCCCGGATATAAAACAATGGGGTAGGTATAAAACATAAAGGGGTAGGTATAAAAATGCAAAGGGGTAGATATAAAACATTTTGGGGTAGGTACAAAAAACATGAAGGGGGGTAATAAATCCTACCTGTGACACCGGTGACAGACCTGTCAAATGGTGTGAAGCAGGGATGGGAATTGACAATAACGTCACCATGGCAGCCCACTGACTGATGAAGAGTGAATGCAACGCACACACAGATGGACCAGAGAGAAGAAAAAGAAAACCCTACAGTCAGAAATCACTTAGTCTTTGATGGGCAAACGCTTCGGTTCTGAAACGTCGTGGATTTGTATTCTGTGGAGTGAATCTGTTTCGCGGCAGTTGGTGTTGGTTTAAAGATGCGCAGCGTTTTTAAAAGTGTAGGGGTGGCGGGTTTGGGAGAGGGGGGGGGGGTTGTATGGAGTGGGGGAGGGGGACTTTTTTTAGTTGCTGGGGTTTGTTTGTTGTTGGTGTTGGGTTTTTTGGTGGGGGTTTATTTTGGGGGGTTAGAGGGATGTTTTGTTTTGCTTTGATTTGAGTTGGGGTTTTCTTATGTTGTTGTTGTTTTGGGGGGTTGGTGTTTTGTTGTTTGTTTGGTTGGGTTGTTTGGGGTTGGGGCTTTTTTTTGGGGGGCGGGGGGTGTTTGTTTGAATTTTTTTATGTGTTTTGTTTCTTTTTTGTTGGTTGGCTTGTTTCTTGTAATTTTCTCCGTCTTTTCTCTCCTGTCTTGTGGAAACGTGGACAATAACGAAAAGAAATGATGCTAGATGATAAAGCTTTGTCAGTTACTGATGTAAGCAAAGTGCCAAAGCCAACGTTATCAAAATGTTGTTATGCTTGGAAATATTATCAGAATTAATCAACTGTTTACAATTGATTGTCTTCACACGCTGTTGGTGTGACAACCTATATCCGCCATTAAGGAGGAGGGGGAAATCCTCTGAAGTCGGAATATGGCTGCCTCTGTGGCGAGTTATTTGAAAACAGCCCTCGAGGTAAACTTATGTAGTGTGTACTCTCATAGTGATTCCCAGGTGTGATGAGTGAGATAAAAGTGAATATTTTGGTGACCCCCCTAGGTGTTAAGCTGCGGAACGCTCAACAATAGTTTACAAAAAAATATGTTAAAAGCAGTTTGCGGTTGTTAGGGGAGTGTATTTTGCTTTCTGATTTTTTGTTCTTGTTGTTTTGTGGGGGTTTTCGGGGGGGAGCGGAGGGGTTATAGGATTTTTTTGTTTGTTTGTAATGTGTTTTGTTGGTTCGTGAGTTGTTTTTTTTAGTGTTGGGTTTGGTGGGTTGTTTGTTTTGTTTTGGGTTGGTTTGTTTTTTGGGTTTTACTTTGTTGGGGGGGGGGGGAGGAGGGGGTGTTGTCGTTTTTTCTATTTTGCTCATTCCTTTTCCTCAAGGAAATTTAAATGTCATCACCGGCGGAATGGTCGATAGTTGTGTTCAGTGGGGGTTTCTTTTCCGGATCCAGAAAACGCAAAACTACAGCTGCCGAGCGAATTTTCTGATGACAGTCATAGCGTTGCTGCTGAGCCACAAGTTTTGTTCTGATAGCAAGCTAAATTTTGAGATACTCGTCCAACCGATTACATATCTACAATGCATATAAAATGATAATCTTAGACGTGAAATGCTTGTACTGTAGTTTATGATTTAAATTGTATCAGACATGGGTTATTTTCCATGCAAACATACTTATATCGATATGTGTGTGTTGTTTCTTTTTCCTGTTTAGTTGTTTCCTTGACACGTAATATTTTCTTTCTTTCTTTCTTTCATTTTTCCAGGTGATCTTTGAAAGCACAAGGCTACAGACTTTTTAATTAATGACGTTAGTGAAACGACGATGCATTAGAAACATGCCGTTTAAAACAGTAGTTCTAAAGTTCATTGAGAAAACAGTCAGCTTCAAGCATACTTTCTCATGAATTCAGCCACCACTACTTGTAAAAACTATAAAGCACAGCAGTAGCTCTAGCTCTCTCAGCGGTGTTTTTTTCTCCCAAAAAAAATGAAAAATAAACAAGTTCGCAACGTAATTGTACCATGTCTCTGATAATGGTGAGAAATCTGACACAGCAAACCATTCCATGGCTAACTGTGTTGAATAACGGAAAAGAGCGCGCCTTTCTTTTGACCCTGTGAACATCACACCACATACGTCTCCTTCGTCCTCTTCCCGAACCTTTCCACGAGATATGCAAACGAAGCACGTGACCTGTCTACGTCATGACGGTCAGTCCCGCTCCCTATAATGCCACGTGCAGCCAAGCCAGCGTCGCTGTGACGTCCACCCGCGTTCGTAGTTCCTCGTCCCTCCAGAGAAACGTCAGCCGCAGTGCCAACCACGGTGACGTCGTCGTCGGCGTCGTCAACACATCTATGACGTCACAGCGATCTTCGAAATCTCCTACGTCATCAGAGGTGGGGATGACGTGTCTGCCGTCACAGCGGGCCTCTCGCGCGTCGGGTACGATCGGCAACAGCGAAGGGGAGCTGCCGGTCAGCAGTATCTCGGACACGGTGGCCAACACGGTGGCCAACACGGCCACTGTGGGGCCAGAGACCTGTGACCTCAGCGGCCTGGACAAGTTGTGGGCCATCCCGCCTGGGGCCGGCAGCGCCTCTGTCGATGACTGTACCAAGGTCAGTGGTGGTGGTGGTGGAGGTGATGATGATGATGATGATGATAATGACGACGGTGGTGGTGGTGGTGGTGGTGGTGGTGGTGGTGAAGAAACACCTAGCCTGTGTACTGAGGTTAGTGGTGGTGATGGTGGTGGTGGTGGAGGAGGAGAAGAAGAAGAAGCAGAAGAGAAGAACAAGAAGTTGAAGAAGAAGAAACACCTATGTACTGCCGTTGTTGATGATGATGATGATGAGGAGGAGGAGGAGGAGGAGGAGGAGGAGGAGGATGATACTCCTAGTACTGCTGCTGCTGAAATTTTGGAAAGTGGAGAGAGAGACGGGAGAGAGGGAGGGGGAAGAGAAAGAGAAAGTAATAGACAAACAGACAGACAAAGACAGACAGACAGAGGCAGACAGAAAATTGGGAAAATGTTGTTTTTATTCCAAAATTAACTGGATTTTTAAAAATCAAGATGGAATATTAGCTTCGTCTCACAACCTTTCCAGGGCCCCTCGGTCCGTTTGGAAACTGATACTGTCTCATTAGTTTGCCTCTTTCTGCGACTGTCTCTTAATGAGTATGGCACTACGAAAATATATATTGATTTATCAAATGTTCTGTGTCTGCTGCTTTGGTTTTTTTGGATGAAAAATAAACAAAACCTGGAGATGAAGTTTTGTGTGTTGTAGCACATTTTAGATGATATGTTATAAACATATCTTTAACCCAGAAGTCGGAATGCAGCTACCTGTATAGTGGGCAAAATGGTTGCTTACGCAAAAATCTCACCATTGGTAAACCTGGTAGGTCTGACAAAGGAACGAGAGGGAAATCTTGAATTCCTGAAGAGCCTTTTTTTTAGTTTAATAAAAACAGAACATAAGTTTGACCAACAAAATAGCTGTCAGCTTATTCTGAACTCTATGATAACCAGATGAGTAAAGAAAACTGTTAAAAGTAGTTAAAACTTTAATGTCATCAAAATACATATATATAAGCCACGCAGATACCATCACTGCAGAACTGACAATCCATGCCCTTCCCTATGTTTATCCTTTCGCTACGTGGTCGCCGAAAGAATGGGTCACCCAAAATATCACAGACTGTGTAAACAGAACCAAAACATTTGCCAGACTTATAATGATAATAATATATGATATTTATATAGCGCTGAATCTTGTAAAAAAAAAAGATCGAAGCGCTTGAGTGAAAAGGGCAGGAGAACAGACTGGCAAAGCACAAAACAAGCGGAAAAGACAGTTTAGACAGATAAGAAAAAGAGACAAAACGAGGAAAATTATAGAAAAGATGAAATTTCTGTATTTAGTGGAGATGCTTTTCAAATTAAAAGATCCCCTGGCATCCTCATTAGCGTGAATTCTTTTTCTTTCCTCAGCTAGAGTCTAGATTCACCAGTGGTGAGATTTTGTGTTTGCAACCGTTTTCACCCAAGGTAGCCGCATTCTGATTTCGGGGATCAGTGTGCTTTGACTTAACTTCTCCCTTAACTCCAGAAGTCCTCGGGCCACTGCACATAATTCTTTCAGGAAGAATGCTTTGCAGAAAGATAAAATTTGCAGGACGACTGAAGACAGAAAGGAATAGGAAATCTGATATCACAAGGGTACTGGTCAACAACAAAAAAAGCACATGAGTGCTTATTCCATTATCCTCGATTTAAAAAAAAATGTCAGTCATCTGAGCGCTTTGATTTATTGCTTTACAAGATTTCA